>JBBBVU010000009.1:15532785-15551313 GCA_037177055.1 Atherinosoma microstoma | reverse complement strand
TATATATATATATTTTTTTTAAAACAATAATTGCACCAAGGAAATCTCTAATATGACAATGACAACCAGCAACATTTACAGAAGCTCTTACCTTTTTTGAAGGCCTCCAGGCTCTTCTCCATCTGCTTCTGCTTGGCCTTGTCAGGAGCAGCTGCCAACACATTGGCTTCTAGCTCCTTAATCTGAAGTTTCAAGTGAGTTTCTTGGTCAGCAAGGCTCTGTAGGAAGGCAAGGAGAAAAATATATAAATATGAAAAAATTCAGCCACATTAACTTTTAAAAGAGCAAAATGTATTTAACAAGTTATAACTGGCATTTTATGGTTGCATAATAGTACACATTACTATTTAGATGCCCAGTGCAATTAATGAGTGAGACAGAACGCAGCGAATGAAATGACGTACAGTCATGCTTTTGGTGTATTTTTCCAGTGTGTTCTTCATTTCTCGGAGTAGTGGCTGGAGGCGCTGGATATTCTCCTCTAGCTGCAGCTTTCTCTCTTGGCAACCTTGCAGCTTTGACACTTTCTCGTTTAGTTTGCTTTCCATACGATCAAGCTGTACAAAACACACAGAGATGAATGAATGAATAAATGAAACAAAATCATGTTTTCTACACTTGTGATGGAGGGGTACCTATTCATTCAGCATTACATATTATAAGTTTTTGTTGACAGTCTTACAGAAATTTCATCTAGATTTGGTTTTCAAACAAAACATTTCAAAGGATAAACAGTCTGGTGGATATTGTCAATTTGATCAAGACAATTTATTATGAAATGAAATATACTTTATTTATCCCTCTTAGAGGGAAATTATTGTTGTAGCAGGGTATTTTTTTTTGGATGATATTTTGTTCATATTATGTATAATATGAACAAAATTAAAACATATGATATAACCTTGCATAAAATAAAAGTATTAAAAAAAAACCCAAAAACATTATATAATATATAATATGTGATTTAATCATATTATGTTTTAAACATAATATGATTAAAACATAATCATATTATGGATGATATTCTGTTGTTAAGCTGTAGCTTGCAATCTGTTTACTTTAGTAAAAATATCAATAATCATGTATCTGAATCCTTTTCTCAGATTGTATTAATTGCTGGGAAAATTATTTAGCATTCACTAAGCATCTTCACACAACCACAGCAAACGAGATCTTAATTATTTGATTTCAAGAAATAGTCTTAAGTTATTCTATATCAGTACCAATTTTATGTCAATCGTGTACCTTAAGTCAGTTTTGAATACTGGGTCAGTTTTAATGTTTTATCTTTTAAAATTCCACTATATCTATTAAAAATCTAACATTGATTTGTGTAGTTTGTACTCACTTCCACCTGGGAGACCTCGGTGCCAATAGAAGAGCCCATTCTGCCTTTTAATACTCGACCTCCTCCAGTCATGGTTCCTGTAACACACATACCGTACAAAAGGAAGATTTAAATAAAATAAATTACCGCTACTGAAAACCAAAATTGTGAGCTAGAAAAGCAAACAAAAAACAGGCAGTTAGACAGAAAAGAAAAGTAACAAACCAGCCATCTCAATTATCTGTCCCTTCAGGGTAACCACTCTCCAGCGTTTGTCTTTCTGGAAAGCCATTCTTGTGGCCTGCTCCATGTCTTGGGCAACTAGGGTGTCTCTTAGGGCAAAATAGAAAGCTGGTCGCACACTCTCATCATTCACTCGCACCATGTCAAAGAGGCGGGGGCTGTTCTCTGGAGTGCGGATGGGAGCCATGCTCCTCTCCCACACCTTCATCTGCAAGAATTAAAAGAAAACCACAGGATGAGGAAACTTTTTTTAAGTTACAAAATCCCAATTTAAGACCCTCTAAACTTGAGGTTTCAAAAAGACACAATTTTTATACCTTGTCAAGACCAATGAAAGTAGCAACCCCGATATTCTGTTCTTTGAGGAACGTGACGCATCTCTGAGCTGTGTCAATCGTATCCACCGCAATGTTGTCCAAAGCACCACAACATGAGGAAATGGCCACATCATACTTCTCATCTATGGCTCCGAGATCTCCCTACAAGCACAGAAAGACCTCAATACAGTTACTGTGGATTAACGTAGCTACTATAAGCTGTAGATTTGCATTTATCATTTGGGACAACTCATGTTTTAAAAGTAAAATGATGAAATTAACTTTAAAAGTTATTGCAGTAGATAAAATAATGTTTCAATTGTTTTTTTTACCAATCTTCCATAGATGCCAGGAATTTTGCCACTCTTCTTAAGTTGCATTAGGGCGTCCAGAACTTTTCCTCGACTGCGATTGGATGACAAAGAACTTTTGGCTTCATCTACCTTCTGCCTCAATTCCCTCACCACTTCTTTAGTCTCATTGTCCATCTTCACTAGCTGCTGTAGCTCTTCCTGGTCCTGCACACACACACACACAAAAAAAAAAAACGAGGAAAAAAAAGGGGGAAAAGCAGTTAAAGCAAAAGTTCTCAACTCGCACCATAAATACCTACAGTGAAGACACAACACAAATGATGTGTCTCAACAATACTGACACTTGAGTTTTACCTTTTTGAGCTCCTTCTCTTTCTGGGGTATTTTAACTTCCAGGTCTTTGATGGCGACGCGGCGCTCCTGCAACGTGTCTGATGTTGTCTGAAGGGTCTGTTTGGCTGTGTTCAGTTGTGTCAGAGCCGTTTTGTGACGACTAAGGTAGATATCAAGCTCAGACTGAGAGAGGTCCATACGAGAACGAGTCTCATTTACAGTCTTACTGAGCTCCATGAGCTCTTTCTCTTTTTTCTGGAGTGAAAAAAAGAAGGAAAAATCAGAATGAAAAACAATCTGAAACTTAATTTAATGGAAACAATTGCATAAGGTTAACCACTGAAAGTTAAATAAACCATAAGAAAAAAAAAGAAGCTAATAAATATCAACCTCTTTGTCCTGTTGCAAGCCACTGGTCTCTTCCTTCAGACTCTCCATCACTTCCTTAAGTTTTTCTTCTTCTTTCACCTTGTCTTTCTCCAGGTCTTCCTTGCGGGCTGTTGCCTCAGAGATGGCCTTTTCACTGCTGGCTGGTATACTGCGAACTTCCTCCAGCTAAAAAAATAAGACAGAAAAAAGGAAAGAGCTTTCAAAAAACAGAAGAGATGCGTCAAACTGTGGATTCTAGGCAACAGGTTACAGGTGTCCATGGTCAACTTGAAAGCACAAGTCATTAATTCATAATCTTACCAATCAGTAAAACAATCCTTTTACTTCTGAACCCAATACAACCTGATGCAGCATGAGCATACATGCATGCTTATGTATAGCAGATAAAGGGTTAAATTTAGATAGTGATTTTGATAAAGAGATCAAAAGACATGAGGTGCAAAGGTGTAAATGAAGTCGTTTTCTTTTTTGCCAGTAATAGTTTTTGTAGCTGTGCTATGCATTCCAAAGTAGGGCACATGAAAAATGTAATAAACTATAAACATGTTCAGTTCTGAGCAAGCCCTTGCTAAGAGTGGGACAACACACTGCTGTCTGGCAGTGGTCATTAGTGTATATGTGTGTGTACATTTTATGTTTTCTAGGGTTAACTGCGGGTGAAATGTGAATGTGGCTGCTGGGAGTGTTACACAAGCCAGGCTATAGTTGACTATCACACAGCAGAACACTACTCCCCAGAGGTCTGCCTGCCTCTGCCCAGCTCCCCCTCTGACCAAGATGTTTCCAGAGCGCAGCCATTGTAGGTGGAGCAGATGATGTTTTAGAGTGTGAGTGAAATGAGAAGATATCACTACAGTTAAGAGAGATCTCTTGTTTTGAATGAGCCAGTTTGTTAGTAAGTGTGCAAGAAATAGAAACTTGAGACAGAAAAAAAGATTTGATACTGAAACAGAGCACACCACCGACAATAGACTTGTGCGTTGCTTCACAGCCCTCTAGTGGCTACTTCAGGACTGATAGCCCTTCCTGTCATAAAAGTTGATTTACATACTTGCATTGGATTTTATCTTATTATGCGAGTTGTCTGTTCTTTTACAAAATATACAGCAACTTATCTCCAATCAAAACAAGAAAATGTAAAAAAGAAAAAAAAAACACTTAAATCTGATCTGTACATATTTTGATACATTATCATCATCTCAGTCACATAGGGAGTCCTGACTAAGACTAATATTAATCAGTGGCAATATATTTACATTTTTTTGTATTAAAACAGGAATAGATAATGCTGCCATTTTTAATCAATTTATTAGTAGGCAGACTTTCTACTTCAAATGAATTAATTTTAATCATATTTTTTTCTATTATGCATAAAACCTGAAAGGTTCTGAAATTTCCACAGGAAAAAAAAAATTCCAGAAACATATTTATATTCTTAAATAAATCACACTTATAACTGAATGGGACCATTTACAATTATAAATGCTAAGAGTGTGAAGAGATGGATGTCTGGAGGGGGAAAAACATTGTAGTAAATCTGGCTGCAAATGAAATATATAAAGGAACAGATAAAAGTTAGAAAGAAGTTTCTGCAATATCCTAATATTTGATTTTCAAGCCACGTTTTTCAGCTAGTAAAAAAGCCACGAATCGCCATCTTTTATGTTTTACATTAACAACAAAATGGTATTTTACTTGCCCATGTTTCTTTCTTGCCCACTGCCAAAATAAACAAAGTAACACTAAAGCTAATACCACTGGTGCTTTACTGCTGTATTTTTCAAATGGATGTACACTGTGTATTTATATATAGAGGACATAAATTACGATTTTATGACAGATTATGTGTGCCTGTGAACGGTAAGCTCACAGTGATTTTGTCAGCATGACACCATTTTATCCACTGCAGAACAGCAAACAGTAATACTAAGTTAAATGAAGTCATTGAAGTGTGCGTAGAAGTGAACTCCAACACACCTTTTTCTGGTCCTTTTCAAGCTGCTTCTGCAATGTCTTGTTCTTGCTTTTGGAGTGCTTAATCTTCTCACGCACTTCAACATCCTGCAGGTCCAGCTGGGTGAACTTCTGCTTCTGGGTCTCAATGTACTTGTTGATTTTATTTTGCTTCCTGGTGGAGGAAAAGCATTTTACTAGTTAAGTTTCAGTCAATCTATTGGAAATGTTTTCTGAAATGCTATATTAACTATGAGAATCTGAAAAACAAATCAATATACAGATAACAGAACACAGTGCGCAGTTTCACTAAACAAAGTAAATCATCCATGTTATAACTTGGTTTCATTTTAAATGTTTTGTCACTTATCAAAGCCAAAGAATTTTTAAAACTATAACATGTAAGGCAGTATAAATATATACTCCTTTTATGCAAGATAAAAATAAGTTTGCAAACAAATGTTGAACAAATTTGAACTATTTTGTTTACACCACACATTTTCAGAATTAAATTTCCCTGTTAAAACACGTTTAAACACACAAACTAATATTATGGAATTAGTAAAGCTGGTAACCAACAAATCAAGCATACAGTAACAAAAAGAAAAGATACAGAGGAAAAGATTTTTTTTTTTTTTTACTTTTCAACATTTTGAAGTTCTGCATTCATTTTCTCCATCTCCTGTGATAACTTTGCATTTTTTTCAGTGAGTTCCTTGGTTTCCTCCAAGATCTTCTGCTTTTCCTGGTCCTTATCCACCACACGTTTCTGCAGATCACGACTAATAGTCAAAGAGAATTTTGGGGAAAAAAATTAATAAAACAAAGGAATAAATAAACAAACTTAAGAGTTAGATTTAACAGCTTACAAGCATGCTGATCTTGCTGGCCTTCTGTATTGGGTTAACATTTATGTTTGTATTGTTTAATTTTCCATATAAAGATGGGACTGATGCACTCACACATTATACTGATAGAGCTGACTCTTGTTTTTGAAGATATCGTTCTCCAGGGTAAGGAACTCCACCGCTTTGTTCTTTTCTCCTTCCAAAGCATTCTTCTCCTTTTCTACTAGCTTTACTCGGTTCAGCTAGGACAGGGAAAATATTGAAGTACTTAACATCAATATACAAATTTTCCTTATGGTTCAACAAAACAAAACAAAAACATTTGAAAGAAAAGACCAACTCATTAAAGCAGCAATCTACAGACGTTTGTGAATGTAAAGAAACTTTATGTGGAAATTCTTAAATTAAACATCATTTAATAAAAGTGGGTGGGCATGCCTAAACCTTTGACTGGTACTGTATAAAGCAGATAGCCTTGCCAAATGGCAGCTTCACTTACACACCTGTAATAATAATGTCAAAAACTCCCCACAGCACAAAGAAATATTCAGAAACAAATACCCCTCAAACAAGTGTGTAAATGCAAAAATATCAAATCAAGACACAAATAATTAAATGAAGGAGAGTACTTTAACTATCAGAGCAGATAGTGTAAAAGTGTTGGCACCTTTTCTCCTCTCTGCTCATTGAGTAGCTCAATGCGACGAGCCAGGGTTTGGATAGGCTCCTTGAGACGACAAGAACCAATAATGTCCTCCAGGTACTCCAGCATACCTTCATCATGCTCCGTTTGACCTTTAGGCTTCATCATGGCAATCTGCTCCACCTCACCCTGTGTGAAGTCCAAAAAGCATATTTGCAAAGATATACATGCGCTCATTCACAAAAACCAAAAGCTTTGAATAAAACTTACATTTTTGGTGAAATCAAATTCAAATAAGAAAATAATTAATAGCAAAAACTAATGATCAAATAAAATGTACACGCATTCCTACTTTTAAGACTAATTTACAATTCTAACATGTAACTAATATTTACACACACTGCAATAAACACTGACTACCAAAAATGTGTTCAGTTTCCCTCCAAGAGCAGACTTTTTGATCCCGCTCAAAAAAAAAAACAAAAAAAAAAGAAAGAAAAAATTTAGAATAACATGGTGGGAATGAATCAAATTACTAAGACAAAAAATGTATTTTGGGGATACAAATCTATGTTTGTGACAGTGACGTACGTTACACATGCTTCATGCAGAACACACAAACATTGATGCAAAAATCACCTCACTGCCCACCAACAACCACAGTCCACTTGTTAAAATTGGAATTGGCATATTTTAAGTGTTTGAAAGAAAAGAAAAAAAATCCTATTTGTACCATGAAACTTAACTTCTTGCAACTACATTAGAGTTGGATTTCCCAATACTGTGCATGGTGTACTTAGTCCCAAATTAGGGACAGCTTTTCAGTGTAATCATATTTGACTGAACATCTGTTCAGTTTTATTTATTCATCTGAATAGGATGGCAAAGACTAACAATATTGCAAGGGAAAATATTTCAAGTCAAGAGCAAATTATTCATTTTATTCATTATAAAAATGTGGTAGATCTTAAATTAAGTTTCATTTATATGTAGGGAGAGGGTAATCCTTGTTGTACTTTTATATACAACAGCAAAAAAAGAGAAGCCTGTAGAAGAAGGGGGTAGAAAAATCCCCCGTCATCCTCTGCTCTGACCAGTGTGCAAAATAGACACTTCCCCTTTGCCAAAAGCCTGGAAAAGTGACCTTGGAGAACAAGCTCAAGCCTCTTCCCATAGTCATGCAGCCGTGTCAAAGGCTGGGACATCCAAGAAGAATGAAAACTGACATGCACACACAGAAATGCAAAATGGTTAACCGAGACAGATACAAGTGCTTATCTGAAACCCCCAAATATTTAGGGGAAAAAAAAAAAATTAAGACATTATAAGTTGGACAACAAAAATTGAATCAGCCATTTTATTCTACTCTGATACAAGTCATCCCCCCATGCCTTGAGTTAATCAGTAATAATGGATAAGTCAGATGTAATACACTTAGAGGGGCAGTAGAACGTAACAACTGGTTCAAATAAATACAACACAGGAAAAATGCATATAAAATACCAATCCATTTAACAAGAAAAATAATAAAAAAATATTCAGAATGCAAAATATTCACAGTGGAGGCAAAGAAAGAATAAAAGAGAGAAAGAAAGGATTTAACCAATATTAAAGTCATGGTAATGATGGGTGTTTGATCCAGCCACACTGAAGCAGCACTGCCAATATTGGGGTTTGTTCTCACACGCCAATATTTACGTGCTGCTAAAGCGTGGCAGGTACATGGAGAGGGAGAAGGAAGGTCCAACCTGTCCCCACTGGTGGATCACTCTCACACATTCCCTCACTACAATACCTGTGCGAATTGTTCCACTTCTCAATATGCAAGTCCATGTTCGGATAAAACTGAATCTTTTCCTTAAAATTCTAAAGCAGCAAATAATGGTTCGCACCTTTTCCACATTGTTTCAAACCATGATGCGCTGCTATAGCAATTTAAGGGTTGGCAGAGGGAACATCCTGTCTTTCCAATCCCAGTGCAACAGGTTATTTCCCATATTAACAGATGGCTAATAGGTATATAAAACATTTGACTCAGAAAAGAATAGGAATGGGTAGAAAACAAAAAGCAGGTAATCTTTGACAGAATGGGATAGTAATAGGAGAGGTTAAAAAACAAAAAAGGTATTTTAAAGTGGAAGATGTAGAAGAGGAAATAAGAAAAAAAAAAGAGGAAAAAAAAGGCAATCACCTGCAAGATCAGAAATCTGTTGTGGTCTAGGTCAATACCATGGCTTCGGAGCAAAGCCCCCACTTCTTTGAATGTGGCTTTCTTGCCATTGATATGGTAGGCTGAAGAATTGTCTTTGTTGGCAGTCCTGGAAACATAGAACTTGCTGTTGGGGATGACTTCGTAGTCATCTCCTTCCTGACTCAGAGGGGGGAGGGGCAGAGGACACAGAGCAGCTTAGAACAGAACAGTTCAGGATTCAAACAGCTCAACATACAAAACTGTAATAACCATAATACCCACACATTCACTCAGAGGGTTAGAGAAAACATACCACGTTAAAAACAATTATGTACAAGGCTTGTTTAAAAAGCACATAACAGATCCAGGGCAACTACAGTACCATCTTAAAATAAAAAAAATAATTAAATAAATTCACAATCAGGAGTGTAACTAAAAAACATTTATAGAATTCTAGAAATATGTTAGATACGATGGTGAGATTAAGAAAATACAATCCAAATGTGTACATAACTTCTCTAAAAATATTTTACTTTTAGAAACAGTTCTAGCAGTTAAAGTTGTGTACACCACCTCTGAAAAAATATTTTTAGGTTTCAGAAACAATCGCTTGTAAAGCTGACAGACTAAACAGAGTTGTACAATTGGTGAGATAACTTATTTTAATTTACATTATACTAATGAAGCATACAAAGGCTTTAACAGCAGTTATAGTAAAACCTACTCACACCCCTTCTGGCACAGTAAAAAGATAAACATATTTATTAGCATAAAATATACTTCAACTTGTTTTTGCAATTTAATGTAGTTAATCTTTTTTTTTTCTCTGAATACAAACATTAAGATTCTTAATCTTTTACTGTACAGTTAAAGTGAAGCCAAATCATTAAATAATTAATAAAGAATAAGAATAAAAAATTTAATAAAAATAGAGGAACAATTTCTGGCATAATATGAATTGAATGTGGCACATGTGGGAGTTCACTGCAACTTTCATGACTGATCTGAGTGTTTAGTCACTGCTGTGATGAATGAGTAACAATATTATAGCATGAGGGTTGTAGAAATAATAAAATTTTAAAAATTATTTGTGTTCACTAAAAATCTTTTCTGACCTTACTTTTCAGTTTGGACTGCATATTGGTTGTGAAAGTGAATGCTGTTTATGTTTGTGTGAAAGAGAAGTAGATATATACCTTATCAATAATCTTTTGAAAATGCACCTCCACAGTACAGCTTTGCACATCTTTGTGTTTATCAGAGCTGTGAATCAGCACTGAAAGTTTTTTTGATCTGATCTTTTGAGCTCTGTATCCAAACACAAAGAGCATTGAATCTATCACATTGGACTTGCCACTTCCATTTGGACCAATGATGCAGGAAAAGCGCTAAAAAAAGGTAAAGGAGAAGATAAAAAAAGATAGAAATCAGTCATATAAAAATAAACAACATCTACATCCAAATATTGTACATTTTCTTCAGTTTTAAAGATGTGAGGTTTTTTTTTGTAATGTATGTGTGTAGTAGTGAATGTATTGCATATGAGTGTAGTTAAGGTTCAATAAATAAAAATAACTGTTCGGAGAAAAAAATGGAGATCAGAATTTTTATTTCATTTTAAAAAACACAAGTTTTAATTTTCTTTTTTTAATAAAAAATAAAAAAATGGGGGAAATGTGAGTGCACCACTACATCACCACAAGCTGTGAGATACACTCACTAAATCAAAATGGAGGAGTATGACTTTTTCCACTTTGAAATTTTTTCTAGTCAATAATGCTCTAGCATTGTGCTAAATGTCTTATGTCTTCCACTACAGAAGATAGGATATTTGGAGTTAATCTGTATGAAATTAGGGGGGGGGGGGGGCAGAAAGAAAGGAGTTTAGACACACTGTCAGTGATGGCAAATCTCATCTGAGCAAAACACATCCATCAAGTATTTCCCAAAAAGATACTAATTTCATACTTTGGTCATACCTTGTGAAAAGGCCCCAGAATCTGCTCGCCTGCATACGATTTAAAGTTGCGATTAACTAAATGTGTGATCATCAGGCGAGGAGCGCCCGGTTCATTGGTCATTGCTGGGGGCGGGGGTGGAGGGATGCTACCGAGAATCTCCTCCAAACTTCGATTATCAACTGCCTCGGTAGCTTCCCCCTGAGGTGAATCTGTGGCACAAAAAAGTACAACTTTTATTCTTCTATGCGAGTCGTTTCAGGTGGGGGACAGTGGTGCATGGGGGAGGGGTGGAGGAGTACGAGAAGAAGAAAAAAACACACACACACACAAACAAAACACAGGCAGCAAGTCACAGTGAAACAACGACTCCAGAGAAAGTTGACAGGCGATATTTTCCTTTGTTCTAAACACTAGAGCCAACTCAAGAAAAAAACAGAAAGACCATGGTAGCTTTTGAACGAACCCACATTATTACACAAACGCTCTCCGTGAGAAGCGTTGATACGCAAGAGTAGATGCGCCACAGTCACTACGTCGATGATAAATAAAGTGTATATCTCGATCACCAAGGTCACATTTTCACTCATGCCAAACAACAGTCAAAACTCAAGACAAGAAAATCTTATGTTTGGTGACAAAGTATAACCTTATAACGAATATTCTGCCATCACACCAAGCCACAACGACCTGTTCAAAATCTATTGTGCTCATATAAGCATAAACAAGCCAAGGAGTCGATGTTTCTAAATCAAATTCTAGCAGCCAAACACCCAACCAACCATTTAAACACATCCTAACGACTACAGTCATAAACCACTGCCTATGTGCATCTTAAAAAGTAGCATACAAATGATTTAATATGAAGTTATAAGCATTAAGTCAAAACAGTTTTGATCTACAAGACAAAACACTTCATGACTCGAAATAAATTACCTCATCTTAAGTGACGATCCGGCGAAAAAGTACATTCGACGAAATCAAAATCATCTCAAAAATGATTTTATTGATGACTGGCACTTTAGAAAAAACGTATCAGCCATTGTAACTACGTGTTCAGATTTAAGCAGAAAAAAAGAAAAGAAGAGGGGAAAAAAAAGCTTTACAGCTGTGCCAATTGACCTCTACCAACACAGCAATACACGCAAAGCCATTGGAGTGAACAACTTATTTAGATTCATAGACACCAAAACACCCTTTGTTACTTGCCAGTTGTCGGCGGTGCCTCCTCTTGGCCATTGGAGTTGGTTTCTTGGGGGGGTACATTCAGCTCGTCTTCGGAGTCATCCCGAGGCTGCGACCCTTTCCCTCTTGGCTTGGCGGAGGCAGTTGAGCTCTTTGCAGTTTTAGACGGCATAATTTGAAATCTGAAGGGGTCATTGGTAAAACAGGAATATCCATGAGTGGTTTTTGTGCCTGTCACTCTCTCAGCTGCACTTATAGTCGGTCACACGCAGCTACTCTGTCAGGCTTTTATCATTACCGCAGTCAGATCTCACTGCCGCCCATCTAACTGCTAATTGGTATGTTTTTTCTTATGCAAAAATAGTAATTTAAACAGTAGTTAAAGTAAAAGCATTAGTTTCTGACTCAAATAACGTGACTTGTCAAGCAAACATGACCGGAATATAATTCTCCGTTACAATCATAGGGAACCAGATGTTATTTTAACGGTAAAACACCAATATCAGTATAAAGTTAATGGCTTCATCCTGCGTCACAATCGTTTTGGTAATCACCTGCATCTTCTATAGGCATTTTATTAGCAACTCACAAACTTGAACGGTCATTAACCATCGTAATGATGGAAAAACGTGATGATAAAGTAAACGTTACGATCTGGAAAACATAAATTAGTTCATATGCAAATATATGAATTCTCTCCTCCCTTGCATTGCCTGTGTTGCATGACCAGTATTAGGCTCAAGTGGTCTCAAACCGACAGTAATATTAACTTTCAATCCCCAAAACTTTTATGTTGGGGGCGGAGGTATAAACGGGGCAACCTAACTCGCTAGGCAAGCACAGCCAAAGAACTAACGAAACCCCACCATTATCCTGGATTAACGTTTTAGTAACACGTTCCCAAGTTACTCGGTCGTGCTATCTTTGTCATGGGACAACTACACGTAGCACTTACGTTGCCACGTTATTTTTTGCATTGCTGATGGTTAGCTACAGTAGCCAACTATCTAATGTCAAATATCGCAGCGTAGCGTATGCTAATATAATGGCGTACTTCGACTCGCGCAGTTTATGGTGCAAAAGCATTACACTCAACACTGTAAAATTAACTGTATTGCATGCAAATAAATCTTAGCTTAGATTTTTTTTTAAAGTTCAACATTACTGTTAGAAGCGCATCTATAAATGTTTGCGTTGAAGGCAATATTTGGCCAAAAAGTAAGTAAATCAATATTCGGTGGTAAATTCAACATTGACTTGTTCGCTTCATATCCTTCTTCAAGCTGAAACTTATTTTAATATTTGTTTAACGTTCCGTTTCGCTTGGAAACTAAAGCTATGAATTTCAGCAAATAGACGGAACCCAGTCGTAACTCTTCGCTAAAAATTTCTCTATGTACCTTCCAAAATATACACACGGTCCGTCGAAAGTATTCCTCTCTGATCCAACACACGATTTCGAAAAAGTGTTGGTAAATCCAAAATCCCTCAAATATAATCCACGAAATTCAGCCCTGTGCCATTCCGAGTTCCTTTCCTACTTGAAAACTCTATCTTGTAAATGGCGCCTAAACTGCGCCGTCGAACCAAATTCGTTACAAACTGACGCAAGGCATCATGGACCGTTCAAAGGGCAAGGGAAAAAAACACGAAATTCAAAAAAGGGGACGAAGCCAACTCCGCCTCAGTCCACACCTACGTTATACATGCAACGAAAACGAAGTGAAAAATGAAAACAGTTAGAAAACGTTTCCTTTACAAAGTAAACTTTTATATAAGACGATATTAATTTCAAAAGACTTTCTAGTACGTTCGAATGGTTGCTTGGTTACAGTAGATCGGAGTCCCACCCCATTAAATCGTTTATATTTCAGGACGCTGATCAGATTCAGTGGACTAGAGATTGATGTGAGAGTAGGTTTATTTTTAAGGAGTGTTATTAAATGTATATCTAACAAGTGTTATTTGAATTTACAGATATCTAAAAACGTCCGTTGTTATGAAGGCAAGATTTAAAAAAAAAAAAAAAAAAAAAGAATAGGCGAGTTTTACAATTCTCGCGATAATTCACTTCCAAGCTCTTACTCACCAGCTTTAAGGGCTACCAAAAGTTAGCCTTTATACGTAAGGTAAAAAAGAAAAGAAAAGCTCAATAGTGATGGTTGGGACTGCTTTGCAGCGTTTTGACTTTTCATTTGACAATAAATGAAACGCTACGTTGCTGGCTGTCTCACAGTAAAGTCGGTAACGACGCAATGATGCCCGTGCTAACCAAAAGACGGTTAGCATTCACGTTTCAGGCGAGATTGGGGAATATCTGAGGAGTCACATTTGCAACAGTGACAGGTAACGTAGCAACTGCAGACGCTTGTTTTATTCACCGTTAAAGCTATCGGAGCATACCAACGGTTTTGTTGTATACAGCGGTAAGGTTTATGGATTTGTGGGCTGAGCTTTTTATCATGATTCTATCTATGTGTTAGGTGAATGTGTCATCTTTTTGTAAATCTGAGGTAAGTTACTTTGTATAATTAACTGTTTTTCTCGTTCAGGTTACAACAGAGCAAACATCCACAATGAGACTGAAAACATCGCTGCAAAAGGAACCCAAACATATCCTTTTTTGGTTTATTAGTTTAATCTATGTCGGTTTTTGTGTCCACCTCAAATACGTATTAAATAACACAACGTCTTATCATTTGCTCTTGTCTTTATTGTTGTCAACATGACTAAACGTCGTAATTAAACAATAGTGCATGGTTGCTTTCTGATGCTTTGTCGATTTAACCAGTGGAGACGACAGACTGTATTGTATAATCCTTCTGCAGACCCATTATCTAAATTAAAGTATACAACAGTCATGAAATTGTTGGTAACAAAAGTTCTGCATGGAAAATTCTTCTTGAAAAATTACTTTATTTATTAGGTAAGTCCATCTGACTGAAATTATACATCACAAAAATAATATTAAAGCACTATTGTTTGACCAGAATGTTAATGTTGTAGCTGGATTAAGTGTTTTAACTTAATATATCAAAAACAATATATGTAGTTTGATATACAGGGTTGTTAGTTGATTAAAATGATAGTAGTAAAACACAGCTCTATTACAGAGTTGTTTTCTTTGTTTTTCCCCACCCATTTTTATCTATTTTGCTTTAGGGCCATCAGCTCATATTATTCAATGTTAGAAATGTAGATGTTTTTTTTTTTGTTTGTTTGTTTTTTAAATCACTGCTTGGGTGAGATTTTGATGTCTCAAAATGTTTGAAATGTGACTTGGCCATACACTGGTTTTTCATAAGACTAATTTACTAAAAAAGGTTTGGAAACGATCAGTGTGATGTTTATTAGTGTTTTGTATTTTAAAAGTTTATGTTGATCATTGTGTAAAATATTCTTAGTAAAACTATGCACTAAAGAGGGCACAGAAATATGGCAGGGTACAGGTAGTACAGGGGAGGAGATTTAACTTTATAATGTTGCGGAATGGAAGAAGGATTGAATAAAAAATATACCAAGTAAAGTACAAATACAAAGCATTTGACTTAATGTACTCTCCACTATTATACCTTATTTGTACCAAAAATATAATATTTCAGAAGGTATTTATTGTAAAAGCAGTTGAGATACTAATAAATGACCATAATTACTTTCCTTAACAGCGTATCACATAAGGAACTTGTGAGTTGTGTGGGTTGGACTACAGCAGATGAATTGTACTCATGCAGCGAGGACCATCAGATCCTCAAGTGGAATCTGCTCACCAATGAAACCAGTCTTGTTGTCAGATTGCCAGAGGACATTTACCCCATTGACCTACACTGGTTCCCCAAGACTGTTGGTGGCAAAAAACAGAGCCAAGTAGACATTTTTGTGCTCACCAGCACTGATGGCAAGTTTCTGTATTTTACCAAATCCAGCCAGCAGACTACAGAGCTTCGTTTTCTGATAATCACGATCAGTTTGAACAGCTATATGGCAGCATTTTCCTTATTTTTACAAGGATTGGAATACAATTCAGGATTCAGGATTTATATTCAAAAGAAATAATCTTCACCAGATAGATTTATATGCAGCATAACTGATTTAATTTTAAACACAGTAATCAATTTGAGTTAAAAACATTTGTTTTCACAGTTTTCAAGATTTTTATGTAACACTTAAAATCTAGTTTTCACGAGGCATCTAGTTTCAAATTGGAAAGGCTGGTTTATGTTCTATATTTGTGTATTTTAATGACTAAACTCGTGCTAAAATCTGTGTGACATGTATATGCATGTCTTCTTACGTCTCTTCTTCATCCTATATTAGATATAAACACAGAGTATGGATGCGCTGCTGTGGCAGGCAATGTGTGGTCGCAACTCTAATGGCAGTGTTGGGTTGCATAAACACACCCACAAACTGAAGCAGCAATTTTCTCTGGCAGACCTGAGACTCGGAAAACTGTTAGAATTTACTTTTGAGACTTTCTTCTGCTTCTTGTCTCGTTACAGTTACACAAATATTAGTTGCTACTGATACTGCCTGTAACATGTAAAGAGAAATATGAGCCTGACCACTTGGTTGCATTAATTTTATTTATTTTCTTTAATTATTGTGTGCACCAGACACACTTGTCAAAGAAGATATTCTGTGATATTTGACATTTTCCCTGAGATGTGTAATGATATGTTTTATAAATGCTATTTTCTTTCAAAACTAAACATTGAACAGGTAATTAATAAGTACACTTTATTATTTTGGGATCCTTGATATTCCCCTGTTGTTAAAAAGTTTAATATGCAGTATTTGCCATTCTACCAGACAGGGTATTGTGTGGAATGGAAATAGACTTGGCACTGAGGACCAGCTTAGGCATGGGGGATATTTTTGGCCCTTTTTCTGATGAACAACAATCTGGAGTTTCTCATCAAACCATATATATCAATAGAGCTAGGGGAAAAAAGAAGAAAATATTCTATTATATGTCGTTATAAGGGATAATAAGAAAACACTTATCAGATTACAAGTAAACAGTTTTATAAAAGTACTTCCCACACGTTGGACTATTGATAAGAATGCAATCTAATAGAAATAGAAATATGTTAAAAGTTTGTTTTTCATTTGAAAGCGTCCTTCAACACTGCTCTACATGCTTGTTTTACTGACTACCTGCTGGATCAGTAACATGCACTTTTGTTGGGATGTCCAAATTTAGAAGTGGGAGAGAGCGGCAGCATGCTGATTTGCAGTTATAGACTGCCAGAAATTACATAGAACATTCTGAATTTTTAATACACATTGCCACAAAGTATATGTTAGTCTAGCGTCTTCAATAACTGTCTCCATGCCTGATCACCCCTTTGTGTCTAGCAAATAGGAAATTGCTTAAATTCAAACTACAGAACGCTTTAGTTCAGTCTTTTGCTTGAAGCTTTGCAAATTAGTTGATAGGAAAAATACAGGTTTGATGATAATAAAGCATATATTTTTTGTGTTTTGTTTTTTTCCCCCCTCTCTTTCTGCAGGGAAGTTTCACCTGATTTCCAAGATGGGACGTATTGAGAAGAGTGTCGAAGCACACAAAGGAGCTGTTTTGGCTGGAAGATGGAACTATGACGGGACTGCTCTTATCACAGGTCAAGATGACAACTACACATTTTTGTTGCCATTTGACAAATATATATATATATACACATGAAAATTTGATAAACTTGGTTGTCCTAATGGTCCACATAATTTGTTTCTCAAATTGCTTAGCTGGAGAAGATGGGCAGATCAAGATCTGGTCAAAAACTGGAATGCTTCGCTCAACGCTAGCCAACCAAGGTAAGGAGATATATATGAGAGAGAGGGAGAACTTTGTTTCAGTAAAGCAAAGCTTCACATGCTTCATTGGTGTTTTTGTAAAACTACACTGTACACAATACATATTTAGTTATGATTTAACCAGAAAATGAAATATTTTTGAACATAGAAGAGTGTAGTCATTTGGCATTTGTACATCGTCCCCGTGATGTATCATAGTAATGATGCCCTTTTGTTATATTATAGTGTATATGGAGGATATCTATTAAAGTAGTAAACCTTTGAAATGTTAACATTTCATGTTTGTGGTAAGTTGTCATCTTTAAGTGACTTTGTGTGACATTCAATGTTTTTCTGCCTAAACCTGCATCGTTATACACTCATGTATGTCCATGAAACATGTATAGCATTGACAGTCTTTTAACAGTTGGGTACAACAATGCTAAGAGTTTGATATTAAAGATGGCAAAAGTCAATGTCCTATCCCTAATATTAGTCTTGATTTTTAGTCCAGACCTGAAAAGAATATGAGGAAAAAGCTTTTTTAAACCTTTGATAAACAGTTTGAACCCGTGCCAACTGAAACAGTCTGTAAACACAACAGTAAAAAGTGTGCACACATAGATGGTTCTTGTTTGTTTGTTTGTTTGTTTGTTTGTTTGTTTATTCATTTATTTGAACTTTTTTTTTTCTAAAGTGGCCCTTTTGACATAAAAAAGAGCAGGAATGCAAGGCATATATGGAAAAATTTCATTCTTGCACAGCCCTCTTTTTCCTCTTCCTCTTCACACATGCACTTAAACCTACATTTCTCAGAGATGCTCTGGAGGAGCTGGATGTGAGAATGCAAACGTCTCTAACATTTGCCTCAGACTTCTTGCAGAGATCACTATGCTAGCGACCCAGGAAATAGACAGAGGGCGCATGCTGATTTAGGACTGCTGTTTCACGCTCCTTCTGCGGCTTTCTACTCTATCATATGGTGGATACATTCAAATACATCTACTATTTGTAAATTTATATATATTTATTT
>JBBBVU010000009.1:15499437-15527813 GCA_037177055.1 Atherinosoma microstoma | reverse complement strand
CACACACACACACACACACACACACACACACACACACACACACACACACACACACACACACACACACACACACTCAAATGTCCAAATTTATCACCTATCCCTCAGACCCCCTTGGAGACCAACATTGTGATGGAAGTCACCAGTTAAGGGAGACCCCTAAAAGATTCTCTTTGGCATTTGCAGTGCCTTACATAGACAATAATACACATATGTACATGGATTTACCGGTTTCCCCTTGGATGGTGAGTGAGCAAGTAGAGTACAAAAAAAGAACAATAAAATGTTGCCATGTAGGCACAGCAGGGACAAGATGGGACTTCCTGCTCCTTCTTATGTTGTAACATATAATGTTGACATAAATTTTTCTTCACAGTTAGTATAAATCGATTCATAAACTTTTAACTGTAGTCAAAACCAGGAATAAATGTCTGCCTCTCTTGTGCTTCTTCTGGTCTTGTAGTTTATCTTTTTATTTGGGCTAAGAAAAGCGGTGGGTTGGGTGGGTTATAAATGATATCTTTAACCTCTCTCCATCAAATATGAATGGTTTCATTTTGTTGTTTTTTTACTAAATGCCTGCTCTTCCATCTCTTTCTCTTTAGTGGAAGGCACATGATGGACTTGTGCTGAAAGTGGACTGGAATTCAGTCAATGACCTCATCCTGTCAGGTGGAGAAGACTGTAAATATAAGGTTTGTGGCTTTTGAGTATGTAACCCCATTTTCAAAAAGAAAATATGCTGACTAAAATTGACAAAACTCAGTTTGTAAAACTGTTAAGTTTTGGGCAAATAGTTCAAGATGTTGGAGAACATGGATTTTCATCAGAAATATATAAGTAATGTGTTGATTTTATTATTTAGTATACGTAATGTGATTAGAAGATTTAAAAAAACAAAATGTGTATGCATATGCTGGCTAAAAACAAAAAAGAATGGCTGTGATCTTTAGGCTTTCAGGTACCACTCGACTGGGAAAGCTTTTTACTTTTAGCAGATGGTTTCCTCTCTCCCGAAATACTTGATAAGTAAAATTGTTTAAAACATGTCCTTGGCTCATAATGAAATTAAATCCAACTTTCACAAAAATGATTTTAAAATATCCACTAATTTCAACATATTTTTTGTACAATTTATTGTAGAATGAAATTGTACAATAAAGTTTACACCTACCTAAATCAAACTAGCTTTTTACTTATAGATATTTTGGGGGGGGGGCTGTTTGATTTGTGTTATGAGCCATGTCCTTCCTCAAAAGGTGTGGGATAGCTTTGGACGTCTGCTTCACTCATCGTCCTCACATGAATACCCGGTCACCTCTTTGTCCTGGGCTCCAGATGGGGAAGTTTTTGCCATGGGCTCCTTCAACACCCTGCGGCTCTGTGACAAGACCGGAGTAAGTGAAACTTTTATACCCTCCATGAATATCCTCTCTTTGATAAAATGTTGAACTTTCACAATATACTGTTGAATTGAGCAACTTTGATGTAGAAGCAAAATATAGGTTATTGCTTGATATGAATGCTTCACAATCTAAAAACTAAAGAACAAAAACAAGAGCAGAAGAGAAAGTGTTTGTCATCTCAGATCTCACCACTCTCACCACTCCATAGTGCCTGTCAGTTTATTATGTTTTACCTGCACATACAAGGTTTTTTTCATTGTTCTAGCCAGTTTAAAAAAATTGGGTACATGTTGATTTACTTACACTGAATATACCTTCAGCATCAATTGCTAAATGATCTTAACATTAAAGTTTTATTTTGCACTTCTTTGAACTTGGTTATCAGCAGGTGTTTAATAGCCTCCATGCCAATTTGTTGTGAGCATGCTGACATGATTTGCAGCATATGTGCATGGAAAACCTTTTCTATAGATTCTGATCTTCTGTTGACGTAAAAGGTGCATTTAAAGAATGTGTCCAATGCACCTTTTAGTTCAACACTAGACATTTTAATGTGAACTGAGATGCCAAAGTGACAGTGAACATGTTTAAATGACAATATATGAAAACAAGTAATTGATTATCCAAAACAGGATTTTTAAAGATACATGCCAAACTGTAAGTCAAACTGAAAACATACATAAAAACTGGAGTAACATACCTAGAAAATGCAATGTCTGATAAGATCAGTAAAGTAATTCACAAGTCTATATTAGTACAGCTAAATTCCCAATAAAACTTTTTATAGAGCCGTTCATTTTTCAGTTTCCTTTGTCACACTGCTACATACATCATAAATTGTGACAGAACGGCGGTCCGTGAAAACTATGTGTCAACTTCAGGCCACTTAAAGCATTTCCAGACTGCTTTACTCTAATAAAATCCTCACAACTTTATCTGGCAAGATCACCATTGGATGGTTCATTTAAATGACCAGCTCAAACTGTCACCGTAGCTCAACTTAACTGTGCATGTAACCATACTGACTGTCATAAGCAGCCGTTTGCTCACAGCCTTAGCAGGAATTGTGCAGCTGTACATCGGGGCCATGCACTTTCCACATGTTGTAAGCTTCTGTTTTGTATATTCTTAGTTTTTGTTTATTCTCTTGTATTAAGATCGCTTGAATGCCATCATGTCCTTTTTCGTGGATCAAACAGTATCTGTGGTACACAATCAGCTTTTCCAGGGAAACATTGCTTTGTGTGGCTCATTATGGGCCTCATGCTTTCTATACATCATTCATCTCTGTAAATCACATCAGGCTGCATATTCTTGTTACCTGGTGCCGATGGTAACTGCAATAATGAGAGGGGAAATGAGAGAATGATGAATGGTAATTGTTGTTTTATTATTGCTGAGCGTTTGGCAAGGAACAATATTACCAGTTCCCACATGGGACATTTAGTGCTTCTTTGAGTTAACATGGATATGTCAGTGATTGCTGCATCAGTTTGCTGTAATCAAAACAAACAACCAGCGCTGGGTTTTTTCTGTCCTGATCACCAGGCATTTCATGCTCCATTTTGATTTAATTAGGATCAAATGTCCTTTTGGTTTTTTTCTGGAGCAGTAAAACAAATGGGCTGCACAGGGGTTTGAGCACTCACTCATGTCTTCTCCAGAATGGTTAGGTCAGGTGTGTATGTTTTTATTTAGAAAGTTACATTAACAAAACATGTAGATAATGAGCTTTAAAGATGCTTTTGATTGCTTGAATATCGGGGGATTAGCTAGATTATAAGCATCAGAAATCATTCAGATGAATTCATGACTATTTTCCCAGCAAAAATGTTTAAAAAAAAGAACCACACAGCTCCAATTGTTATATTCAGTATTGAGTACAGCTTGCTCCTTTTTTTAAAAAATTTTTTTTTTTTTTGCATTTTTGAGTAATGACCCCAAGTCCTCTTATGAGTCCCCTTACGTCCTCCAATTATGGGTTTGTTTACGTGGTTGGTTTGTTCCATTGTTTCTTCACGGCACTGCGCGCCTTGCTGTGGTGTGTCTTGGTTAAGGCAGTGTGATGATGATGATGATGATAATTATGATTAATGTGGTTCTGCCCTACTCTGACTTGAGGAAGGGTATGCTAAGCTTTCTCCTCCCTAAGCTCCTCAAGATAGCGTGAAGTGTAGCATGGTGTGGGAGGCTCGCTCATGCAGAGGAGGGGAGAAAGAAAGAGAGAAAGTCTAAAAAGAAAATCTCCTCAAAGGTCACTCCGTCTGAGCGGCTTTCTGTGTGTGAATTCAGGCTCATTGTTCTGTTGCACATCATGTTGGAGACTTTACTTTGCATACACATACGCACTTGGCTACTTGGGGATAAATGCTGTACTGTCATTTGGTGTTTCAATTTCCAAATAAACACAAAAGCCGTTAACTAATTAGCGATTACAAGTGCTTTACCTGGGTTGTTGCTGTGGTTTGTTATTGGTGCAGCAAGGGTTAAGCAGTGTGAAGAGTCTTTTCAGTTACTGCCGTGACTAATGGGAAGGAGTTTTGTTCTGTATCTGCTACAATGAAACCTTGCACTTTAACATATTGCTGCTGGCTCAGCAGGATCTGTCCCGCTCATTTAACCCCTTCACCTCCCGTCCAGCCCTGCTCTCATCTCTCCCCCATCTACTCAAACTTTTACTTTTTACTCCTCCATGGTTTAGAGAAGATATAGTGTTATCATCCCCCCCCTCCCCATGATTGCTGTGGTGAGCAGATGAACGCACACACATATAGATCCAAGTAAAATTTAAGGAAAATATTTGTCTTTTTAGTTTAATCAAGTGGCCAAAAGACTTATCACAAAGTTAGCTCTGTTTTGTTTTTCTGTGAAGCAGCATTCAGGCATTAATATTTGGATTACTGAATTATTCAAGCATATTTAATTATTTTTCTTACAGTTTTGTTGAGCTTGGAGTTCTCCCGTGTGGAGTACTTTTTCTTTTTATAGGAGATTTAACAGCACACAAGACACAAAGAGGTTCACTGTCCCTTTTTACAAGATTTGGGAGACACAATAAGTCAGTGTCTGTCTGTGCGCCTGCCATGGTATATATGCATGTGCCCACATGCCTGTGTGTGTATGCAAGTGTGCGCAACCATCGGCGTGCAAATGTGCCTGCGAGACAGCAGTCTATTTACGAGGCGCTGCAGCTGGTGTCTAGCGTCTGGACCCTGTCACGATCCCTGACACTGTCACTGGCTAACAAGTAGGACTCATTGTGCCAGGCCAGCACCCTCTCGCTTCTTTCTCTCCGCCCCTTCTCCCCCTTCTCTTCTGTACGCTTGTTTTTTTTTTTTTTTAATTATAAAAAAAAAAATTCTCTCTTACCACTGTACGCCACATGTATAAATGTGATCACTGCTAAGATTTGGACTTTTTTTTTCTAAATCTTTCAGTGTTAGGATTAGGAATCATGTTATTTGTGGGCCTTAAGTTTCTTCATGATTTTCTTTAGTCAAAGTTTTTTAAAACTTTTAAAATTAAACTTGAATATTCCACATTTTGTACAGGCCAAGCAGACTATAGGACAATGTCTGAAGTGCAGATGTTGGTTATAAGCTCATGAGCAGGATAGAATGAAAAAAACATGAGGTAGGGTTTTTTTTCTTGCTTGTTTGTTTGTTTTTCAGACAACCATGAGTTTGCCAGATTGACATCATTCAAATGATTACTCTGCCTTTGACTTGTCACACAAAGCATCTGTCCATTTGAATGTGGTTTCATACTTATCTATCTTTGACAATATGCATATGCATTTGTCCTTCTTCAATGTGATCAGAACTGGCACACTCACAAAGGTTAGGGGCATAACTAATGTTATATGCCATAATGCAAGCTTTGTTTTTGAAAGTGTGATATGTCCTCAGTTGTGATGGCCACTGAATCATTATATCAGTATTTTTTCCCCCTGCTAACTGCACTGATTCTTTTCCTCATGCACCAGTACCCTTGTCTTAACAGCTATTCTTTTTAAACTTATGTTAAAATTGAGCGACACAATTTTCTTTGTAATTACTTGATGACTTGTGAAATAAGAATATTTAGATATTTAAAGATGGAATTCTCCCAAAATCAAGATCCTGTATGTATAAATCTCTCCTCATCTTTTTTTTCTTTTGCTGTGTATGCCTCCCTCCTCCCTTTGGATTTGTTGAGCTTATCGGTGCTCCCCCTCATGGCTCCTTCTCCTTTGTGCTTTCCCCAGAGCCCGTTTTTACCTCCCCTTTTCTGGGTGAGTCTAGGGGTCCCCTTTGGGCCCTGCTCAGTATTGCAAGTTTTGGAATGGATCCATGTTTAGCTGGAATCACCACTACTCTCATCTTTCTGTTTCTTTCTCATCCCCTCTCTCTTTAACTTCAACCACTTTCTCTATATGATCTTTGTCTACCATCCTGTTATTGGCAAGCATTATTTTCTCTCAGAGAGTATATAACTCTTGACTGTAAGTCTGCCACTGTCAATGCCATATACTGTCCCCTCTAGCTGTAGAATATTACCCTCCATGACTTACTCCAAACTTTCTCATCTAACCAATTAGTCCTTCTAACAGTTACTCTCTTCATCATTGGGGAGCATATATCTGAACCTGTGCTGACAGTTTGCTACCAGCCATTGTCCATTCAACAGTGGGAAATTGACACAGCTGGAAAATAATTAAACAACACAGAGTCTTGGTCTTGATCATGATCCATTATTAGGGGAGCATAGAAAAGCAAAACAAACCTCAACAGATTTATTCAAGTGCAAGCCTTTATCTGTTTTCATCAAATAAGTAGGGGACATTTTAGTACAGTATGGTTTAGGCAGCAGAAATAGGAGAGACAGACCCACAAATACAGAATGGGGTTAGAAAAACAACACAGGGAGAGTTACACGGGAGAAAAGATGAAAAATTACTGGCAGAAGTTTGACAAAGAAAGGGCATGTGCACATTAGAAGAGATGGTGACAGAACGTTTCAGAAAAAAACTGGTAACTTTGAGATTGTGTCAGAGTGAGAGCAAGAGCAAGGGAGCATTGTCAAACAAAGAGAGTCCTGAGTCAGCAGCAGAGCAGTTTTCTCCCCAGGCAACTGGGTAGGGCTACATCTCTCTCTCTTTCTCTCTCTCTCTCTCTCTCTCTCTCTCTCTCTCTCTCTCTCTCTCTCTCTCTCTCTCTCTCTCTCTCTCTCTCACTTGCTCGCTCACTTTACCCCTCCCTCCCTCCCCTTTCAAATCTGTGTTTTTGCATGCTATTTCTTGCTCTCTCCAGTCTTCCTTTCTGTTCTCTAGCTGCAGTAAGAACATAAAGCTCCCTCCGTACATTGTGAACTGATAGAACAAGTTCTGAAAAGAGCAACTGGGGTCAGTCTCACCTTTCAGGTTTCTCCTCCTTCACCGTTTGCTCCTGTTGTCATGGGAATAATTATACTGACTCCTTTTGACACATTTTGATAAGCTTCCCAGACCTGATGAAGCTTAATCTTGAGTGCATGAATAGCATTAAACTGTTGGATGTAATGCATTTTTTCCCCTAGACCTAATCCATCATCCCGAAGAGCTCATTAGTTTCTCCACCAGAATGTGAAGATAATGGTTTCTCCTTTGTATTCTAGACCTTTTGTGCTGAACAGGCTTTGCGTTTCTGTGTTGCTGAACTCATTCTGGTGCACTCTGTGGAACAGTGTATCCTAAGGTCCATCTTTCACATGATTGACCCCAATTTTTTTTTGGGGGGGGGCAAGCTATTTGTGTGCGTGTGTGTGTGTGTTTTTTGAGTGCGGGGCCGTCTGCAAAAAGTGGGTTAGAGTAAAAGGCACTTGTTGACATGGTATTACTTTTACACCTCTCTAGAGTTCGGCTAAAGGCTTGCCTTGTTGGAAACCAAAAAGAAGGGGGAGCATAAAAAGAGCTGAGAAAAGAGAGTAGTTGGTGGGATGGGGGGTGGGGTAGTGTGGAACTGTCCAATATATCCTTTAAAGTTGGCCTAGGCAGTGAGGCTTGGAGGATTGGTCTCCATAAAAGATGGTGGTTTCTCTTTCCCTCAAGTCTCTCTCTAATTCTCTCTCACTCGCTTACTTCGCTCCGGTCTCCCTCCCTTTTTTTTCTTTATTTCTCACTCCCTCCATCCCTCCCTCCCCCCACGGCTGGAGTAAGGGTATGACAGAGACAGTGCCCGGCCAGCCCCTCTGGCAGAGTCATCATTCTTAGCAGCACTAAATCACTACCTCCATTAGCTAGACAAACATGTCACACTTGCAAGAAAAGAGAAGGAGAGGAAAGGGGGATAAAATTGTATAAGAAGTGAGGGTGATACTTGGTGACGAAGTCAGAGCAGTAAAATAAGGGGCTTTTGCTCTGCACACAAATAAGGGAAAGCTGAGTATATGTGGAGCTGGGGTATCACTCTGAGCTTTACTGCCAACCCAGACTTCATTAAGGACTGCTATTGAGGAATACGGCTGGGCTGGACACAATAAACCAAGGTCCGAGAGAGGATGACCTAAAAGGGCTGAATTTTTGCTTCACCCCAATGCACCCCCCTCCCATGCCTTTTTTTCTACTGGCTTCCATGGAGTTCAGAATCATGCTGTGAATGACATTGAATAATTCAATGACCAGTTTCATATATTTTTTTAACCAAGTAATTCAATGTTGCCACTTGCCTTTGTTTATACTCTGTAGCCCCTTTTGAAACATTGATTAATTAATCTGCTAGTAATTTAAAATGCCAGGTTGATATTAGAATGATCATCCTTTTCACTTTTTAAAAAAAAATAAAAGTCATGACAACCATCTCACTAGGTTGTTTTCTTTCATGTTTATGTATCAGCACAAGTCTGAGCTATATTCAGTTATTCACGAATAGTCACAAACCAGTAGGGATTGAGCTCAATTTACTACTTTTCACAGGATTCCAACAAGTCACACTTATGAATAGATAAATAATAACTAGGTTTTTTTCCCCCTTTTTTTATTCTTGATTTGCATGAACAAAATGAACAAGAGAAAACTTAACCAAATGTTTTTGTTTCTACCTTTGCAGCCTCTTCACTCTGTTGGACACACATAGGGGAAAACAGTACTGTAGACAGTGAAAACAAGAGAAATGACAAAAAGAAAAGAAAAGGTTTTGCTAAAGCTGACAACTACGCTCATTATTGTGCTATAAAATTTCTACAAGTCATAAGCAAATAAGAATACTTAGGCTATGTTTACATGACAACGCTGTGAGAGCAAGACGCAACGTTGGTGTTGCGATTCGGCCTCTCTTATACACGGCGATGGAGTGTCAGGGGGTTGACTCCGCAAAGTTTTGAGGACGGGCTCCAGGGTGGAATTTTCAAGTTATTTGGTCTCTTAAAACAAAACTTACTGATCATTCAGCATGTATGTCGCCAGAGAAGATGTTGTCTTCCAGTTTAATGAGGATGTAGTAGGAACTAGTGTCAACATGGGGTGTATTGTTGCAACGTAGTTTTCACTGCCATCTAAAGGCCTGGCATGCGTACTACATTGTATTCACTCAATTTGCAGTCGGGTCAACGGCAATCTGATTAATTCCGCCGTCTTATGAATGCAGTTTTTTTTCTATCCCACAAAGGGGGGAAGAAAATCAAATTTGGTTGCAGCGTTGTCGTGTAAACTAGGCATTAATTTCACCAATTCTGTCTCTATAGTACACCTTTATGTAAGAAAAGGCAACACCCAAACCTGACTAAACCACCAGACATATTGCCACTGTTTATAGCTGGCAAGATCTTTGCTAGAGTATGTTTTGACCACCTCAGCCACCACCCTGAACATTGATACTTCCCCAAAAGTCAGTGTGTTTTCCATGATGGTAAAGGTACAGTGAGCATAATCTTTGCTGCATGATAACACAAAGAGGCTTGCAAAAACAGAACAGAAGTCAATACACCACAAAATTCTTTGTGCAGTCAGTTGAGTGTTGGTGGAAGATCGAGGTCAGGTTTGGATTTCCATAACTTTTCAGAAATGGGAAGTCAAGTTTAAATGCCAAAGCCAGTAACACACTCAAAGAGGTGGGGAAAAGCAGATATCATCCTTAGCAGAAAGCTTATTGTCTTACCCATCTGTAGTAATTTCTACACCTATACATTTGTGAAACCTTAAGTGTATGCAGCAGACAGCTTCCAATTGAACTTTTTCCATACAACCCATCTTAGCAAGTTGAAAAAAAATCAGATAGCAGAATCATATCCCCAACAAAGAGACCCTCACCAATGCACAGTATACACATCCTCTTTGAGAAGGCAAGCAAGATGAGTTGGACATGTGCATCCTCAAGGTGCTTCTGTATGGTAAACTAGCAGAACACAAGCATCAAGTTGAAACTCTCAAACCAGAAACCTCAGAGCCACTTTTAAGTCCCTGGTCCACCAAACCATATCAAGAAGTATCAATGAAAGACTCTATTACTGTCTCTTCTCTCCTGCAACTGGGCAAAAACTGACACTTAAACACACTGCAAAGACACTAACTGGAACAGACGATCTATGACTGCACTAAGGGGAGCAGCACGGATTAAAAACAACAATACTTTATTGGCATTAAGTCAGTTCATAATTGTTTTTTTGTACCCGACATGCTTCTAGCTCAGTTAGGTATGTTTTGGTTTGTTGATACTATTTAAACCCATCTCAGTTGAAATAACATCAATAGTTTTGTACATTATTGCCTTAATTAAGCATTTACGCTTTATGAATAAAAAAATAACAGCTGTGACTGTTAATTTCTATGCTATTTGCTATACTGAACAGCCAATCTGTATAACTTCTCTGACAGATCCAATGCCAACATTTTAGATTATTTTAGGGCAATTCAGCATTTCAGTATTGAACCATGCTCAGCCTTAAGTGCCTTGAAATCCCTGTCAAAACCTGAAAAGACTTTCCGTTGCATTGGTCAAATCAGCTGGTCAACGTCACAGAGCCACAGCCCAAAGTAAACAGTTCAGTGTGGATAGTGAGTGAAGCCCTTTCCTCCACCCAACCACCCACAGGGGTAAAATGTACAATCTGTGACCGAAATTTCCAAACCCAGATCAAACACATCAGCTACCTTTTTACAAACATTCAACCAGTCAGTGAAACAAAGATTTGGTCTGTAGTGAAACTGATGGATGAACATCATCATCACACCAATTATCCAGCAATCTTACTCTAGGAGAAAAGTGATAATTTCAACTGCATCCTTCCACCGACTGGATATTTTACACAACCGCAGTTGGTAAACCAGCAATCTTATGTGTCATTTTCTATGAAAATGACTCCTTCAAACCACTATTCATTGGCATGCATTTTTTTCAAAGTGCAAAACTCAAGTTTTTCACAATATAGAATATTGTAGCCTAGCTATGGTGTAAACATACCATTTTTATTAGCTGTAATCAGTAAGTATTGAAAGTCCCAAAGAGACATTCTTGTCAGTATCTCACAAAATAATCTGCTTTTTTTTCCTCTAGGGTTGCTGTTGTCTGTGCTATTTGGACACATCTTTCAAACTTAACGCGTACAGGCCTTTGGATCCACAAAATAATCCCATATATTCTTGACAAGCAACCAGTGATCTTATAGGGTCCCATGTGTTGTGCCATTTACAGCATGCACACATTTAAATGCCCAAATTACCTGTGTGTATGTGTACGTGCATACGTGTGTTTTTGCAAGTGCATATGTGCATAGTTGGTGCTAATAGAATTCTGCTGTCCAGCTCACAGCTGTGTTCTGCTGATGAGTCCCAGGAGGCACCAGCATGTGTCTATGGTTACTATGTTGAGGCTCTAGCATGAAACCATGTGTAGATCATTACTCTCTCGCTCTTTTTCCCTCTCGCTTCTGCTATCTTCTAGTTTGTCTTGCTACCCCCGCACCCTTCCACCCAACCCCCTCTCTCTATTTCCCCTCACACTGCCAAAGCTCCAACTTATACCACTCTGCACTCATCTCAGGCCAGGCCTTTGTAGCTCTTTAGCTGAGCCAAGTGGGTATTTCAATGCAGAGCTTTGCAGAGCTCCTTACACCAGACTCTGCTTACAAATAGATAATAGCCACAGAGTTTTATTTCAGAATCAATGCAAATGTTTTTTTGAAAAGCACTGTTCAACAAATGCTAGCAAATTCACCTAATACATTTAAGATTGAGAAAAAAGATTTCATGTAGCAATGTGAGATGGGTCAGTTCAGACCACTTGTTTTGGAGGGAGTATTTCTTTTTACTACAGGTATGAACTCTCAGTTATGAATGAAAAAGCAATTGAATTGCATATTTCAGTGCCGAATACATATTTTCAAAAAGATGACAAGCAGATGCATCTACAATCCATGCAGTTATCGTGTGGTTTCTCTGCCATGATCACACAGTACGTCTGCGTCTTTAAGTTCTCACACTGTCGTTTCAGTTAATCTAATTCCATCAATTCTAATAATTTCATTTAACATTTTATTGGGACCATTATAGTTCGTTGACCCCTAAAGGAACAGCATTTTATTTTTCTTTAACATATTTTCACAAAAATCCTTTAATCGCTGACAAATACAGTGTACATGGCCAGTCAAACGTTTAGACTCACTTTCCTATTAAATCTAATGGGAAAACGTGTCCAAACTTTTGACTGGTAGTGTATGTGTGAAAAGAGCCAAAGAAACACATGTACCGTAGTTACTTAAACCACTGATTAGACAGAAAGAATCGTCACCTTTGGTCATAACATCATCTCTGTAGCAGCATTCAAGCTCAGATTTAAGCTCTCTGAAAAAAGAATATCCATGTGCACAATTTACAATCTGTAGGAACAAATTTCAAAACTTAAGACAGATTTTTCATGTGCACATGTTAAATATCAGTGTTCATGAATTATGAATCAATTAGCACATTTCTTAGCAGCAAGTGTGGATTCATAGGTGGATTCTTTTCTTTTTTTTCTCTCCACTGACCAGAAGCGAGCTCTGTTATAAGCACTTCAAAAATACATTAAGGCCCTTCTGTACTAAAAGGCTGTTGCAAAGTGAGTGCAGTGACCATTCTATACAGACTTTTTGTGTCTTGTATTACAATAGTTTCACATCACTGTGATGATATTCAGCTGATCTCACCTACACTGAGGAGATACTGTTTACAGTGGAATGTGATGTAGGAAAGAGTTGAGTCGTATTGTGCAGTGCTAAAACAGCTTTTGCTGTGTATTCTGCCAAGCAGACCCTCCACAATATTTCAATGGGAATAAAATATGGTCTTTGACTCAGCAAATCCATGACGCTTCAATTCTTCTTTTTGAACTATTCCCACATGGATTTGCCAAAATGCTTGGCGTCACTCTCCACTTGAAAGGCCCACTTCCAGGTGAGCTTCATTTTTTGTTTAGATGGTCTTTCATCATCACATAATGCAGAATTCATTGCTGAATCGGTGATTGATGTTGCTTAGTCCCTGGGGCAGTGAGGCAATGCTGAACTATAGTGTTTCCACTACCATGCTTTACAGTTGGTATCAGCTTCCTTTCCTGAAAAGTCCTTTGTCTGTACCAACCATGTCTTCTGCTGCTGTGGCAAAGCAACTCTTCTCTGATATATCTGTCCAGAGCACATTACTCCAAAAGGCCTGGTTGTTGCATTTATGTTCAATGGAAAACCGTAGTTTTGTTTTGATCTTCTTCTTGGACGGTAAAGACTTTTTCCTGGAACACTTCCCAAGTAGATCGAATTTTGTGCAACCCCTTCAGATTGTGGAGGCATACACTTTAACACCAGCTGCTGCAAGAGTTACCTTCAGATTTTGTGATATTGTGAGGTGTTTTTTTTAAAACTTAATTTTCCATCAGTTGGCTTAAGCTTTGCCTGAATTTTCTAGAAAATTAGTCCTTGATCAACAGTCCTTTAAAATCCACAGATCTTTCCCTAGATTTTTTTCCTAGATTTTTTTAAATATAATTTGGAGATCTTTTTAAATTCTTTGCCAGACATATAGTTGTCCACAACCTTTTTTTCTAACGACCTTAGAGAGTTCTTTGGATCTTGGTGTGATGACAACATACCCTTAAATATCAGAGAACAGTAAATCCAGGATGTCAAGGGTTTAAGTAAAAAAATAAATAATCCACTTGTCACTCTCTTATCTCTGTCATTTAATCTTTAATCCTTGATTAAGATTTTACAGATTTGAAAATTTCAGATTTGGTTTGCTCAAAGGAGGAATTCAGAGCACCTCCAGTGACCCCAACACATTTGTGGAGCTAGGCCAGTGAGACATTTTTGGAGTGCCTGGGTCTAGAACACACTAGAGTGGTAACACAGCTTATCCAGGAAGCCCATGGGAACAAGGGAGACCTTGCAGTACTTTGGCTACGATTAGCCTCATTTGGCTCAACTCCCCACAAATTGGTTGAGACCACCATGACCAAACATCATGTGCCACACTATGTTGTAAACCTAATCCTGGATTATTACAATCATTTCAGGATAAGAGCCTCAGCAGGGGCTGTTAAACCAGGATGGCAGAAGTTGGAGGTGGGGATAATAACAGGATGCACCATCTTGGTAACCTTGTTCGCACTCACAATGGACATGATTGTGAAGTTAGCAGAGCCAGAGTGCCGGGGTCCCCATACTCAGTCTGGGATCTGCCAACCACCAATCAGGGCTTTCATGGATGACCGGACAGTCACCACAGAGTCTATGCCAGGATGCAGATGGATCCTGCAAGGACTGGAAAAGCTGATCCAGTGGGCACGGATGACTTTCAGACCAGTAAAGTTCCGATCACTAGTGATGAAAAAAAGAATGGTCTGCCAACAGGTTCTAATTCAGCATAGCAGGAAACCGAATACCATCCATCTCGGAGAAGCCAGTGAAGAGCCGGGGAAACAAAAGTATTTGAGTGCAGCCTGAAGCTCCACACCTGTTCAGTCTACCTGCTTGGAATTGGACAGCTGGCTAAAATCAGTAGACAAGTCGGGACTTCCAGGGAAGTTCAAGGTTTGGATTTACCAACCTGGTATTCTTTCGAGGATTACTATGGCCCCTGCTTGTCTTTGAGGTCCCTATGTCCACGGTGGAGGCTTTGGCGAGGAAAGTTAGCGGCTACCTCAGGAGTGGGCTAGGGTTGCAAAGAAACCTCTGTAACATTGCACTGTATGGGAACAGCACAATGCTCCAGTTGCACCTGAAGTCTCTGGAAGAAGAATTCAAGGTCACACCGGCCCGAGAGGTGCTGATGTACAGAGATTCAAGAGACCCAAAGATGGTCAGGCCAGGGTGATGGTGAAGCTCAGAAAGAAGTGGAGTGCCCAGGCTGCCACGCTGGAAGCTGAATCCGGGCTGGGCCACAAAAATCTGGTTGGCGTAGTTGCTCATGGTAGAGCGGGTTTGGGATCCCATCACGCCTGCAGGACAAGTGCAAGGGTAAGGAGAGGTGGCAGATGATTCAGGATGAAGTGAGGGCTTTAGTGTATGAAAGAAGATCCAGCAGAGCGGCATCCATGGGCCAACAGGGGGCCTGGACAAGGTGGGAGCAGGTTATGGACCGGAGTGTCACTTGGTCAGACCTCTTGCAACCAGAGCCTCACAGCATCACTTTCCTCATCCGTGTAGTGTATGACGTCTTACCAAGCCCACCGAACCTCTACACCTGGGGGAAAGCGGAGACCCTAAACTGCCTACTGTGCTCAGCAAAAGGAACACTGGAGCACATAATGAGCTCCTGCCCCAAGGCACCTGGCGAATGCTGCTACACTTGGCTTCACAAAAAAGTGCTTAAGCCAACTTCAGAGTCGTTCAGCAAGGTGATCTGCAAGTGCAGCTGAACGCGCAACACCAGCAGTGCAATTGAGTTTGTGAAGACAGGTACACAGTTAAAGACAGGGCGCAAGCAGGTGACAACAGGGATTGCATAAACAGCTCAGGATTAGCAGCTCTCAGTGGATTTGGGCAAACAGCTGAGGGTCCCGCAGCCACATCGTCAGCACCACCCTGAGGCCAGACTTACTTCTGGTCTTAGAGGCCACAAAGAAAGTCATCTTCATCGAGCTGACATTGCCGTGGGAGGACTGCTTGGGGGAGGCTCATGAGAGGAAGAGGACTAAACATGAACAACTGGTCAAAACAGCGCTGGAAGGTGAGGTGTATGCCCACTTAAGTAGGCTGTAGAGCAGGGGTGCGCAAGTCCAGTTCTCGAGAGGTACTGTCCTGCAACTTTTAGATGCATCTTTCTCCAAAACACCTGAAACAAATGAATGGCTTGTTACCAGGTCTCTGCAAAGCTGAATGGCATGCAAAAGAGAATTCAGCCATTTGATTCAGGTGTGTTGGAGAAGGGATGCATCTATAAATTGGAGGATCGTAGCTCTCCAGGACTGGACTTGGGCACTCCTGCTTTAGAGGACTTGTGGGGCATTCACTCCACAGAGCTCTCAGATTGCTGGGTATTACATGAGGAGCAAGAACCAGAGCCATGAAAGAGATTACCAAAGCAGTAGAGATAGCTTCGAGATGGCTTTGGATCAGGAGAGGAGATCCATGGGGACAAGCGAATGCCTTCTGAACACACACTGCAGTCTGATCGACCGTAGTGGGCTTGCCTTGTAGTGGGTGTTTGATGTTGAGAGACCAGAAATACCCAAGGACACCAGGTTACATCACTGATGATGTGTTCAGGTCCATAAGAAGATGTATGTAGAACTAAATTGGAATTTTATGATTTAGTTGAGCTCAATACTACATTGATAATGTACAAACTGTAAAATAATCTCCTTCCAAATTGTATTCATAGGTGGTTTGTAATGGAAGGGGGAAAATAAAATCAGTGGAAAAGGCATGTTTAAGTAGGCATGGTCATATCTTTTAGAGGGATGAACTTGTGGAGTAAGTGTGATGAGGAATTGAGATGGTGATGTTCACTATGTAAATTGACAATTATGTTAAATCTGGCGATAAACAAATCTAAAAGTCAGGTGTGATTACCATTGTGTATGAAACATTATTTTCTTGTCTTGTCTGTAGTATAGTGTTTGCTCTTATCTGGTATTTCTTTTATGTTTGTTGTTGCTTAAATTTAGTCAGAGAAGTGGTATTTTATATACTTTTATATGCAGAAGTGTCAATATCTAAAAAAAAAAAAAGTTTTACCTTGAAGAATTGGCTTGTGTCAGCATTTTCATACATGCACACTCTGTCTCTTCATAGCGAGTTACTTGCCTGTGTATGTCTACTGTCCATTAGACTGAGGCATGTTGTGTTTATTATGTGCAGGGAGTTACTCGCTGTACCTGCACTGCCAGGTCCTGTCCTGCACACAGACACACAGGCAAACTGAAGCCAGCTGGCTTTGCAGAAAGTCTGCCATCTGTTCTGATTTATGTAAGACTGTTAACCCTGGACTAGGACGGCTCCCACTAGCTCAATAGCATAGAGTTAAACAAACAGATAAGAAAGGTTCTAGTTTTGAAGAATGCAATGCTTTTGTAGCTATATGTGTTATGTAATAATAAGACAAACAATTTCACATTGAAAACTTAGTTATAACAAAGCAGTGACATTGTGTTTAAGCAAAATACAGCCTATGGTTTTTTTTCTCCTTTTTCGGAGGTAGCGTTATAATTTCTGTAGTTTATCGGTGGTGTGTACATTGCAATATTTGCAAATATAAGCAGTTTTGCACTCTTATTTCTTTAAGTTCTTGGTAGGTTCATGGTCATTCATAGTGTTGGTGCAACTTTGTAACTTTTCATTTGTTGTCTTTTGCTTTAGTCATTCTTTATGACATTAGTAGAATCTGGGATCATTTGTACCAAATCTGTTGGTCAGATTTCTGTGTCTTCAAAAGTGGTTAGTACAGCCCAGTTTGGGAAAAAAACAAACAATATATAATATACATATAAAATAATGCAATTATTTATGCTTGTAAGAGAAGTGGCATTTGAAAGTGTTTCAGATATCTGTTAATATTAAGTGCAGATTGTATTAGTATTCTGTATAGTACCGTATGTTTATAGTTTACCACATGTACACTGTGTTCCTCTATTTAAACCAAAGCCAAATAGTGTTGTAGCTGTATGAAATACAGGTTTTCAGCAGGGTCACAGACTTGGCTTGACCCATTAACACTAATGGCAGTTAAAAGTTTTTCCTAGGTGCTTGCTTCACTGTGTCAGGAGTGGCCAAGATGAAGAGCTAAAAAAGGACAGAAAGTCTGGAAACCTCATGCCCCACTTCTGATTAGCAGGCTGTTGACTTGCATTAGTGTTGGAGGAGGGGGGGGGGGATTGCACAGAGAGGTCAGAGCAGACATATTTAATGCTTGTGAAGTAATGGGGCTGAATCAGCAGATAGCTCCACAGGGAGCTATTAGTCCAGACATGTGTCATTAACCCTTTCTCTAGACTGAGCTCCACCCCTGCACACCCCCACTAGAGCACTGTTTCAGGTGACGTAGAGAGAGAGAGAGAGGGGGCAAGGGGTAATATAGAGATAGAGCTGCAAACTATGTTTTGGGTTTGTTTTGGGGTTTTTTTTAGCATTGTTTTAAATATCCTGTTTTTCTCTTAGAATATTCATCCCTTCTGTTTTCTGTAATTTTGTTTTTTAGATTGCTTTTGTTTTAAAGGCAGGCAAGAATTGCATGTGCCCTTTTCTAGAGCAAGTTGAAATACAGATGTATTGAATTTGTTTCTCTATTTATGTAAAAAAAATATATATGTAATAATAAGGAGCTTACTGTAATTTGGCTCTGTTTCAGCAGCTACCTTTCAAGTATACATGGAGTAAGTGTATAACACTAAACAAAGGGCCACTATCACTGTAACTTAGGGACAAGTTAAAAAAGAATGAAGGCAAGACACTGAAAAAAGGTAATAGTGCAGGGTTAGCCATACATATTTAGAGAGGGACTCACATAGAGCAAGACACAGACGCTGCCCCTAGTAACAAGTTGAGGTTATAGTGTTGTTAGGTTGTCAAGTTAGGAACATCTTTGCCTTAGAGCTCATTTTTTGTTAACATAACCTTTTTGCAGGCGTCCCCATATTGGCTGCAGCTTCAGGGCAACAATAGAGAGAAGGGGCAGGCCCACAACACCTGCCAGTCCTAATGGTAAACATATGTCGAGAAATGTAGCTCGAGTGAGGAGGAGGAAAAGAGGAGGGGGAGAGCAACCACACTTCTTCAAGAGCCTGTGTGTCATTAGATTGACTTTGGTTTTTGTTTTTTTAGACTGTTCGTGTGTATGTGTCCGCAGAGTTTTCAGTATGTCTGTGTTGACCAGTAGTGGGTCGCATGCCACAAGCCAGAGTCTTTGGAACGTTCTCTAACTATAAAACTGATTAAAAAATCTAAATATTATCACCAACCAGCCAAAAGTTGTAAACCATAGTGCGGCTTTGTTTAAACATTTTGCATAGTAATATAACTTCTTGCACAGTGCATTTTACCTTTTTTACATAATTTTTCCCCCCACTTATATAACACATTGTCTGTCCATTTAAGTAAGACAAATGTATACATGCTAAGACGCACACATACACATGTTGCTGTCATGCTTGGTACTCAAATGGATTATCACAAGCGTTAGCAAGCAGTAAGACTGCATTACTGTGTATATTTGGTCGGTCTGTATAAGCTCATTGTAGGTTTGAGGGGTCCCCCCCAACCTTAACTAAGAACTACACGTCATGTCTGCCACCTTCTCTGACCACAAAGCTGCCCATTATGGATAGACAGGGTTCAATGACCAGACTGGACTCAAGCAAGATGAAGGTTGATACTCGCACTCCACATAAGACTTTAAGTCATTGTGGCCTTGATTCACTTCTTCATGTTCTTTCTGTATAATATCTCTCTGCACTAGTCTTAAATCTCTTTCCAGCTTTGTCCAGTAGAATTCTCAAGTATCCAGTGGGGTTCCACCCCTTTAGGCTACAATAAAACCAGTTGCCAAATCTACTGCCACTGGCTGATTCACCTCCCCCCGCTGCTCTGCTCTCCTCTCTGTCTCCTCCATCTCTCCTTTTCTTGTAACAGTCAATTCTCACCTCCTCCCCTCTTTATTGCTAGACTTGTATTCCTTTTTAAATATGAAAACTCCAGTCTGATTTTGCAGGGGAAAGGGGGGAAAAAACAAACACTTTCCCAGAATCATGAGATACATCTGCTCAAACACTTAAAGCTGTAAAATTATTTTCAACCTCATATCTTTTTTGATTCTTGATATGATCATTGATGAATTTACCTTTTATAATATGTCACAAAAACTTGCGTCAGTAATTGAATTATTTTTAGCCTTGAACTAAAACAAAATACAAAGAAAATAGTTTTCTGTATTTTTGCTGACAAACTTTTCGGTTTCAGCTTTTTTTTTCCATTTGAATCCTTGTCCGTTTGCTCAGAAAGTCTGCTCTGTTTGGGGGAATTGTGAATGCACAAACAAACTGATTCTGATCAAAGAAGCGGACTTGGTTTGCCTATTAATGCGGGTCTCGGTCCTCGTTAGGACGCGTTATTTAAAAGGTCCGATTTGTTTGAGCAGTGCAGCTTGAACACAAACTCCGTCCGGAAGAATGTTACACCCCCCAACTGAACTGAGTCCCCAATCGTACCTAGTGTAGCACACTATCCTGGTCTGAATGCACACTTACACACACACACACACACACAAAAAAAAAAAAATTCTAGGAGAAGGAAAGAAATAGTAAAAAGTTTATAGTAGATTCTATAATCAACAGATTAATGGTGATAGGTAAGGGTGTCAGGATTGGTTATAAAAGGAGCAGCCAGGCTTAGACTTTCCAACTAAGGATGAGTTGTGGTTCATCACATTCTGTCAGAAACTCATCACTGAGATTAGAAATATATTTGTCAATCCAGAAATTTAAGACATATTATTGTGAATAGATTATAGGAGTTTGGACGAATACATTGGGTAAACACCAAGGAGGAAACCACTGTTTTCAGACATGAAATACATAACAATAGTGACTTTATTAATCAAAATGATGACATTCAATACAACACAACAGACACATTTCCATTAATATTCTACATGTCTGTAAAAATGACACAAAGAGCCACGGTTTGAATGCCATATTTACTATTTGCAGATTTGACCTTGGATGTTAATACAGACACTATGTTCTCACAATGTTGGAAAAATGGAATTAGTATTTTATGTAAACTAAAAATTGACTTCTAAAATGTGACATTAAATTTCTCAAAGCTGGACTGTCACAATCAGATAATGCTTTTGGAAGTAAAATTTCTCTTGCATGGATAAGTTCAGTTGGAGTCAAACTGACCTAGATCCTCTCTACATGTTGACACATCAAAGAGCTGGAGATGGAACTACTAGTTTTCTGATTACAAGATAAGCATGAGGGACAGCACTCCATCAGAAATCTCCTCTGCCTGTCTTGATTGGTCCAATCGAAATTTAAGAATCTACAGATTTTCTTTTTGATTAACTTGATAGAGAGTTTATTGGTGTAGATGTTTTCTTAATATAGTTTTTACACTTTAATTCATAATACTCTGAGAATTGTATAAAGGAAATGTCAGTTTGTCCTGAAACTCTTTGAAACAGTTTAAATAAATTACATTGGAGTGCATTTAAATTGAATTAATTTATGCTGGCTTTTTGCTCCCATAATAAAAAGTTTAAACTACACAGTATAAACATTAATGATAATGAGAAATATGTGCAAATAAAGGAGCTTTGATGTCCGGATTTGTCTGCATCAACACAGGTTTCGGAATTGGACAGGAACAAAAAATACAAAGTGGATTGATGCGTTTCAACTTTTCATAAAGAACTGCTTATGCCTTTGATATTCTAAGCAGTCTGTTAAATCATCCATCAGAATACATGAAGTCGCTACTAAAGAGACTGAATAAATATAAAGGGGATATGGAAGAAAGGGAGAAAGAACTTGCATCTGAATTCTGTTTCTAAAACATTTTTGTCCCTTGTTCCTCCAGACTCAGTCGGTCCATCTCAGAAAAGCAATAAGAACCAACCCCCTGTGTCTGATGCTCAGACACTGGCTGACAACACTGACAAGCCAGAGGATTTTTACCTCTTTTACACACATGTTCACACAGCTCAAAAAACATTCACTGGACACTCACTAGAGGCAAATGTGAGCTCCGACGTTCTTTGTATCCCTTTATATACACGCGCACACACAAATAAACTGTCCTGGTGTCTTATCCTATTTGTATGCATATTTGTCATGAAAACTTACTGCATTGTACTTTCTCTCTAATAGCCACACACACAAACTACAAACACACACGCGCGCGATAAGTCCCACCTTTCCATGAATATATATGCGCACATTTTCGCTTGTTGGCTCTATGAAGAGTCAAATTGCTCAATGTGTTAAAAGCATTAGGTAAGCATGGATCCAGCAGTGCTCCTCAGCCCAGTATCATATGTCCTGCTTCATTGCAGTCTGGCGTATACATTCAGCTGCATCTCTGACCCACCATCTATCCATCCCTCTTGCTTCACCCCCACTTTTCTCCCTGGGGTGCTTTAACACAGAGCGGGCCATCTCAAGATGTTAGCAGAAGAATAAATGAGCTCTCTTGTTATTATAAACGCTGGCCCTAGCTGCTTGGCAGTGGAGCTTGTGCTAACCCACCTCCACACAGGTTAGACAAATAGAAAGAAACCTTAATATAAAGAATATATTTATATAAAAAAACGGGCAATTCCTGTTGAAATTTATATGAGAGGAAGGTTGAATCTGCAGAAATCAAAGGGAAGAAGGGGAGGGGGGAAAAGTTAAATAGATATTAATTTAACTTTAACAAACTATCCCTTGTCCACATGGGATAGGTCTTTTTTCACCGCAGCTATTTTGGGTCCTGATATGACATTAACTGCTGGGAGGGAACTGACCAAAACCAGCTGAGTGGCGTGTGTATGAGGCACACAGGAGGACCAGGAGAGGGAAAGAGATCAAAGCAGCAGGCCTGTAACCTGTAGCCTGCCGACTGTTACCTCTAGCCCTGTCAGAGGCAGCGAGGAGGAAATAACGATACACCTCACATCCCGCAGCTGCATGTGTATGAGGCAGCGAACACACTGAGGCCTTTGCTCCAAGGTTCACCGCAGCTCTTGGCCAGCTGTGCCACACTTGTCTCTCCATCGCAAGCAGGCAGGCAGGGGCTAGGTTAACATGAGCACTTTTCTCCCTTCATAAGCAGTTTACAGCGTGAATGCACACGTTTGTGTTGAAGATCACAGCTGAGAAATTCCAAACCCTGCTCATCAGCGAGCCACTTGTACCCAAAGCAAGTGGAGCAAAAATCTGCTCTACATGTAGCAGACAGATGAAAAAAGATTTTTGTTTGAAATAAACTAATTTAGCTCCCTTTGTTCAGGTAATCTAGCTAGCGCCCGGCTTTAAGAGTTGATCATCTCGGGAAATGACAAGCTATAACATTTTTAACTGCTGAAAAAGAATATTGTGGCTTTTGCGTTATGTTGTGAAACTCTACATTAGAGTTAAGAAAAAAACAACACAAAACAACAGCGGAAGAAGGAAAAGTACCTGGAAAGAAGAAAAAAAAATTCATGTTAAGAAATAGATCCCCAGCTGGAAGTTAGAAATATGAAAGATGACATGGGTTTTTGTTTAAATGTTCTAGAGCTGCAGTTGTGTCAGTTGAGTTGCTGCAAACTGATCAGCGGGCAAAAGTCCTCTTTCTATTATATTGTCTACTGTGCCCCACTGTGTTTCATCCCGTGCTTCACAGGCTTTGCTTTTTTTTTTTCACTTTTTACATTTTCCTTAAGAAGTGGGATAGCTTGATTAACTTTCTGCTTCTGGTATGGGACATATATAAAAACCCTCTATCCCCCTGCCTACTCCTCATATATTATAGATGAGAACAGCAGAATGTCTGTTTATTAGTGAAACCCTTCAACAGTTCATCACACCTCAGTGACTAACTGATTGGGACTTGTGCCTTTCTAGCAGAGTTTATATTATATCAATATACACACACACAAGTGATTATACACAACCACTGACTCCCACTGTTTCTTTTCTCTAAACTTTTCTTAAAGTCTCTCATCCCTAAATTGCCCCAGGGGTAATTGTTTATGATAGTGCTGTCATTAAACTGTATCGATCTGCATTTCCTCTGTCTCTTTCTCTCCGCCTCCCCTCAAGTGGTCCTATGCGCTGGAAAAACCTAACACAGGCAGTGTGTTCAGCTTGGCCTGGTCTGCAGACGGCACCCAGCTGGCCGGGGCCTGCGGAAACGGACATGTCATCTTTGCCCATGTGGTGGAGCAGCATTGGGAGTGGAAGAACTTTGTCATCACTCTTACCAAGAGGAGAACCATGCAGGTACAAAGAGAGAGACTGAAATACTGTTCAGGTTGCTGCTCCTTTTTGTCAATGAATTAATCTAGTCTTTTCTTTTCTGACTCAAGCCATTTTGTTAATCTAAGTCTATTTAATAAAACAAACTATTCAAGTGTTAAAATGACAAAATGCACCCACAGTTTTTGCTTTCTTAAATAAAGATCGATGAGGGAAAGCTAGTTTGAGAAGAAATAGTATGTCTTAACATTTACATAGCACATCTCGGTTATCTTGGTATACCAACATAAAAAGTACAGTTATGTCATAAAGGTTATTTGCAAAGACTTGAGAGAAAACTTTATTTGGAGAAGCTGATGCTTCTTAAATCTTTGGAAATGATTGCCATATATTAAAGCAGGACCCTCTCAGTGTATCCGTGTGCGGCCCGGCAATGACAATGACCATCTTGTTTAGCTGTCTCCTCACCTTCTCCGTCCCCTACTGTTTAAATTCACACTAACCACAAGGTAGCGTTTACATGCAGTTAACACACCCAAGTGTACATATACATGCACTGGTACGCTTTCAGGCAGGCACATTCACGCACACCTACAGAAACACGGTCACACACGTGTGCCAACACACATGTGCATTCATTTGCCATAGACATCCTCTACCAAGTGCACTTTCTGTAAACTAAACATAGCTGGGTCATCAGCCATTTATTTTCAGCCTTGCAGGCGCTTTTCTCTCTCCTCCTCCCTCTCTCCCCCTCACAGTCCGTTTTTAAAAGTGCACATCTGCCAGTGGTTTGTGAATCAGCCAGCTAAATTTACCACCTTGCGGTTAATTTTTTAAATCTTTTTTTATTCCTGGTTGTGTTGCATGTAAATTTGGATGGCTGGAGGGAGTGGAGGAGGAAGATTTGTAAAGCTGTAAAAATAACCCCACCTTTCACCTGGTGCTGGAAAAGGCCTTTGCATTCATTCAGTGAGAGTTGGAGGGAAGTATTTATCTATGCAGGTAAAATAAGAATAGAATTTTAAAAAAAAGTGCACTCACTCACTTTAAACAGTAAAAACAGTTTTCTCTGACCACAGTTGACCTGTTTATACTTGAAGACGAGCTGCACTGTTTCCTCTTTGTGTACGTGACTAAATTCAGCTGTGTGTGAAGAGAGGGTTTGCTCTTTGTTATATATGTGTTTAAATGTCAAATCTTTTCTCTTTAGAATAAAGTTACTGCCTTTTCAGTCTCTATGAATTCAAGCCATCCTTTCTTTTGTTTATCACATACCTCTTCTTTTGCCTTCCTCCCCTGTCTTTGTACACAGGTGAGGAATGTGCTGAACGATGCAGTAGACATACTGGAGTTTAGAGATCGTGTCATCAAAGCGTCACTGGCATATGGTCACCTGGTTGTTGCCACTTCCCTTCAGTGCTATGTCTACAAGTCAGTATTTCTCTTCTCACTTTCTTTTCTCCTCTGATCCTCGCATCCTATTTATCCTACTTAATTTTCACATGTACTGTCATAACCTTTAAATTACATTAACAACCTACAAATAAGGAACCTTTAGAGGTTTTAGGTCCAACTTGTGTAAATGAAAATGAAAAAGGCAACATTGTATCGAACAGTCGGTCATAGTAGTATAAACAGTGTAATGATCAGAGTTTGTGCTGAAATTTTTATCTGTTCAGAAGAAGGCCAAACAAAGACATGGTCGCGCTCCTGCATGCTGAAATATCTGGTAATGGACCGATTTAAAACTCTCGGTTGTTACACCCACATGCAACATAGAGGGTGTGTGTTTTGTTATCAGATACAGTAAGACAGTTGATCAAGTTGTTTTAAAGCTGTGGTGCTTATGAGTTGCAGGCATTCCCATGACAAAGGTTCAAACACGCTGTGCCACATGAATTCTTACAATAAACTGAAGCCATATAGCATTGTCAGCAACAATTGTGGTGTACTGGTGGCTTTAGTCATTTGATGGCCTACGGTCATATGTATACATATTGGGAGCAGTCATGCTGCCAACCTCCAATCTTGATTTGATAGACCAGATGAGTTTAGTACGGTGACCTGGAAGTGCAAAATCAATTTACATCCACCCAAACATTTTTACATTTTGACTGAAACACTTTACAATTTGATTGAAACACTTTAACTGAAATACTTTTACAATTTGACCAAACATGACAGTTTACTGGGCGGGAGCTGGATTTGAACTGCCACCCTTTGGATTACTGGATAACCTGCTCTACCACCTGAGCCCCTGCCACCCCAAACCTTTCCAAACTACCCAGTCAATCTGATGAAGTGTTTCGGTTGAAATGGTAAAGTGTTTCGATCAAATTGTAAAAGTGTTTTGGTTGAAATGTTAAAATGTTTTGGTCAATTTGTAAAAGTGTTTGGGTGGATGTACATTTGTTTTGTACTTCCAGGCCACTGTAGTTTAGTCCCAGGATTTCAGCTTTATTCTTTGAGATAGCACATCATTTTTTTATTCTCAACATTTAGATTTTATTCTTTAAATGAAAACTTTTAAATAAAAAATCTCTGCCCACCATTTTTTTTCCTTCAGTGACCCCAATACTGTAAGCAAGATTTTATGAAATATAATTGAATCATTTTTACTTCTCATTTCAGGATTAAGCATCCACATGTGTTCCTTGCAGAAAGCAATAGTGCATTCTAACAGTCTAATCAAAGTCAATGTCTATGTCCCATTTTTCTTTCTCATGCTTCACACATTCATGTATCCCCATCAGTTGTTACTCAAAAGTTTTTGGTAATACGTTCCAGAGTTTTTTTTCTTATAAACATTAAAGTGCTATTGTGTTTTTTTTTTTTTTTTGTGGCAGTTCAAGAAACTGGAATACTCCTCTCATCTTTGACCTGAAGGAGGGAACAGTCAGCCTCATCCTGCAAGCAGAGAAGTGAGTTTTCAACTCCAGGAGCAGTGCACCAAGAGACAGAGCAGACTATTGGATCGTCTCTCTGCTTCTCTAATGCTTCATTACTCTCCACTGGCCACTCATCAAGTAGCAGCCACACGCACACTCAAACACACACACACATTCAGGGTGTGCTCTAGCTTAGCCCCTGTCATACAATAAGGCTGAGAGTGAAACCACTGGGGGAAATTAGATTAATATGGAGTAGCTCTTGTGCAATACTTTAGTGCCGTCTCTGACACTCAGCATAGAGCTAAATAGATTACTGGCGATTTTGTAATCACAGCTGAGTTCGATGCATCTCGCTTAGTAAGTTGACGCTATGTTGATGCACGGGACATTTTTAAATTACCTGCCTGTGCCAGTTAATTAGCTTCTATTGTCTCTTCATTCTTTTACATCCCATTATTTTATCTATTACATTTCCCTCCTTTGCTGCCTTTCATTCCTCCCCAATGCTACCCCACTTACCCATACTTGAATTACATATCAATGCAATACAATTCCTTCACTTTCATCCACTCTGTCCTTCTGTCTCTCCTTCACAGATATTTTTTACTTGTGGATGGAGCAGGGTTGTATACATTCTCCTATGAGAGTCGTTTGATATCTTCCCCCAAGTTTCCTGGTATGAGAGCCGACATCCTTAGTGCCCAGTGCGTCTCACTTAGTAACGACACAATTGCCATTCGAGACAAGAGTGACGAAAAAGGTGGGGTGACCTCTTTGAGGACTTTCATTTTGAAAAATCTTTTGTTTGTCAACATCATCTTATTTTTTCACCAGTGATCTTTTTCTTTGAGGTCCTTACTGGAAAAGCTGTTGGCGATGGGAAGCCCTTGACTCACAAGGTAGGTAATCCTTTTCCATTGTCTTTACTGAATGTGCTTCAGCAACAAGACAGCACTCCAAACCCACTGTTTCTTCTTTTACATCTTTGTTTGTGCTGGGGGGTAAAAAGTGTCATGTTGTTAAGGTTGATATCTTGCTGCCAAGTTTTGGAAAATATACTATGAGTTTACAATACAATGTAAAGTGTTATAATCAATGGAGCTGGTAGAAAAGAACATTTTTTTCAATCATAGGGATAGTGAAGATGTGGGAGTTTTTATGTCCAGTTATCTATGATATAGAAAGACTTCAAAAAGTTCATGCAATAGTGAAGCTACAAGTTGCTATTTTTAATTTATAAATGATTTAAATTTAGCACCCAGGAAGACAACAAATCATTAACCATCAAAGTGATTAGATCTTATATTTCATTGTTTAAACTGAGGTATGAATGTATTTAGCTGAGTCAAAAACAAACAAAAGAACAAAGCACAATGAGAAAATCATATGAAAAAAACAATAATCAAAAGGACATGACCTATAAAGCTAATAAAGTCAGTTGAGATATGTTAAGGTTGTTAATTTAAAATGAATTAATCCACTAAAAACAAGGACAGAACAAGATGAAATAAGACTAAATTAAAAACTTGACATGTCCAAAGGATAGAAATGACTCAAGTTTTAGATTCTTCTGCAGGTTATTTCAGGTTACAGGTGGATATAAAATGTTCAGTAAAAACCATCCAACCAACAGGGCTCACATTAAAGGTTCCATATTATGCACTTTGTTCCCAATCTGAAACAATTTTTTGATATCTCAATGAACTGTCAGAGCC
>JBBBVU010000009.1:15470304-15489596 GCA_037177055.1 Atherinosoma microstoma | reverse complement strand
TATATATATTCACATCTGTTGGAGAGACATGAAATTTTATTTGTGATTCTGAGATTAGCCCGTAGTCTTTAAGTGTTGCTGTTACCATAAGCTTTGAAAAGTCAGTACATTTAAAAACCACAAACAAAAAATCTACTTATTATTATGGTGTGAAAATGTCATAAAGTGAATTCCTAATGGCAACTCGTGTCCTGCCTCATTGGCCTAATGGGTGAAAGAAGTTCAAAGACTTTAAATTATCGAAAGAAGTTGCCCATTTTTTGTACATCCCACAGTATTTTTATTTATCTAATTTGTTTGTTTCATTTTAAAGTTTCTTTTGTCTTATGAAATGAAAAGTGACATTAAAAAAAATCCTGTGATTCAAAGATGCTTTCTGCTTCTGCTTTAGGACCAGTCTTTATGGGCATGTCTCGCTGGTATGGCGATGGCAAGCAGGGAGTTGACCACTGCAGAGATGGCCTATGCTGCCATTGGAGAGGTGAGAACATGAATTTAAAGCTAATTCATCTGAATATAAGAGTCAACACAGATGCACATACAGTACAAGTGAACAGTTGGACACTTAAATAATGCTGAGAGACAAATCAAGTAAAAAATATAAGGTGTCTCATTAACTTTGGTATTTTTTTTTTTTCTCTCTGCATGTCCTCACGTTCAGCTACCCAGGGTGCAGTACATCAACTTTATTAAGGAGCAGCCATCTAAGGAGTCCTCTTTGGCCCACATGCTGTTGTTCAGTGGTCAGGTCCAGGAAGCTGAGTCAACGCTGTTACAAGCAGGTCTCATCTACCAAGCCATACAAGTGAACATTGACCTTTTCAGCTGGGAGAGGTATTATTATGTGTGTGTGTATGAATGTACACCTACAGTAGAGGGAGAGGGGCAATGTACAAAGTTTTACTGGGGTGATACCTTTTCATGTGATTTAAACATTTAGTCGTGGTTCTCGTTTTGGTGTCATCAACTTACGATAAAGTTTGCGTATTGTATTCATCTGTTCTTCATTATTTTTATTGAATACAAACCACTTCTATGTTATTGATGTGGTGGGGCCTTATTGTTAACTACTTTGAGAAGATGGCATGAGTTCAGTTTCAGTCGCACCCCCACTTTTGGGGCCCTCTTCAGCTCTCTTCTACATTTCTACCCATTTCCTCAGTCCGCTGGCAGGTCATCATATTTTGGGGTTTTCTTGGTGGTTAGCAACTAGCTTAAAGGTGCATTACTGTCAGCTAGTGGACTGGAGTGTGCTGGGGGGATACATAGCTGGTTCTATAGATGAATTGTTAATATGTCTCATAATTATCACAGAGATTGGTGTAAATTTAATCATAATCTAATTTTGAGCTCATTCTATGGCTCAGCCCAACATTTAAGATTCATTTTGAGAATATCAAAGATTCGGTTTGAATGGATACATGCATGTTCATACATAACTTCATCTTTCCAGGGCACTGGAACTGGCAGTCAAACACAAAACCCATGTGGACACCGTGCTGGCCTACAGGCAGAAGTTCCTGCAGAAATTTGGCAGGAAGGAGACCAATAAGAGATTTCTGCAGTACTCTGAAGGGGTACGTTGTGGTAGCCTTTATAAAGCAGTTTTTTAGTTGTGAGTGATATTTATTTCTAATTGTTTCCTACGGGTCAGTAAATATTATTCACTACTTTTACTCTCTGAGTGGCTTCTGTTGATAAAAACAGATGTTTTAGAGGATAAACACTCTTTGGATTTTTTCAGTAATTTAATTTATTTTATTATATCCCGATTGCATCTCAGCTGTGTTCTGTTGTGAGCAGGAGTTTTGAAGTACTAACATGCTTATATGACAGGACTGATTAACAGCAGGGGTTCTTACTACCAAAACAATTTTTTTCCAGACTTCTAACGAATCAGAAAAGTTGTGGAAATAGTATCAATCAAACCAGATTGATCACAAACCAATGTGATCACCAGACATCACAAACTTTACCTTTCTAAACATTTCCACATAGCAACTTATGATTGCCAATCAAACCCGGATTTGTGTCAGATTTTTGCCTGTTTTCTGCAACCTCCAATGTTTGTCTACAATGTGAAAATCTGACCCTTGTGGTATGAACTTGGTTTAAGTGGAAGAGTATTCACATTTTAACTGGGCTTAAAGACCTTAAAACAGTATGTTTTAAGGTAGCCAGTCCTGCTTCTATGTTATATCATTACTTGCTTTACTTTATTTTCATTGCTGACTTCTGCTTAAGCAGCATAACAGCTGGAGAGACTTAGGATGGTTTTACACCAGGATAGTCTTGGGGACAGCTAGCTTAGCGTTCCAGATGCTCACAGGTCTCCCAGAGTCCTAATGTCAAACTCTTAAACATTAAAAAGGATTAGGTGATTTATGAATGCATGTATACCCACAGGTATTATAAGCCATCTAAACATTTAATTTAGAAAAACTTTGAAATTATTAGGGAGTTGTGTTTCTCCTATTTTAGCTGAGATTAACCCCCTTTACTTAATGATGTGTTGCTTCCCAGCAGGGATTTTCAGTGCTACACTGATTAGTTTATCTAATCCCATTACATCTCATTTTTCTGTCTGTCTTCCAGGTTGAAGTGGACTGGGAAAAAATCCAGGCAAAGATAGAGATGGAGCTGTCTAAAGAGAGAGAAAAGGCAGCTAGCGTGTCTGTGAGGACCAGTGTGGCCTCGCGCCGTTAATTTACAGCGTTTTCATTTTTGGTGGTTTCACTCCACCTCATCACGAACCAAAGTCCTTACTTGTGTCCACCATAACTTAAAACTTAATGTTGAAACAAAAGCAGGGATGTGAAGATGAAGATGGACATGAAATGTATGACTCTGACTCTTAAACTAAAGACATCTTTTTAACAAATATGTCATGTGACATATACATGGCTATTGGCTACTATGGTTAGTTAATAACACTTCTGATGAGTGTCTTCTTTTCTAGGAATTACTGCTTTTTCCTCTACACGAACAGTGCAGCCTTGAATTTTTCTATAACTAGAAATAATCATATTGGGCTGCATTTTAGATCATAAATGTCTGAGTCAGACAGATTGGACTTGGTGCAGCTATGTCCAAGCAGCTCCATGTTGTGAAGTCCAAAGAAGATTTAATGAGACTATCTATGAATAGTGTGGATGACTAACAGCCTGCAAATGTGCATGTTGATGAAAAAAAAAAGAAATTCAGTTTAATTCTCTGTATGAACATGTATACTGACTTCCACTCTTTGGCTATAATTTTGGATTTGTCTTAATACATTTAATATTGATATTGCAATACAGTCATGATTATTGAAATGTCTAACTTGGCTTCCACAATGTGCTGTGAACAAATCAGTGATTTCTGTAACATATTTTTGCATCATCCTACCTTCTGTGTGCGCTACCAAGGCAACACTGGAGGATTTTTCAACACTTCCATGTTGTTTTAACTTATATACTTTTTTTAAAAGTGTTTATCTCATAATATAAACCCTTTCTTCTGGAAACACTAGAAAAAATGTCAGGTAATATAGCAATTGGGAAACAAAATGAAACCGACTTTTTGCCATGGAGCTACACCCTCTGGATGGCAGAGCGCCAGTACATCAGCAGACCATTATAATCTATCCATCTCGTTCTGCTAGCAGGAGGGAGAAGATCGGTCTCACGGCTTTCCAGAAAAAGCCTCTTGGCTAAATCATGATGACGTGGACAGATGTGTGTGTTGTTTTTTTAAAGAGTGAAAATGATCAGCGTGATTCATGAATCTATCAGTGGCTACAGATCCTGAAACATCAGAAAATATTGAAGGTGTTTAAAAATCTCTCGATGGGTTCGTTCTGCTCTGTAGTTGATTTTTTTTTCTAGTCCTCCCCCTCTCAACACTGAAACACTTTTAACCAGATCTTTCTTTTGGTCGCTGTCTTGCTCTTACTTTACTCCCTCCATCTCCTAACGTTCCAAGCCTCCTCACATGGATAAAACACGGTCATCCAGAGCAAACAACAATAATCTGAGAAAAGTTTTATCCCTGAAGACTCAACTCTCTCATGCATTACCACTGACGGTGGCCACACACATTGAAAATGAGAACTGAAAAGAAATTATGTATCTTTTCTTTCAATCTATTCTTGGCTGAAAGAATGAATACAGCTATTCTTGCATACATTTGACACTGAGTTACAATATTTACAAGGAACTTGCGTACTGTAAATTTACTTATCAAATCCAAATTTTGAACTGTAACTCGTGCTTAGAAAGCATGAAGAAAATCCTCAGATATCAATCTGGGAGAAGCAAGCCCAATCCACAAAGACTCTGTTACAGCCCATAAGAACTGTTGCTAAAGTCCTTGTACCATATAACCTATGATACCCCCATATTTTCTTTGTCCATGCCTTGAGTGGTCAGCGCTCTCTCTGTGGCATTTGGAGGACCTACACAATAAGGCATGTGGTCATAATGTTAAGGCTTATCGGTTTATTTAATATTTTGTTCAGCAAAACCACACAATAGCTCATAAATATATTTATTTTATTAAACTATAGAGCTGTACATCCATAGTCAGTGACTGTCAACTGCTTGTGTTATGAATTAATAGCCAAGTGATGTAGTTTGGATATAATGCAGACTTCATGAGGAAGATAAACTTTGTTGACTTGACCTTTATCAGTTAACTTGTCCAGTGAGTAACAGAGTATCTGGGGCCGATTATGGGCACGGATGAAAAATCTATTTTAACTGAAATATAATTTTGTCCATATTGTTCTCTGTGTTTATGCATTTGCATTTTTTTCTATTCTTTATCTCCATATGTTGTACAGTGTTTGGATTTGCACTGGTTAATGGTTAACGGTTGTATCCTTGTCCTATCGTGATGCGATGTGCATACTCTACTGTTACAGTGTAACACAGTGAGCCACAACTGGAGTTGAATACAACAGTCACACATCTTACAGTTTTAGTAGCATTCATACATGGCTTCATGCATCTTGGGGTTATATACTGCACCTCATATAATACCCATCAGCGGGTTTTAACTATGGATTTTAAGCTTTTAAGGGCAAACTCCACCCACCCGCAAGTTTCCCTCTGGGAAGGAAAGCCATCAGTAATCACCATCAGCTCTGTCATCACAGTCTGGCAGTATTGGATTACACAAGCCACAATAATCACAATCCAGCCTTGAGTGTGAGGAGCACTAGAGGAGCTTGGTCTTTAATGCTAAATGCCCGTATGGCAGATAAATTGTTCATCTTTTGTTCAAATGTGTCATTTAATAGAATTGTGACGATTGAGAATGTTTTCTTGTACTGCCTGGTATTATACAGTCATGACTGCACATTACTGATGACAGAGAACCGCCCCGGAGCTGTTCAGATACATTATTGTAGTTGACTTTACAATGTGAGGGTCATTATGTGCTCTAACAGCTACATATTCAGTGGCCATGAAGCTGCACATTTTAGATATACATCACCACACAGGACAAGCAATTAAATTGGTCATATGTTTTAAAGTCAGTTAAAATTTGTGCTTTTTACCACTGGCCATACAAAACAAACATGCTGAAGTTGTCACCTCCAACCTGTGTGCTCTTTTTTTTGGCCTGGAAATAATTAAAGGGAAGACAACATAGCAAGTGTGACTTAATCCCACTCCCAGTTAATGTCAAGATTTTAAATAATGCTGCGTAACAAGTGCACCTTTTCAGTATGACAGTATAAACTGAAATTGGCTATCGGTTTTCTTTTTCTCCAGGTAAAATGTCATTTGTCTTAATGTTACAATTTGTGCAATTTGAATTTTGAATTGTCACATCTATAAAGAAGCTTTATATTTAGAAAACTACCAATTATCAACACTCATGTAGATTTAAGGCTTTTCTCTGTCTGCCTCATGTCTGTGTCTCATGTTTCCTGTTGCATGTCTCTTTGTCCTTTGCTTCTCCTGAGCTATTAAGAATTAGTTCTGCTTGGGGCAGTACTTTTGATTTAGCCTGACATGTTATCATCAAAATCCAACTTTCTTTCTTGGCTGCAGACACCATATCAGCATGCCAGCTGTAATTGCTGCCATTGTTTTTTCCCTGAACCAAGAACCAAGGAGACTGTTCATGTTGCCCCAGGCTGCAAAGCTCTCAGGATCTGATCATTTTATTTTATTTTTTGAGGTTGCACCTCTGCTGTGGCGTGTCTGGCAACAAAACATAGCTCAGGTCATCGATAAAATGCTTATCTATCAGCTCCCAGAGAATGTGCATGTGTGAATAGAATATTGCTTTCATGCTGATAAGCCATAATTGAACAGGCTCCAGAGCTGGTTGGCCAAAATAAGTACCTCAGAAAGTTTTACAATTGATATTAATCCCTTCTTTCAGTCCATATTTCAAGTTTCTAAGAAAATAAAACCTTTTGGATGCAAATTTAATAAAGAATGCATTAAAGAATGAGAGATTTTTCAGTTTCAGCTGAATATTTTGCATTAGGAGTGAAAAGGGGGGAGAATTTGGTGGGAGAAAATGTTTCACGGTGCCATTAAAATTGAGTTTCTGGAGTGAAGCTTAATGCGATTGTACCGGAGCCAAATGAGCTGTTCCCAATATAAAGCGCATCAATTTCAGACGCCTTCGCTTATTTCATAATCCCTTTTACTTTTACCCAAGCGATCATTTGCATACAAAAGGCGAGCAAGCACCTATTATCTTAGAAAACACGTACATTTTCTCAGCCTTCTTCTTTATTCTTTACATTCAGGATTATAATTGCACTTGAGTTTTGTATCTCCGCAGGATAATCCTCTTTATTATATTAAATTAATAATACTTTATTGTTGGCTTTCTTTGCCCACAGTCTGCTTTTCGTCAAACAGAGTTCCGAGATGTCCTTGGGCTTTGTTGCAGTGCTGTCATTTCCAAGAGATCCCGTCTCTGGTCTCCGGACCTCGGTCCTGTTGCTCTCCCTCTGCCCTCACCGCCTGTCTCGATCTCCGACAACAGATTGTCGTCGGACCGGTCTCTGTGCATCTCCTGCATGCTTTCCTCATACGTGGGCAAATATTTCACCTCATCGTAGGCTGGCAGGTTTGGAGAGGTGAAGTCCTCGAGGCTGTATTCGGGGTACCGGTCCAACAAGGAATCCTGGGATGCCGATGTGTGCCCGTGAAAGAGGGAGGGTTCCTCAGTGTGGTCGCGGTTCTGGTGTCGTCGGGGCCGAGGGCAGATGATTCGTTGAATGAAGTAACCCATGGCAAAGAGCAGCAACAGTATCAGGATGCCCGACAGCTTCCGCGTAAACCAGCCAACATTCTCGATGAATACGTGGATTGGAAGCTTGCAGCAGCGCACCGCGGGGCTGGCACTACCGTTCCCGGCGGGTATTGACGTGCAGCACTGCTTGCCATCGTGGCACTCCTCGCAAATTTGGAGGGCTTGACAAGCCGAGATCAAGCATGCAGATAAGAGGGTGCCAGTTGTCCTGCCACCGCCCAACAGACGGGGCTTCATGTCTGGATCGCCCAGGATGGAAAAGCAGCCTAATGCGCACGTTGCGTCTGCCGTGCGTGCAATGTTGTAAGTCCGCTCAGGTGTTGCAGGGTTGCTTTTCTTTCCAGCCGAGCCCTAATCAAGTGCTGTCACAGGCTCTGCAGCACGGAGCAGGACAGCAGGTGCCCCCCCCGCCTGTTAAGGACAACCTGTCTGCTGTGTTGTGGGCGATGGGAGTGGAGCTGCATCAGTATCTGCAGGAAGCTGTGATGACATTCATGAATAATCTTACATCATTATGACATGAGGACATTTTTTCTATTAGGTTTCCCACTTGTCCTCATAGCAGTGAAACCCACAGATAGAACCCCCACAACTTCACATTATTTAGTCTCATATGAACTTTTCTGTCCTAAAGAAATATCATCCAAGTCACATAATCATCCTCCTCTTAGGAAGCTGTAAGTGCAATGTTTGCTGCAAAATACCAGGGTTTATGTTGTATAAGATTCAAGACCCACGCAGAGATAGTAGACGGGATAGAAACTGCAGGTCGAAGACTAAAAATCCATGTAAAGTGTGCTTTAATACCCCAAATCTGGACTAGTCCTCTTTCTGTTGTGATGGAGAGAATATTAAGATATATTTCTCAAGGAAAAACAAGTATCTGCTTTAAAAACTTTGTGCATGAAAAATTAAGGGATCAGAAATTGTAAATGTTAACAATCTTAAGCATTTTAATGAAGGTACATGAAGTTAGTTGTGATCAAATGCCTAAATCTGTAAAGTTGCTTTTCTATTTAGTAAAAGATGTCTATGTTATCAAACCATTTTGGAACATTTCCCTCTGAACTGTCTCTAAAATAACACAGTCTACCTCTAGGGTTCTGCAGCCACCCCCAAGGGTTTCTTTAAAATCCTCAGACTCCACTTCATGATCTGTTGTCCCTGAAAGGCTGAGCCAAGCTTTAAACTTGCACCTTCACTGAGTTCTGTCTGGCTAAAGGGGACGAATATAAGCAGTGATAGAAAATGCCTCTGATAAAAGGCGCCAACAACTCTACCCTTCTCATAAAAAATGAATGCTTCTTGCAGTGTGGGATGTAATGGACCCTCATTAGAAGAGTGTCTGGATTCACATTAGTTCAGCATCACCCCAGAGAACCATGTGTCTGCAGCACTGAAGAACATAACCATAAAACTAAAATCACCAGTTTAATGGTAGTCTCTTTGCACAATTAATTTACACTAAAGATGTTTCTTTCTTTGGATATCTTCCAAGAGTAACAGACGGTGTGTAAAGCTGGCTTACAAGTACTGAATACTAACTGATTGAATACACCACTCTGCAAAATTTTCTTGTCCTGCAATGAGGCAGTAAAAGTTTGTGGCAAATAGACCAGCCAACATCACTTTCCAAAGACTTAAGTTCTTTTTTTAATCTCAGAGGATGTGATTAAAGCTACTTTTCTGGACTGGATGAAATTCATTGTGTTGAGAAAACAGAGAAAACAACAGCTTGAGCCTGATTTTATCTTCTTATTTGTATATTTTTAAAATAAAGAGGTTTGAGGTGATAAGATTTGTACTTGGCAATCTTTTGTCAAGCCTGGATTGTCTAAATTGTAGTGTTTCAGCCTGCCCTGTCACTACCCGCTAGTCTGTATTCTTTTCTTTCCCAAACAAAGCCTAATGCACAATACACCAAATCTAATTACAAGAGCATTATGACGGGGGATTCGGTACAAAGGCAGCATCATATTTCTCTCTGTAATATGCCTCAATTAGGGAAATGTGATCACAGGGTTCCTTCTAATCAAATAAACAATCAATAGCCTGTAGACTGTGACTCTGAAAGTTTGGAAACCACCTTTGAGTCCAGTTTTGAGGGCTTTCCCAGCAATTCTGTTTGTCATTGAAGTAATCGTTGTTTTTAATCACTGTTTTCACTGCAAAGTACTGCAGTCTCCAGGAAGAAATTAAGGGCATTTCTTTAGTTATAAGACAGTAAAGAACTTTAATCATCTTGATACCATTGGATTCAAGAAGGTTTTCACTTTATTTATTTTTTTATCACGCAGATTGGATGGCATGATAGTGTATTAAAATACCGTCCCTTTCATCTCTCCTCTTTGTCTGTATTGTCTTACTATTTCTCCTACAGTCTGTAACCAACCACATCCTGCTACCTTTTCCCTGGAATCCACCATAAAGTGCTTTTCCTTGTTGAGTAAAATTGATTGAATAAATTCTCTTTATCTCTCCTCCTCCCTCTTTCTTCTTCTCTGTCCATCTAGATTCTAGAAGCAGCCTTCAGCAAATACATCGAACTAAATTGAGACCAACAGCATCCCATAGAAATCAGAGAAGAACAAGGCTACTTTCCCCCTCCTTCTCTCTTGTAATGCATACTATTTTAACTGACCGAGAAGTGTCTGCCATGAGATTTGAGTTCACTGATGTACATGGAGGCAGAAATGGAGATGTATTACTTTTGGACAGATGTAGAGCTATAGGAGAGGATTGCGCTGACACACTGAGAAGTTTATACACAGTAAATCTGTTAACACCACCAACACAAAGGCGACTGTGCTCTCGTTGCATTAACCTATACAATAATCTGAAGCTCCTGCCCACTGTGTGGCCAAAAATGAAAGAGATAACACACTGACGATTCTATATCACAGCAATAAAAATTCTGCTCTGTATGCTTCTATTAATCTGGCACAAAGGTCTTTTGTATTGTGCTTAATAATGCAGTCTTACGGGGTCCATTAGCTCTGTGTATAGATGAATGGCAGCGTTCATTTTCATGTGTCAGAGATGTTGATGTACGGCCCGCCCAGCAGTCAATGTCACGGTTATCACGTTTGCATTAATTATGAAACAAAGAAAGCTCTGTCAGGCTTTTGGCTTTTTTAATAGACTCACTGGTGATTCTGGGTTTGGCTTTGTTTGTTCCAGAGCAAAAGTCACAACCTCAGGGTTACCACCCTGAGACAAACATCAGCCTCCATAGATTCTGAACCTGCTGCATTGAAGGAAACGGCCTGGTTTTATGATATGATTTATCAACACAATGAGCAATCAAAAATACAGTATCGCAGTGCTGTTCGACGTCTACTGACATACTTTATTTAATGAACCTTTTTCTGTGGAAGTACGTTGCGTCTGAATTTGCAGACAACTGAGGATTGCTGCATCAGTTTTGGCTGGTTTAAAATGTACGTGTGTAAATACTGTACATGAGTTTGTGTGATACTTGTGTGGGAGTCATCAGCCTCCATGTATTCCCTTCAGCTTGAACTCTAATAAAAAGCAGGGCCTGCAGTCACTGTAGATTGTGCGAATCCAGAAAGTCCCACACCACAGCTATTTCACACCCACATACTTCCTCTAATCTTATCGCTCTGCTGGACCGAGGCCTTAAAGTGTACTGACTATGCGTGCTCAGAGCATGGGGCAACTGTATTTAAGTTTTAGTTTGTGTGGGTGTCCTCAAATGATTTCAGGCCATTTTCCCTGTATTTTGCATCAGTGAATGAAAGATGGATATGATACAAGGACAAGGGACACATGGGGGCTTGATGTCATCAGCTTGATGTCACAAGACGGACTTCATTTAACACATTGCAGTGTGAGTTTTTGGGCTTTTGAACAATTATGTGGATGTGCTAACTCCTTGCAAACATGTTTGAGAGAAAGTGTGCACCGGTTACCTTAACGCAGCCTTTCTTCCCAGCTGTGTGTAGATTTTGGCGTTGAGATGAATCAGAATCCAGACTTCCTCTGAGGAGAAAGACTTAAAATCTACTGTGGGAGGCCAGCAAAATCCTCAATAGAAGAGAGAAGGGTAAAATCCCATTTCTGTCTCATGGGAATCACTCTCAGCGCTCTTAGTAAATCAGGTGGTTGGGAGGTTTGTGCTGAGCCAGGCTTTTTAACTATATAGTGAATTACCATATAAGGTTGGCCATATGATGATCTGCAGCCATAATGGACTGCTATCATTTAGACAGGTTTGAGGGGTAAAAGCAGTAAGTGATTTGACTCAGCACTGTTGCTCTAATGTCAAATGAGAACAGCATGTTGATGGAAGGTTTTATGTAGAATGCTGTAAATTAGCTTCACTTTACCTTTTGGAAATGCTGCATTTTCACACTGCCACACACACAAAACCACCACTAGACCCTCTGTCCTTTTAAAAGCTGAAGCAATAATAAAATCTTAATCAAGGGAGGAAATTTTATGTTCAAAAAGGCTTTGGATTCACTGTAACACTGCAATGACATAGTCATTTTCCCCAGTTTTTAATTGCATTTCTCATATGTCTCTTTTTGCCCCAGGCAGATTTAATGGGGAGAGCTGTTGAGTATTAAAGGCGCTGACACACAGTTTTTCCAAATCTTCTAAAAGCCCCCAGCCAACCCCAAGAACAAGGGCAACCTCATTTTTACTTATAGATTACCCATCTCCCACCCAGCTGCAGATGACTCAGTTACTTAAACACACCACATAGACACCTGGAAGTTAAATATAGGATAAATTTTCCCTTTCCCACATATTTTGAGTGGGGGCGTTAGGTAGGGGATTTTCGACCCCCTGCCTCTGGATTTCTGCGCTGAGTCACACTAGAAAGGGGGGGGGGGGTTCTGTGTCTCAGAGGGTGACTAGACTATAGCTTTCAGGTCCGTCCCTTTTACCAAACACCCACATCAGATCCCAGGACACGTCCTTCTGTGGCCCCTGAAAGCAGAAAATAATGCATCAGCAACACGAAAAGAGGGTGGGATAAAAAAGAGATAAAAAAAGAGAGAGGCCATGACACAACACTCTTTATACAGAATGCCGACAGGCTTAGTATGATATCGAGAAATATGTAGATGGATTGTGTAAGGAATGACGGGGGAGAACAGAAGTAAGGCAGTCAAATCAAACACTCAAATAAGCATCCTAGAGGTGCTGGAAATACAAATGTCTCTTTTTTCCTTAACAAGACTTGCTGGAGTTCAAATTAAGCATCAGAATAAGGAATAAAAGGGATATAAGTGAATTTGAATGCTGGTGCCGTATGGGCTGGTCTGAGTATGTCAGAAACTGCTCATCTACTGGGACTTCTACACACAACCATCTCTAAGGTTTACAGAAAATGGTCCAAAAAAGAGAAAATATCCAGTGAGCGAGTTGTCTGGACAAAAAATGCCTCATTAATGTCAGAGATAACTTAAATAACAACTCATTACAACCAAGGTATACAGAATATCATATCTGAGCACACAATACAACAAACCTTGAAGTAGATAGGCTACAGCAGCTGTCAGCTAAGAACAGAAAACTGAGGCTACAATTTACACAGTCTCATCTAAACTGGACAATAGATTATTGGAAAAATGTTGACTGGTCAGTTTTGTTTCAGCTGCAGCATTCAAATGGTAGAGTCAGAATTTGGTGTAAACAACATGAAAGCATAGATTTATCCTGTCTTGTATCAACAATTGAGGCTGCTGGTGGTGTAATGGTGTGGGGGATATTTTCTTGGCACACATTGAGCTCTTTAGTACCTACTGAGCATTGTTTAGTCCCTTAAAATCCTTCAATTTTCACCTGAAATTGTTTTTTATGGATTAAAGTCTACTTGTGGACCAACTATTTTACTGGACTACTTTTACTGGACCCTTGCTGATGTAACACAACCATTTTGTTGCAGTATCATCTGCTCCTGGAGTACAGTATGGCTTCAAAGATAAATTCCATTTGCGACTGGTCAGAAATAAGTGTTTACCCTATCTATAATTACGATTGTAGCTTGAAATGGTATACATCATTCAAATTTCAAGAATTTTAGCTTTTCAATGGTGTATAACATGTGTTAGTATTTGGAAGGGAGAATGAGTAAAATACATGTTTTTTTGTCATGTCTTGCCCACAGGATGTTTACTACCAACAGGTTAAACGCCACAGCTTACCTGCGTATTGTTGCTGACCATGTCTACTCCTTCAAGATCAGCTTAACATCTTCTGATGGCTACTTCAAGCAAAAGAATTCACCATGTCACAAAGCTCAGATCATCTCAAACTGGTTTCTTGGACTTAACAGTGACTTTACTGTACTCCAGTGCCCTTCACAGTCACCATACCTCCATCTAATAAAGCGCAGGAGAGTCTCATCATGGTTGCACAGCTCACAAATATGCAGTAAATGTGCGATGCTTTCATGTCAATATGGACCAAAATCTCTGAGGAATGTTTCCAACACTTTGTTGAATGTATACCATGAAGAAGTAAGGTGGTTCAGAAGACAAAAGGGGGTCCAACCCGGTAAACATGTACCTAATAAAGTGACCAGTGAGTGTAGATATCATTCCCAACACTAACAGCATCAAGGAGGCAGATCTACTTTATATTTTACACAACATACAGTTTGCATATCATGCAAAAAGTATGGATATTTCTGAGACTTCATCTTTCACAAAACACCCAGAAGCAGGACACCAAACCACTCTGGATTGGTTCAAGAAGTTCTGACATTGGCTCAAACCGCAAACTTTTACAGTAGTTGTTTGTTTACATGTCAAAGTTGACAGAAATATAAAATATTGTAATCTAGATGTCAGAAAACACATACACATTTTGAACCGTGCCACTCGATGTGAATAAGTCTGATGTAAGAGCTGGAACAGCAAAGAGAGTATGAACTCAATGTGATGTGTTATAAGAAAATGTACATTTAATGGAGTTGTGAAAATTGAATACATCCACTTTCAATTCTAAGGTTTTATGTATTAGAAAACAACAATATATGATATTTCATATGGTGTTATTATTTATTTAACAATAACAGAGGAAAAAACGCGGAAGCAGTGTGGAAAACTAAGTACACCCCTTCTACTTCCACAGGAATTAAGAGGGTAAGTAGCAGCCAGGTGCTGCTAATCAAACACACATGACTTTATATCTTTCAGTGGGATTACTGGGAAGGCTGAGGTTAAAATGGTCAAACTTAGTTATAGCTGTGCTGGAGGAATGGCTCAGTGGTTGGCATGAATGGACTTATACCAACAGTCCCTGGGCACGGACTTGGAAAAAAGGCTCTCACGTTCTTCTGTAGAATCAAGACATCCTGAAGGAGACACAAAGAAATAAGAGTGATCATGGATTTATTTATATATTGCCTTTTTTGCTCTCTTTGTATCATTTGATGTTCATTTCCTATCTTTTTTGTTCATTTCCTCTTTCTTTGTGTTCTTTTTGCACTTCTTTTTCTGCTGTTTTGCTTTTCTTGGGGGAAGTTTAGTAATTCCTTTTTGCAGTTTCTGTCAATGTCATTGTAAGTCTCATTGGCTATTCATTAGAAACCTTCCGAATCACTGAAGTTGCTCCAGATATCTTTGTAGCTTTTTAAAAGTTATATTGTGAGGTATTTTGTGTGTATATCCATAATTCTAATTGAATTTCAACTCCTCTAAAGTAATTTTCTATCTTTTTGTCATTATAATGCATCACCTAGTTGTGTTGTGACATGAAATGGTTGCAGCCAATTCAAATTTGTGCAGGATCAGCATATCAGTTTCTGAAATTAGTATATTAACATAAATCAAGATGACTATAAAATAACTGACAGCATAATTGTGTTAGATTTTCCTCACGAGAATAGTATATTGTAATGTGCAGAACCAACAGTCATCGCCTCCGTCTTTTTTACATTATCATTCAATCATTTAGACAACGGTTCTTTTTATCCAAAGGGACTTACAAGTAAGGAACAACATTACAACTAGTACAGTAAGAAATCCTTGCTTGAGCATTGAGTTGAAAATATTTGAAAGACTGAATACAAATATATGTAGGGAAGTACAAAATAAGTACAGGTTAGACATGTTAGAGAGGTTAGGAGACATCAACAGTGGCAGTCAAGGGACATTGTGTGTGTAATAACACAGTGAAAATAAAGAACAAAGAGTGGTAAACTGTGTGGGTGAGATGAAAATACCTCAGGGGACTCATAAAATGTCTCTACACATGAGGTAGACAAAGTGAGTTAGGACAAATAGAGGTGAGCGCAGAAAAAGGCAATTTATAAAAGAACAAACAAAGATGAGCCCCAGATAATGAAAATTAAATCAAAAGGAAGGAGAGGTTGTCATTGTGAGTAAAGTCACAAGTTCAGTCACAAGTCACATTACATTTGCATTTGATCCAATTCCTGAATCAAATATTAAATCAAGTTAAACTTTCCGTAACATTTTTCCTTTGTTGATCTGAAACTCTGCTTGAGAACAACAGATTTTTTTTTCTAATGCAAATGAACTAATTTAAGAAACCTGCCATTTCATACGTTACGTTGTTGTAGAGGAATGAATGAGGTTACCTCTGAAGTCTCTTATGGCTAAATGACTCCTACAGCATTTTTCAGTTTTACCGAGCAAAGGTGCTGCTCTGTATCCCTGTTTACCTTTGTTTAACCTCTTTATGCAGCGCTGCAGCCTGCATGCACAGCTCCTTTGTTGCTGTGGATCTTTCCAGAGATAAATCAGCCTTGATGGCGAAATGACTCATTGATATTGAGAAGACACAACGTTCCTCGTCTCCAGAGTAAGAGGTTTGAGCACCAGGGTATAATAAACTTCTTTCCCTGGTGTATCCTTACCTTTATGTGGTGTGTGCATGTGTATTAGGCAAAATGTGTGTCTGTGTGATGGATAATGAGTCTTAACCTTCTGGGGTGTGTGACATCATTGTTTCCACAGAGGTTGGTCAATCTATTAAAAAAAAAAAAAAAAAAAAAAAAGCACTGTCATAATACACACAAAGAAACACTGTTTAAGTTGATCCACACAGGAGAGAAAGTTAGATATTTTCCAATACAATTTTTTAGAATTACATCTCAGTTTTGCATATCAATGATTATAACACAGTAGATATTGTAATAATGATAAAGTTCAAGTCTAAACTGAAGAGTTTGTTATTTGACCCAAAAGTCGGAGAAAAAAAAAAAGCCTTTCCAGTTTATCAGTGCTCACAAATTGCAACAGTACATCTCCTAAAATCGGTTACAGCTCAGCATATTTAGCATGTAGTGACAGAACCCCTTTACTATCTACGATCTGATTGGTCCAGACAAATATCTAAAGCACAAAAAGAAATGGATTTAGATGAGATTTTAAGATTCCCAGCTGATGAAGCCTACTGATTTGGAGATATCTTGGCTGTTGTTCCTTTAGCACCACCAACAGGTCAAAGTTTCCGTTTATTCTGCAAACTTACTTCATCATGTACCACATGGGTTGACATAAAAATTGGTGCACACGTGTCACAGTTCCCAGATGAAGTATCTTCCTGATTTTATTCATTTGGTTTTTTGGTTTACATCTGTGGTTTTGAGTAGAATACATGTTAAACTACTGGGCTAATTGCAACAACACTTTTCGGGCCTTATTTTTCCTCTTGGGGTGGATTATATTGATTTTGGTGATTCAGCTTTTACTGTTTTTGGTCAATTTTCATTTGTCCAGTACTTAGATGTTTGATAAATTACTTTTGAGGCTGGTGACACTATAAACTTGGAGTAAATGTTAGAAATTTAACGGAACGAGTTAGCTTTGAGTTCACCGCATCACCTTGCTCAAGTAAAGCCTCAGAGTGCCTCTGTGGCTGTAGATTCTTTTTCTCGATAAACAGTCACTGATCTGTGCCTAAATCTTCTCAAGTCCTCATTTTTGTAACTCAACTCTGAGGCTGAAATGCTTGTGATACTTCCACATTTTAAAATGACTCCTCTCAGATGTCTCCTGTCTTAATATTTTCTTCCATCATCCTTCTGACCTTCTCTGCCCTCTTCTCCCTTCCCCTTTCTTCCTCTTCTCCTGCTTTATCTCCTCTGATTTCCTGAGCTGTTGGGGATATCGTTTTGCCACTGAGTCTGATGTTGTGCTGTCTCCTCTTGCTCAGAGGAGCTGATCTCTCCCCGTAGACTTGGATCTCAGATAATGTCCCCCCTCTGGTCTACGGTATTTTCCCCTTTCTCCTCGCTGCAAACCACACATCCATTCTTCAAGTTGGACAAGTGGCCGAAGGGAGGAGAGAGGGAAGAGATCAGTGATTTGAAGATCAATAAAGCCTTTGATCCTTCACTCATTCCACCCACTGGTCATCTCAGACAGCTCTCCCTCCCTTATTTGCTCTCTGCTGGACAGTCAGGGATGGACACTTTGATTCCTCAGACATTTCCTTTAAAATGTGTTATATGCTGATATTGCGATCAGTCCTATCAGTTGCATGAATCAAACTTGAATGTTCCTTTAAGCAGAGCTTTTGCTGCTGACTTTCTTCATTCGCTGTCTAATGTGCCATCTGGTGGTCCATTTTTGCAATGCAGCCTGAAATGTGATGTAGATTTTTTTTCCCGCTTAAAGTGACCTAGTTGCACCATGGAGTGCTGGCTGCCCCTTACACTCTTGGGGAAAAAATGCTCTGCAGGCGAAAATCTACCAGTGTAACTTTTACATCTCATTTTAAAAGTAAACCAAGCAGCTGCATTACATGCAGTTTACCACCCTTCTTATAATCACCATTCTTTACTGGAGTATTGTAAACCTCTAACTGTATGTATGTACATATCTCCATAGTGCATGCACTTTGCAACTCTAAACAATCTCATTTCTTTTTATCACTGTTTCTAACAAATGCAGCTGATTTTGTTGCCTCTCAAGTGTGACAGAAATCATATCTTTAAACAGATCCACTGTAGTGTATGTTAGATGTTCAAAAAGTATCAAATATCCCGACTGTAAATCTTTAACATGACTTTGCAAAGGTTCTGCTGAAGGCGGGATGCTGCACTCCGCCCACATATGCACATTCATGCGCACCCGCGCTGCGCTACAACTGCGTATCTTCGATCCTTATTACTGTGCCTCTCGTTAGAGCTGCGCAGTAGTAACGTTAACATGGTGTAAAGATCTGCGCTTGTATCACAGGGAGGACACAAACAATGCACTCACATTTTTACAAAAAAAAAAAAAAAAAGAAGAAGCTCCTGGCTTTCTCAGGATTTGGGAAATTATGGTCGCTTCTTTTTGTCAGATCAAATGAAGATGTTTTGATAAAAATAAGGATGTTTCACTAGTAGGAATATGTGAGGGGACGTTTTTTTCAGCCACAAGGACTCCGATGAATGCGCTTCCCACTGCTTAGCGCCTTTAACAAGATAATCGTTGGGAGGATCGTGTTGCCTTTCAGGTGTAAATTTACATGCAGCCGCTGCTGCTCCAAAACAGAAAGCATAACGGGGTTTGATTACAGGCAGAGGATGGTGGCAGAGATGGAGAGCTGCGGAGCGGCTTGCCACCTGGAAGACAGGTACGTTTTCTTCTGTTACCTCAAGGAGAACAAGATAAGCGTGGATGTGAGGCTTTGCAGCGGTGTTTGTTTGTATGGATGCGACCGTGGATGCAGCGCGACCATGCTCAGGCAGGAAGTGGTGTCTTTTGTTACTGTCGACTTTGGGCTCATTTGTTGGTGCATTTCAAATAAAACATCGAAACCAACCACAACTAACGCTTTTCTCGTTGTAAAAGCACATGGAATCGAAAGAGGATTCAAAGATAAAGGAAGCAGTGATCTGTCTTTCTTTGCCATCTCTGCACGCTTTTGTGTTACATGCTGATGACTCACTGACAACAATGTGTCATCGTGTTGCTTTGAGCGAAAGTTGTAACTCAAAATATCAGGGTAATGCGCACTGTTCTTTATTCTAGCAACATTATAATTTTAGTCCTGTTTTAAATACAAGCTCAGAATCCCCCCCCTCC
>JBBBVU010000009.1:15432823-15467808 GCA_037177055.1 Atherinosoma microstoma | reverse complement strand
GTATATCATTTCACAATTTAAAAATTATTACATCTTTCTACATCTTCAAAAAACTTAGCAGTCTTTCAGCATTTCATTCCAATCATTCAGTATTGGGGTATTCACACTGCTGTTACGTAGTAACAGCCTTTCTAGTTGCTAGTTTGATTTGCCACATCCACGGACAGTCACACAACTATCAAAAGAAATCAAGAACTAGTATTTGGTCGGTGCAGATTCTCACTCATCTCAGTCAAAGATAGAGATTGTACCTGTATGATGTTGGTATGCACATATTGTTTCCTATACTTTTAACCCTGCGTTGAATGTTTGTCAGAATGAAAGTTTGGATGGGAAAGTGCATCTTCGCACAGGATGGCAAAGAGAGTGAGGTGTCTGTTGCTTATACACACACATTTCCTGTTTTTCTAATTCACTCAATGTCACAAGTTCCTCTTCACACACACATACACACACACACAAGTAGTGCACTACAAACTTGCTGCAGCTGCACAATGTTAAGCACCATCATTTTAAACCTATTCAATTGTTGTGAATTCAGTTAAATTTGTAACTTCCTGATTTCAATCTCTTGTACCCTGCAGAGAAGGAGATATCCCCGCGCCAGTAAACAAAGGTAGATATGAACTCATTTTCAGTCCTTCCCTCCTGCCGCTGCTGGCTCCTCTCTCTACTTTCACTTTGTCAACGTGCACATGCAGGGTTACATCAGTGTTGATGCTGTGCCTGTTCTCTGGCTAGCTTCCAGCCTTAACGCCCTCCCACTGGTCTCTGCTTTCTCGATTTTGCCTCCTTACTTTCCATAACATTTGCATGAAAGGGTTGCAAGACATATGCACAGTCATGCAAGGACTCTATGTCTGCAGTGGTTAGGTTTATTTCCTCTTTAGCCTTAATACTCATTTCCACAAAATTGTGACAAAGCCAAGAAAGAAAAAAAAAGGGTGTTGGCCTGTTTGAATAGAAATATAATCCTTAGATATTTGATTTTGCACCAGTATTTTGTTCTTCTTAATATTTGGTTTAAGGACTTCTGGCAGGCTTGAGTCTTCTTAGAAAGGATCCTCTTCAAGCTTGGCACAACTTTTTTCTTTTAGACGTCACTCCCAGTCTAATTTGCAGAAGTACTTGAATTTTTAGCATCTGTGTTTTTGAGTCTTTTCAGAAATACCTTGCTGGGTTCAGGTGCAGAATCTGGATCATTCCAGATCTTTTAAAAAGGTTTCCCAAAGCCACACATGTATTATATCATTGTGTATATTTTGCCATTTAAATGTAAATCTTCCCTTGGATATCAGTAGCTGGCATAAAATCCAGCTGTTTGTCTTTTAACTGGATTGAAGAAGCATGATGATATTACACCACGGTTGGCTTCTTGCTTGTTATAGGATTAATTCTATGATTTTTTTTTCCTGCAGTTTTTAAAAAAAAAAGGTTTTAACTTTTAAATGGGCCCATCATGGAATACGAAGTTTGACCAGCCAGATACTGGTCTGGTTCCAAAACCAGACACAAAAATGGAGTGATTGTCCCTTTGTAGTGACTACTCCTATTTTCTTAAACAATTTTATGATTTATTTAAGATCTGTTCAGACTTTAAAAACTTTTAAATCATAAAAAAGACCAAACTTTTCTCAGCAGTTGATGGTTTGACACCCTTATTGCACAGCGCTTTAGTTTAAGTAATCCACGTCTCCCTTTATCCTGAGTGGTTTTGCAGTCCCTGTCACAATAAAACAACAACAAGGCTGTCTTCACCATGTTTGATGCCCAGTACCTGGATTTCTCTACACATATCAGAATTGTGGCCAACTTGTACCATAAAGATTTGATTAGTGAAATGCTACATCATTAGTTCTCCTTCTTTAAGGTTGTATGAGAAGTTTAAGAAGTACTTCAAGGATAACTAAAACAAGTAAAAATGCTTTTTCAGTATTCAGTTATTTGAAAAAAAGAGTCTGAAATAGGATATTTTAGTCTTTTATTTTCATTAGAGTAATAAAACACACCAGTTATTATTTTGTTGCTTTGCCGTTTTAAAGAATTGCCTGTTGACTGGTGAAAATTGTTTTTAATCTCCATTATAGTGATGGAATTTGGGAAAAATTATCTTTTTATATTCAAACAAGCCATTGATGAAACATAATAAGACAGTGATCAAATACATTTTTTAGAACAACTGTATCCTCAGAGGTCAAGAAATCCGAAGAAGCCTGAGAAGTTATGGTTTCTATTAGCTGTAATATCGTTTCTGACCAGCAGATGGCAGGAAACACTCATGAATATCCAGATCTTTACACGATACAACACTTTGTGTGGCTGAACATGGATGAATGTGTGTGTGCGTGTGTGTGTGTGTGTATGTGTGTATATCTTTCAGGGTGTTTGCTCTCTACCTTGTTAGTCAGTCTGATGAAGGGAAGCAGCTCTGCCAGAGTGAAGAAGAGGGATGCCTGCTGGCTCAGCTGTGAGGCGGCAGCAGCACAGCAAGAGACAGGAGGCATATGAGGACAAGGAAAGGAAGGGGGTGCAGTGCAGGGAGAGGTGAAACAGACAGATTGAGCAAAGCCGAGGAGAGAGATTGATGAAGGCAGTGCTGCATGTGGAGCAGCAATGGCAGCATCTGCTTGTTAGTCTATGATAAAACTCTGTGGACCTGAGTGGATGGGCTCCATCCATTAGCCAGCCAGGCATTCAGCCAGATGGCCCCATCCACGGACATTCTCTGCTGCTTGGAGAAGAGGACTTTCTGCAGCTCCTCAGGAGTCATCTATGCAAATGTGCCAACATGTTAATACATGACATTTATCACAGGCTTCTTCACATGGTCCCAGAGTTCAGTGACTGTAAAATAATGCATATGTAAAAGCTGGTGGTGTAATTCAGATGGGCTTAGGGCTTTTTTGATGACTAATTTAAAGGAGGACTTATAGAAAACACACAACAAAAACCTAGAAATAAACTAAAACTGGGTCTCACTGGGGTGGCACCTGTGCTAATTCTGTACTTCTTTTTTTTTTGCTTTTAAATAGACTGGTGCTTGAGAAAGTAAAAGAAGCAGATGCTTTGCCTCATTTAACATGATCGGTGTATTGTTTTTTCTGCTTTTCTGGTTATAAAAAAAAATACAAGAAATGCTTTGATATGTTTTAATCTTCCTTAAAACTCTAACTGGTAATAGATAAACTTGAGTAATTTAGTAATGACCACAAAAACTGAATGAATAGGTGACCTAAGTTTCAAAACTGGCATCGTTTCCGTAATGGTGATGATGCTGTGGTTAACAATTACTGATACTAGTAATAAAATGGAAACACACTGATGCTTTCCTTCTGTTTGTCATTATTGCATCACTATTTACCAGACAAACTGCATTCACCTCAACACTAATTTGTTACAGGTAACCTGACAGAAAGTGATGGCAGCAGTTCAGGTAAGCACAAATTTCACAACAAATGATGTATACTTTTTCCCCAATGTTTCATTTGTAAATCAGGTTTTAGTTCCCTGCTCTCTCATGTATCCCCCACATCTTGATTGATTGAATAGAAAACACTGGAACTTCCACCGAGGACAGCTCAGATGAAGAGGATGAGGAGGAAGATGATTCTGGTGAGAGACGCACATTGAATTGCTGAAACTCATGCCATCAGTCATAGAGATAGGCATCTTAGCTTTTTCCAAAGCTAATAGAATATATGTCCACCAGGTTGTAGGTTGTTTGTCATATCTATTAAAAGAAAAGGAAAAACTGAGAAATGTTTGGAGGTCACCCAGGGGCTATGACTTCCTGAAGTTTTGTCCTCATTGAGGAACAGAAATAAAACTTTACATCATGAACTTTATTATTTATATTTGTTTTGAGCTAGCTGTTTTCCTCTGCTTCTGGCTGTAGTTATAGATTGTATCTATCTTGTTTGTCATCGAGACTATAGATAATATAGAAAAGACAGCATCATATATAAAATCAGTCATATAAAAAGCCATAACACAAAGCTGTTGAGGACCCTACAGATGTCCTCATATAGCACACCAACAGCAAAAAGTTTTGATTAGCACACGTGTTTGTGGAGTGATATCCTAGTGGTAACAGAGGTGGGATTGGGTCTGTGTAAAAACTCTGGGTTTAACTTGCTTTTGAAGCCCCATCAAGTGACCATTCAAGGAATTGCAGTTTTTAGGATTTACCTTCTGCTGTAACTTTTCATCTCCAGATGCTGCTATTTGGTAATACCTATTGATATTCTTATACAGATATAGCCAGATATCCATAGAAATCCAACAATATATGTACAGTTTAAATCTTCTAATCTGACCGTTAGTTGCCAAACCAAACAAAAATAAGAAAAGACAATATTCTGGTTATATTTATGCCGTTGACTGTCTCTTCTTTGCTTTATTCCAACTTTCACCAGAAGGCTGTGCTGAGGGGGGTGGAGAACAGGAAGGTAAGAACTACATCCTGTGTTAAAATTAAACATCAAATTCACACAATGAAATAAAACAAGCAATGCCTTATTTATTTATCAGCATTTTATTTACCTTTTTTTCCCCAGACAATGAAGAGCCCAATGCAGAAGACACTAGTAAGGCAGTGTTGGATCAAAGTGCATGTGTAACCTGCATCTTAGTTTGTGTTTACATACAAACAGCCAGGCCTGCTTTTCTGCAATAGTTTGCTTCACAGGATATTTACTTGTTAAAATTAGTCATACGCCATAGTGATACCTCTGTTTGTCAGACTCTAGGGGGTTTATGGGTGCACAGTCTTGTAGAAGATTACCACCTGTAACATACTTTAAGATGTTTATGTGATAATGTTGGATCTGAATCATTAAATCCTGTAGGGTCAGCTGCTGGACCTGCTGCAGAGGCTTTAAATGGGAAAGGTGAGTAGATCCTGACTTACATGCTACAGCATCGTGGAAGCAGAGACAACGGTTTTGTTGATAACATTGTTTTGCTATAAACCCTGACAGATGACGTACTCAAATTTTGCTGTGACAAATGCAAAGCCGTCCAACAGGTGAGCTGTGAAACCAGATGCTATCTGGCAATGTGTGGTGATTTTTCTTTCTTATGACAGATTTTTGCATTGTTGAATCTGGAATTCTTTGGTTACTATGCAAAAACTCAGTTAAATCTTAAACCCTTCCTCATTTGTGTGGCTATACTGTGTTTTTTTATATGCTGTTATAAATGTGCATATAAATGCGCTGTGCTTGCTTTTGATAGACCCATGGAAGTGAGCGTGTTACCCCCCGCAGGATCTCCAAGGGACGATTACAGTGAGTGTGACATTGCGTCTCTGCAGCGGATTTATAATGATTAATGAGCATCACTTACTAACTGGGTGTGTTTTCAGGGTGCAGCTGGAAGGAGAGGGCACATACGAGTGTTCAGTCACCGGTCTGGTTTTTGAAGCAACTGAGCGGGTTCTTGTGCGATACTCCATCTTATCTTGGTCCAAGTTTGGGGCCTTTCTGCGGGACTCCTGGAAATTTGCTGGACCTATCTTCAATGTGGACACGATCAACAAAGATGCATCTGTTCTCAAGTCTATCCAATTCCCTCACTCTGTCTGCCTAGCTCGTAAGGCCATTATGGTTTTATATATACGTTTCTATCGTCAACATTTGATGCTTTAAAACAGAGAAGTGTGAAACATGAACCTTTCTTTATCCCTAATATCTCCACAAAGATCCAGACGATGACATGAAATTCAGCGTCCTGCACATAAAGGATAACCGTCCACTCATTGAGCCGACAGTGGACCACTCAGGAAGCCACGTTAAGTGGAATGTGTCGTCCTTGTCACCTGTGGGACCCATTATTCAGACAAGCCAGCACGTAGAGCACCACGGGGTGGTTCTGGTCTACAAGCAGCTTGGTTGTGACACCAACAGCTACAGTTTCCACGTCTACCTGGCTACCAACAGTGCATCTGACATCAAGGTAAACATTGGTGAAAACAGCAAGCACCTTATTGTCACAAAGTCTTCCAGAGTATGGAAACTGAAAAATGTTGATCTGCACCGTCATTCCTTTGTTTTTAACGCAAAACTCTTTTGGAAATTAGGTCAGAATTTTAAAAATATTCTAAAGTTTCAGGATCCTGTTTTATTTAGCATCTCTGGCACCTGATGAGTGGAAGCTCCACTCCTCAGACGATAATGTAATTTACACACTAGTGCCCTGATTGAATAAAAAAAACTCGGCTTTTCCTAGAAATCTTGTCTATAGTCCAGAAAATTTTAGTGTTTGTTCCTGAAAGACAATGGTGACACAATATTGTAGTTACAGTATTAACTGCAGTGTATACAGTCATGTGACAAAGACAGTCCTTCTTCTTTCAATTCAAGGTTTTATGTCAGACAAAATGAAAAAAGAAAAACATCCTTAAAAGGGTCTGAAATCGAGCAAAAGTTGTGGCGGTTTTTCGGGTCTGTGAGTCAACACAACACGCAAGGTGGAACCACAAAGTGGAACCTAATCAGTCCGATGTAAATGTGCAAATTTTGAGTTTAAATCAAGTAATTTTTTTTCTATTAAGGTGCAAGCAAAAACAAAACAACAGTGGCAAAAATAGCTTTCTTGGAGGATCATGGAGAAATATTCCAAACATGAGACTATCATTGATCAATCAGAACAAATTTTCACAGGATAAAACTCCAGCAAAATGCCTCACCTTTGAAATTGCATGTGAAAAATCCAAAACTAGAATAAAGGCCCAAATTTTACTTTCACTTTTTGTTCATTTTGGAAACCGCGGTGGTTTGGATGCTGTCAGACTTCACAAAGTAGACAGCAGATTTCCTTGCTTGTGTAATACAATGATCCCTGGTCTTACTGACCTTATCAGACCCCTTGTGATGTGGATTATGGTCACATTGAGCAGGGAGTCGGAGTTTGTCTGTCAGTATATTTCTAAGCAAATGACAGTTACATGACTGTAAACACTGTGCTGCTGAAATCACTCAGGAAGTGAGATTGTGGTTTTGTGAGCTGATGAAAAAAGTTGTCACCCACTGGAAAAAAAAAAGAAAAAAAAAGATTTTCATAACTTATTTTTTCTCATGATCTTAGTTTAGCAATCCTACAGTCATTGTTTTTGCCAAATGACAGTCTTTTCTTGTCTTCCTGCTGTAACTCAGGATATAGGCAAACAGGTGCGGAGCTACAAGAATCGGTACACTAGAATAGATAAGCCTCCGACATGTAAACTGGATGAGGGGACGTATCGTCTCCTGAGTGAGCCGGAGGGAGAGATCAAACCTCAGGTGTGTCTCTTTGCATGTGCTCAAGTGGACGTTTTGTACAAAAAAATACAGCATATACATCAAGTTTTCACTCCAGGTTACAACGGAGAGAATTAATGTTATCATCAAGCTATTAAAACTCTCTTACTTTAATCACGTACAACACTGCTAAATAATGTTTGTGTGTCTCAATGCAGGACCTGAAATTTACTCTTGCTGTGACCAAGATGAAAGGATACTTTGAAGCTTTCTTTGAGCAGCCGCCTCCTTTTAAATTGTCTCTAATAGAGATTAACACCGAGGAGACTGTGTGGTCTGCCACCATCAGAGAAGGTATCAGTGTGGTGGGGCTGAAGGAGGGCTATATTTGTTAGAAAAAATACTTTCCCCCTTTTTTTTTGTTATAGTACTTTGTTCAGCAGATCGTTGAGCACATTTCAAAATTGTAAAGTAGCTTTAGAGTTAGTATTAGATGTCTGTGAAGCTTTCTGTGTTCAATTACAATGAAATTGTCCGGAGATCAAGCAGTATTTTCCTTTGTAGCATTTTGTGTAAGATGAGTTCTTATGAAAAAGAACAAACAGAACAAAGCACTGTGCTTGCCTTATGAAATAAGTCCATGTTCTGTTTCACCAATACAAGGACCGGACAGAAAAAAACAGATGGCTGATATTTCAGACCCCATACTTCTGTCACCTTTTGGACGTAAATGAATACCAGTAGCATATAAACCTTATATATACTGTGTATGCACTCCTTACATTCTGTACTTGATCTAATACCCATTATTTTTCTGTTTTACTCGTATATCTATCAGTGCAACAGGCTGGGTCTTTGGTAGGGATGCACTGATACCGATATCAGTATCGTTCTGATACTATGTTCGTGTACTCGTACTCGGTATTCATAAAATTGTTCCGCTACTACACCCGATACCAGTATGATAGGATAAATAAGACTTGTTTAATTCTTAGATCAGCATGTAAACTCACTATGTTTAGACATCATTGAACTACTTTCATAATCTCAGAACTAAAACAACATCTGTCCAACCTATTATCCTTGATAAGTGATGGTTTTGAGCATATATTCTGCAGTTCTTTCAAATAGTTAAAGCAGTTAAAAAACATTCTAGAAGACTACACTAGTGATGTGGAACTCTTGAATTGGCCCCCACAACAACTAGATATTAACAAAATCTAATGTCTCTGGTGGGTTATGGACAAACAAATAAGGAACCCCCCTGAAGTCATCTCTGAAAAGCCACAAACAGGCTTTACTTGGATGGATGTTTCCATTATTTTGGTTAAGCAATGTAACTTAGTAATCTGTTGGTTTGTAGGTGGAATGGAAGAAGTTATATTTTGCAGCATGTGTGGACTGACTACATCTGTCCAATCATCCACTGTGTGGGAGTCTGGAGGCACCTAGTGCTTATTTTTATTTATTTATAGATAGATAGATATAAACATAGATATCAGAGCTCCAAATATATATTACTTAAATTGCATCAAATGAAACTCAACTGTACCACGAATAACAGTGCAAAATGTTTAGACATTTACCAGCATCTCTATTGCCTGACTTTCCTTAATAACCAACAGTTTTTTTCTTTTTTCCCACACAGCACCATAGTTTCACATATGTGAGACAAATGAGACCACCGAGCCCAAATGGGGGTTATCTATTTTGTTTATTGGCAGTCAAATGAAACCATCTAGTCAGACCGACCAAACTGTCCACTGGGCTTTTGTGCTTGTATAATATTTATTTTCTGCAATGTGTCTCATGTCTGCTTTGCTGCTCTCTCAGGTGACTGTGTGGATAACACAGAAACGAAGCCAAGGAAAAGGACAAACGGTACGCTTGTTTATCTCGTTTGTATTCCGACACAAATTTTCCATCATGTTTCCAGCTTTAGCAAGTTGACTCAAATATCAATCTCTTCTGTTCAGCAGGTAGACGGAGGAACAGCAGCAGCCCCTCTGAAGAAGAAACGGTCTGTAAAAGACCTCGATGGCAGGACGAGTCAGGTGACTTCCTCTAATTTGCACAGATTTGTTACTCAACTATTCCCAGATCTAAAAATCTGTCCAGAATTCAGCTAAAATGAAGTTACATGTGTGTTTGTATTCATTTGTCCAGATGGACTGAAAACAGTGAAGACTCAGGGCCAGGACATGACAGAGAAGCAGCTCCTGCAGGTGGCCAAGCTGCTTGGGAAGGAGTGGAAGCAGGTGGCCATCTACCTGGACTTGAGCTCCAGGGAGCTGGATGACATCCAAGCAGCAGAGAAAGATGTGACGATGCAGAAGTTGAAGATGCTGGTGGAGTGGAAGAAAAGAAGGCGGCCCGGAGAAGCCACAGCAGACCACCTTTGGAAGAGTGTAGAAGAGCTGGATGACTTACCAAATGAGGTTCATCAGACACTGCAAGGTATAAGATAACAGATATCCATAAAAAAAACTGTTTGAATAAGATAAGATCAGATTTTATGAATCAGTGCTTCAAAATTCTAACTATTAATCTATATTTAGTTAATCTCTGGAAAACATTTCACATTAAATCTGACCAAATTAACCATTATTAGCCCTGTAATTGGTGGTTAACACTAAATCAGAGCTCATGACGGTGCTACATGGCTCTCTTAGAAATCACACAATTTAGTCGCAGATTTATATCTAATAGGAAGAATGTGGAAAATTAAAAGCCAGCGGATGGTGATAAATTTTCTAGCAACCAACAAAATGAGGTGTGAAATCAGCTGGATAAACTGGTTATGCAATATCTTGGCATTTTAAGTTCGTCATTCTTTTTTTCTTTTTTCTTTAAATGCCTTACCACATGTAGTATGGGGAAGTTTTAGGGTATTATAGGGATTTTTACTAATTGATCAACACATCTTGCCTACCACTTTGAAGGTGCTGAATGTTTTTGATGATAAAGTGTTTTATGGTGGATTATGTTCACAGCTGTGACAAAGCAACCATATGTCGAAAATCAGCTTTTTTCGTCAAGAAAGGGCCAAATTCGTACTTTTAAAATGGCACTCGTAACAACTTGGTTTCTGGACACCCGATAGTAAAAACTTTAAATGTAAGGCTTGAAAACCGTCAGAAACTTCATAAATGAAGAGGATTAAGTGGTTTTTGGTGAATTCGCGTCACTGCTGTAACAAACCATCTATACGCTCAAAATCAGCTTCCCTTGCCGAGATAATGCCAAATTCTGATTTTTTTATATGGCATGAGTAATAATTTTGCTGGTTATGCATTAATGCCTTTAAAAAAAGGCACATTAACTTCAGAGATTAATCTCTTTGCCTTAACGCGTTAATTTAAACAGACTTAATTAAAATCCCAAATTTATTTGATAAATGTAGGCTATATATATAATTTCTTTATATACAATGATTTGGCGACCCCCTGAAATGATCTTAGGACCCCCAGTTTAGAAAAGGCTGCTCTATTTCAAGGATACTCAATTCGGTCCCATGAGGGCCACAGGGCTGCAGGTTTTCAATGTTTCCCTGCTTCAACACACCTGACTCAAATAAAATGGATCGAACAGCCTATGAAGTTCTCTGCACAATCCCTCAATTTGAGTCCGATGTGTTGGTGAAGGGAAGTATCCAAAACCTGCAGAACTGCAGCCCTTGTGGGACCAAACTGAGTAGCCCTGGTCTATACAGTGAGATCCTGACCTGAACTAATCATGTGACTGCTGATGCTAACTGGCAGTAGGGGTGGGAGAAAAATTTGTGCATAAATATTGCAATTGTTTGTCTCATAATTTTAAAATCATATTTCTTTGTTAAAAAATCTATTTTCTTTCCCAAAGAAAAAAAATCAAAATTATTCTTAACTTGTCTTGTGGGGGCATTATAACAAGTAGAATGATAGTCTGACTACTGTATTGTTTTCCAAATTTAAGTTCCCCCCCCCAAAAAATCTAAAAATTGAAAAAATAAATGACTTTTTTCTTTTTTTTCAAAAACTTGTCTTGTCCAACATTATACCGAGCACATTGATCGTCTGGCTGCTGTGTTGTGTTCTCCAATTTTACGTGCTTTCTTCTCAGCTGGCTGAAATATATTGCTGCTGAATAAATCTTAAAAACTGACTCACATGTGATGTGCAGTTTTTTTGGGGAAACATGGTTCCTGATTCAATTTTTTCACATGGTCTGGGGTTAAAAAAAAAGCGAACAAAAAAATCACAAAAATCGGCAATATCAAAGAATCGCAATTTAAATCGAATCGGCACCCAAAAAATTGTAAAAGAATCGAATCCGGAGGAAAGCTTATCGTCCCAGCCCTACTGGAAGCATCAGTTATTCGGCTTCCATGCAGAGTTAACCATTTTGCTGGCAAGTTAAGGTCCATAACATAAAATCCAAAAGCTCTTAATCCAACAAAACAGGAAGAACACCAAGGGTGGTTGTAGTACGTACAAGGCAAATGCTTATACCTTTTTCTTTTGTCTGTTTTCAGATATGATGAACAATCCAGCAGCTAAGTGAAAGGGACGAGTTCAATGAAGTGCTGAACACCCGTTGCTCCATCAAATGGAAGCAACAAAAATCTCAGGAATGCAGCAAAGCAGAGTTAACCTGTGGACCAAATGTCAGCGCTTCCTTCGGTTTGTGTTGTCAAACCTGAAACAATGAAGAGTTTGTATCTCTGCATTTTAAGATGAAGATCACCGTCTTCAGTTTGGAGAGGCATTTTAGGTTAATCATGTTCAAATGTGGTCCTTTGATTCTGTAATGAATACAGAAAAAAGAGAAGCTGTACCTAAGGGTACCACTGTGTAATCAGGTTTAAGAATGATCAGTAGAGTCAGAGAGGTCACTGAAATATTTAGTAGCTAATTATGTAGCCAGTAGTAGATGTAAATGCAGGTGCTGCAGTGTTGCATTTACAAAAATCAGGGGAAAAGAATGATCCAACCTGTGTACATAGTTTCACTTTTGAATGTTATGATAATGGGAATTTTCATAAAACAATTTGGCATTAAATCACATGTATGTGACTGTCCAAAAAAATTACAGACTGAATTTTGGAACCATTTTGTTTCTTGCACATTTTATATTTGTGCACATTATCCTGTACATGTCTTTTTTCTTATACCAAAATGTTCAGATTTGTAATTTATTTTTTTAAGTATTGAATTTTTTATGCCCGTCTGTGTTTTTATAACCATGATTCTGTAAAACTAAATTAGTTCTAAAATTATGTTTATGTTGTTTAAATTGATGATTAACTTCCTGCCCTTTCAAGAATAGAATGCACATTTTGTGTTTGTAATGTATAAATCTTGTTTGTGTAGATGGGGTACACTAAAAAAAAAAATTATACACACTTTTGAATATAAGGCAGCTGCTTACCTGTAACATTCAAACGTTTTTGAATATGCTTTTTAAGGCATATTTCTCACTTCACTAAAATGAGAAAAACAAACAAATTGCTGTGAATTTCTCTGAGTTACCAGATTAAAAACGCTGTCCTCTGTTATGTCAACACTACTGCTGCTGGAATATTATTTGGAACAATGAATCTTTTTGGATCTTCCTGGCAGAAATTATGTTTACATTTTGGAGTGTGTTGCCTTGAAAAATGTACATCCACTAGTCCAGGTTTTCCTTTTTGCTCTTGTTTCTGTCAGGTCAGAATCCCTCCAAAAACTTCTTGAATATTTTTTTTAAAGCCAATTGTTGACTTAATAAAGCTATAAAAATGTGTCCTGAATGTTTTTTGATTAACTTAAGCCCCTTTTTTCACTTGTGATTACCCTGCTCTACTCTACTTTACCGGTCCAGCTCTACTCTACCTGTTTTCTGATGATTATTTAACAAATAATGTATGTATAATGTAATAATAACACTAGAATCATTTTATTCAACGGTGAAGCCAGCAAACAATCACACAGCCACTGTTACCGGTGGTCTTTAAAAACAGGGTTCAGAGTCGCTATCTTGACTTCACAACATTAGGCTAATCACTGGCCTCACTCTACCCGCTTGGAACCTCAATGGTGTAGGTACCATCAAAGTATCTACTTGGCCTGAGAAACCGCTAGTGGAAACACCCTGAAACCTTGTAGAGTAGGTAAAAGTGGAAAGGGGGCTTCAATGTATTTTAGGAAACAGTACAAAGACTAAAGTAAATTAACAACAGGATTCTCACTTTGCAGTTCTCTCATATCATTTTTACAAAAACATGCAGGCATAAATTGACTGTAGGGGTGAAGTGTGAGTGGTTATTAGACTGCCTCTCACCTCATAGCAGCTGTGATAGACTCCAAGTTAAGCAGATATGAAAATTGGATGGAATTTTTCCCTCTTGCTCTGCCATTTTTATAGGTGTGGTATTAGGACACTTATTGAGGTATACCCCAGTAATGGAAGGACCAGGGGACAGTGCAGGGGGAGGCAGAAGGTACAGTGACAGGGACTGAAGCAGCAGAGGGCCGTTCCTGTTGCAGTCCCTTATCTGCGCTTAGCTGAAAAACTAAATTCTTTTAATTCCTCCTCCATAATTATGGCCAGCACTTACCACAGATCCACAAACACAGCTGCTGCTTTGCCTTATAGATAAAAAAAATTAATCCATGACTAAAATGACCCACTCCTATTTATATGTAATGGTACTTTCTTGTTGTCAGGTGGCCTCACACTTTGGAATTAGCCTTTATATATCTCTGACTGTGACAAAGAGAAAATCATGGTGGGATGTTAAAAATGTTTTTTTGTTTGTTTTTTCCAAGGGATACCGTGTAACTTTTGACCCAAATATTAGCCTAATGTGAGTGATGGATGATTTCTGTGGTCAATATGCAGTGTTTGACATGTGTCAGTGCTCCGAGGTGGCTATCCCAGTCAGAAACCAGACATTGTAATTTGGCAGGAGTGGATCCGTCTCTCATGGGATCATGTGACCTGCAGCGCTTTGCTTTACGGCTCCCCTTCTATAAACACAGAGGGCTCTGCTTTGTGTTACTTTTTCCTCTTCTTTCCCATCTAAAGTTTGTCATGGCTGAACAAAGTAAGACGAAAATAGTGTCTGAGGAGGCCAGAGAGAGAAAGTGGGAAAGGGATCGCTCCAGAGGAGGCATGAGTAGACCTTGACAAAGAATTTTGCTCGTTGGAGCCTGATGAAAGAGCAGTGTGGACCCACTCTGTTTGCCTCATATGAAAAATAAACTTGGATCCAAACCGATTGGAATAATTCAGTTCTGTTTACGATGAAAAGCTGGTTTACCTGTTGCAATAAAATATTCATAATTTTTTTATGCCAAAAGTTGTAAAAAGAAAAAGCAGACAAGCTCCAATGATGATTATTGAGGCCGTGTGGCAGCCTCAGTAGCAAATAATACATTTTGCTGTAAACTGACAAATTTGTTGACATATCAGTGAATTAACAATGAACTAATGTTCATCAATTGATGATCTATTAAGTGTGAAGTAATCACCTAAATCCACATTGAGATCATCATTAGTTCATGATGAGCAGCAGTAATTAATGGTAGATCATACTTTATACATAATTAATTCATCATGAGTTAAGCATTAGTTAAGTATATGATTTGTACCATTATTGTAAAGTGTTACTAATAAATCTGAAACACCTACAAACTGAGATCGGGAGGTGGAGTATAAACACACACTGCCTCTGCGTCAGCTATGCGGGTCCGACGCCGTGCTATAAACCGGCTTGTACAGAGGTTATACACAAAGAAAAAGACAGGTGCGGCGGTGAGAGGGAAAGAATAAAATAACCTGGAGATCGAGAGGAAAAAGATGGATGGTGAGAGGGAGAAATATCCTCGGACCTTGGCCCCAAAAGTTTACTCTCTTATGAAAAAACGTTTTGAAAAATTCTGTATTTTTTTTTGTTGTACTCGCAGGTTCATTCTGAGAATCAACCCTGACGACACTAAATGCCAGTCAAAATCCCAAGTCAGCTGCAAGTCTGGAAAGAGGGTCCAAAGAAAATGCAGCAACCTGAATCCTCTTGTGGTATCTTTCATCACAGAGCTTGTTGACTTTGATTTGCAATATTACTAAAAGGTCTTTTCTCACAGCAACACCACTAACCTCTGCCCTTGTATTATTCTACATATAGTTTAAAGGTTGTAGTTACATTCTGGTTATTTGCTAGTAATTTACTTCATCAGCATTTCTGTGAAAAGGACATTAGAATTTACCTGAAACTGGTATGGTTACTGTTGATCCATCTCACTGTCCATTTTTAAAACTCGTCTTAAAACCCATTTTCATTCCTTGGCTGTCAATACGGCATGAAACTCTGCTTCTGTTTCAGTGTTTTATAGTTTGTTTGATTATTGGTTTTATTTGTTTTTAAATTAAATTTTTTGTTTTTTGGTTTTTTTAATAGTTTTTTTGTTTTTGAATTGTTTTAAAAACAATAAAGCAATTATTTTATTATTTATTTTCACTGTTAATTGTTTTATTTCCTTGTCTTGCTGTGTTTATTTTGTACAGCACTTTGTTTCAACTGAGGTTGTTTTAAAGCGCTTTCTAAATAAAGTTGAGTTTAGTTTAGTTTAGTTGAGTTGAGTTGAGTTAATATCTTAATATAGGCCTTCCTGCCAAAGGGAAATTGTCTGTTTTAAATTGTATGTTATCAAACATCTTGTATTGTATGAGCCATCAACTCTAGACTATCACTTCTATTTAATAAAATTATTTAATTTGATGAAATAACAGAACAAAAGGTTTACATTTATGTAGTTTTAAAGATTTAAAAAAATAAGATGTCACCTCTTGTGTATTAAGAAAATTTGGAAGGTTAAATTGGTTTTGTAATATTGTGTATATATGAAATATTGAGTAATTAAATTCAAGTAAACAATTGTTCATTAGATATTGTGATGTTATTATTGTGTGTGGGTTGGTGGGTGGGGGCAAGTACTGTGAATGGATTATTGAATTTTTCCAGGAACATTTTAAGCGTTGATTATCACAGTAAAAGATTTAAGTCCTTGAATTTTTCACTCTTCAAGAAGGGGTACCAGAGGGTGTGCTCCAACTACCGGGGGATAACACTTCACAGCCTCCCTGGTAAGGTCTATTCAGGGGTCCTGGAGAGGAGGGTCTACCCTTAATTACATTATGTCATTTCAGTTCATAACATTTATGGACAGAATTTCTAGGCGCAGCCGAGGTGTTGAGGGGCTCCAGTTTGGTGGATTCAGGTTTGGGTCTCTGCTTTTTGCAGATCATGTGGTTCATCTGCATCATTTGGAGGATCCAATTAATTAAATTAAATAAATTACTAAACACAAAATGCTTACAAATGAATGCTATTATTAGGAAAATACATCTCGAACCTTATGGAAAAATTTAATGTAGCCGGAAAATTGTAAATATTTAGGGCTCCCCCTTAGAGTATCAGCTGAATGTCTTTGGGTGAGCTGCTCTGCTTTTCAGGGGTTACTGTAAAGTAAAATATGTTAGTGATACTGTAAAGTAAAATACAGTAGTGATACTGTAATCATTATTACAGTACTTACTGGAAACCCCCTTCCAGTAAGTTACTGTAAAAATTCACAGCAACGTCTTTACAGTGTAAGCATTACGCTGTCTTTCACATTTTTTTGAATGTAGCTTTTTAAAATCATATGTTGACCATATCATATATGTTATATCATATGTTGCTCTTTTTAATGTTTTCAATTCAGTTAAAAGGTATTTTTTGAAAAGAATTTCTAAATGTAAATTTTTGACAACATAAAACACAATCCAATAGAATTAAAAAAAAGCTTCAACTTCAGGCAAAGGTACCATAAATAATTCAACGATTTATTATAAATAACAGTTTAAACCACCACATGTCATCAAATAAATAAATTCATTAAATAAATAGACCTAAATAAATAAATACATTCCCCCAAATATTGGAATACATTCACACAATAGCCAACATGGCCTCCACTGCTAATCTAAGCAACAGTTTGACTGACCCTCAGCTCCAACTGGGAGAAAAAGCTGGAGTCAACACAGTAAGCTTATACCTGAACAACAGAAAGATTTGCAGCTTGGTCGGTGTAGAGTACCACACAGTTAGTAGTTTTGATGGTAGTGAATAGTTATTACAGCTTGTTAAGTTTTGTTGAATTGAAAGAGAAGAGATATTATGATATTGATGTGATGGTGATGTTGATGAGGCTTTCAGGCGTGTTTATTTCCTGTGATCTCCTGAGGAGATGTATCCCATAGCTCGGTTGATGGTGATGGCACGAACATGGAAGCCTCTCATCATCTTACACATCTTCTGCCTGTTTCTGAAGGAGTCCTTATTCCACATATTGGCAGTATCCTCCTGATAGACAACAAAGAAGGACACAATGTGAAGGCAGAGGAATGACCTCAGTCTAACAGCAAAAAGTTCCCTAGTGTGTCTAAAAAACACTCGCAATCATAACAAGAATGTATTAATTTTTTTGTTTATATACAAGTTTTCCTTTTATGGACAAAAAGAATAGGTGTACACAGGAAACAAACTCAAAAGTAGGAATGGAGAAATACCTGTGAGGAGCTTAGGGACTCTTCATTTGTCATCAGGGAGCAGTTCTGTGCAAACCAAGGAAGATTTTTTCAGAAAACTTCAAAATGTTATTTCCCAGGAGATTCTCTAATCATGACTTATTTCATTCTCAGTTTATATGTACTCCTGTCACGCATGAACAGGTCTAGTAAACACACCTGCATCAGGCTCTGTATTATTCCCTGAGTTGGTGTCAGAAGTGGAATTTCTTTATCTCGCATGTTGAGGTCGGACGCCAGGTAGTGCTTTATTGCAGCATCGTAGTAGGCCAAGTCTTTCATGATGCTCCTCAGACATTCCCTCTGTTGAGACAAACACACGCAGATAAAACAGATTCATGTTAATGTGAATGCTGAGAAAAATGAAAAGAATAGGCAAGTGAACGAACAGCTTACCTCACTGAAGGATGAATTTCTTTGCATCATGCAACTGGAGTTCTGTGGGGAAAGTACAATTTCACCATGAAAGGTTTGTTGCATGATTTGTTTTCCAAGTAAAATGAAGTACCAACAGGCATCGAATGGTCATCATTCACTAAAAATAGTTCGTAGTTGGTGAACACAGATTAGCCTATTTATCATATGTGCCCTTAAGCAATGATACAATGTTTTGGGAAGAAAAAAAAACCCTGTAGGTTTACATAATTGATAAGATTCAAATATTAACTTAGAAAAACTTGTCCCTTTAACACGTTTGACCATTTAATATCCAAGACAAATCAACAAGACCTACCTGAATCAGATTGGGTGCGCAAGCCTGGGCTGTTTCTGCACTCCACACCGTCATTTCACTGGATGGGATCAAGCCATGACACAAATCTTCCTGTCATAAAAACAATGATAGTCATTATTGAGAAACTGCAGTGCTGAGGGAAAAAAATAATAATAATCAGATCCAACTTTAAGGATACTCACACTTATGAGAAGCTCCTTGATATTCAGCAGGAGGCTCTTGAAGAGCGGTGCGCAGTGCGCGTTATCTGCGCTCAGAATCGGCACCGGCAGTCCAGTGGATGTGCGCCAGTTAAAGGTGAGCAACAGTAAACAGACGGCGAAGTCTACAGGGCAAGAAAAAACACAACAATTAATACACACGTTTAATACAATTTCAATCATGTCCAGTGTACATGGCAAAACACCACAAAACATGCAATAATAATAATACAGATGCTTATCTAATCGGGCAGTCAGCACTGCAGCGTCTCTCACTTACAAAAATGAAAGTTGGCCATATTTCTGGTCAGGCAGAGACCTGTGATGGAGACTGATGAGTCAAGAACACTGAAGTGCTGCCTTATCTGATGAATTTATATGTGGCTGAAGGGAGATTCCCTCCGTAAAGGAGCATCCCTCTGATAAAAACAAAAGAAAACATAGTACAGAAAGTCACATCACTGCGTCACTTCCTTGAAGGGCTTAATAAAGGAAAAGTTATTATTAGGCTATTATTATTCTTTAAAAAAAAAAATTATATAACGTCATCTTTGCTTCGATCCACTGCGAATAGCATACATCTGCAAAGCTAATTAACAAATACAGAACTGCAGTAGCAGTTTATAAAGCCTAGATGCAATGACCATGTCCGCTGCTGCTCCTCGCAAACGCAAAGCTGTGGAAACCAAGATTGCACAGTTACTCACGTGCAAACATTGCGCACATTTGAATGTATAATCTTTGCTTTAATCACGAGAAAATCTGCTGAGAGAAACAGATTATCCTCATATTGACACAAAGTGTAAAATGCAGTTGTTCGTGCAGGCTATAAGCCTACTGCAGTTATGCACCTTTGGCAGCGCAGTGAGGAGGCAGAAAGTAAAACACAAATGAAATAGTTGTTGGTAAATGAATCACAGTGACACTAAACTACATTTGGCTGAGCAGCGGTAAATTACAGACTGACTGGTATTACTGGCATTACTTGGACCAGACTGTGGTCTGTGTGGGCCCCTCTTACGCACTTGTGTAAGGTCATAGGTCCATTGTGTCTGACAACCTCTGTATCATCTCTCGGTGACCACAGTGTGGTCTAATATAGGCTAAGCTTCTGGTAATGTCAATGTTTTGTAGAAAGAGTCAAATTTATTTACAGATTTTTTTTAATTTTTAGCAGACATGGTTTTTTTTTTGTCAGTTTAATGTTTTTGAATGTGGATGTGTGTCTTTGTACTATTTTATACTTTACTTTATATATGTATTTTCTTATATCGTACTTTGAATTACTTTGTGATCCTTTCTGTGAAGATTGCTATATTATATTTTTTTACTTATGAACTTTACTTGGACAAATTCGACTGGCACTGTATGCTGCATAATACATCAGTGATATTCAATTTGATATAAATTATTTAACACAAAAAGATGAATTTTAAGTGATTATATTATGCTTATGTGATATTGTAAAGTCAATTCTTTAATCAATAGCTAAAAGTGGAAAAACCTCATAAAGATAAAAAAATGACTTCATCTTCTTCTTACACCCACTGGAGCTAGTTTTCAGATCTATTTGTTGTGTTTTACAGTATTCTGAAACGATGTGCATTCTGTGAAACTGCAGTGGTGAGTGTGGCCACAGGAGTTTCCTGGCCTTTAACCATGGGACCATCATACAGCGAAACTTACCATTGCTTTTTTAAAGTATAGTATATGTTCAGGGGTAAGGGTGGGGGGCAATTTACCTGAAATTTGAAAAAACGTAACAAAAAAAAAAAAATCATATTCATTACCAACTACTCAAGTATAAACTTAGTTCTGTGTGATTGTGCACCGGCACAAGTGACTGTTCGTCTGTTATTTTTCAAAGAAAAATTCCTGATTACAACTTAACTTTAAATGGGGGTGTCCAAATTGATCTGTAGTCCCTTTTAGAGCAGCAAATCAACCCCAATGAGCATGAGATGACAAAGCAAGACCGAAACAGCAGAAGCTGAGTCATACGTGATGTAATTTCTTACACTGTCACTGCAGTTGCGATGAGCTCACTTTCAGAAGTTCATTAGAAAGAGGAAGAAGCCTCTGTAACATGCAGCAGCGCCTGTTCAGATTCAAGAAACTGCACAACAAACCAGCATATATGAAACAAAGTTTATTCTTTATTTTACATATCTGTACATAAACATTTCTTCCCTCAAATAAAGTATTTGAATACAATAGGATGAAAACAATATTAACACATTTATTCATTTAAAATGACTCGTGTCAGAAAATCAACATTCACAAAATGTTGAAGAGCAATTAGAGTGAATGTATTACCAAAATCTACAACTCCACTACAAGGCAGGCATGTTTCCTTTACACTCTTTTAGCACCTTCAAACAAACATTTCTCAGTTGAAAACTACCATTTGTGCAGAATAAAAACGGGTCGACTTTGAAATACTTTAAAATTACTGTCCAACTTAAAATGGTTTGAAGAAGTTAGTTTTCCATAGTTTTTTTTATTTTTTATACAGTGCTGTTTCTTTTTTTCATGACTGACTTTCTACTAAATTTTTCACTATTGTTTTATTTTTTCCCCACAATTTTTGCATTTGAACAGTTACAATTTAGTGGTGAATGTAGAAAGTTAGAAAGAAACAATAGCAAAGCAAGGCCGATCACTGCACAGGAAGCTGGGGACAGAATCCATGACAAGACACAATCAGTTTCCTCTTCTCCCAGGAAGCGGGAAGTGCTACTCCATCCTTAGCACTGGGAGAAGCAAATGAAAGAGGGTGGCTTTCCTCTGTGCTGCTGCTACCACTGAAGTCAGTAAGTTGGAGAGACGGGAAACAGGGGGTGCAGCAAGGAGCAAAATACTTGGGACAAGCGGGAAGGATTGGGATTGACGCAGGGCAGAAGTGGAATGGCCAGAGGGGAAAAATTTGTTTCGGAGAAAGGGTTAAGCTTGGCAGAAGGAGGCAGAGTGGAGTGAGGATGGGCATGTTATTTGGATAGGGTCTTCTCAGCCAAGTGTTTCTGCTGGCTCTCGGCATGCCTGGAAAAGAGCAAGTAAAAAGCAAAAATAATGTGAACACACAATGGAGGCACACAAGTGTCCAAGTGCATGTTTATTCAGGTGTATTCCCATGATTTTCATTCATTCCCAGGACCCTACATTCCTCTGATTTATACAGCAAATAAAGGAAACATAAAAGGGTCTATGCTCCAAGTATTCTGTTCAAGAACTCTACATAAAAAACATGTATGAAAGTGTGTTCCTCTGCTTTATATTCATTTCAAATGATAACAGAACAATGATAACATCTTTTAATTGAAGCACCTTTAAGTCTTGCAATCTTTTAAGTCATCAATTTTTTTGCTGCCTGTTTCTTAGCATAGTCCCTCAATGGAGGGACTTTTTCTCAGCTGGCCTGGGAAGACCTTGGGCTTCCCCTGGGGGAGCTTAAAGAAGTAGCCAGGGAGAGAGAAGTCTGGGCCTCTGGGCTACTGACCCAGGATAACTGGTGGAGAATGGATGGATGGACATGTTCTTAACATTGTCACACAGCTAAATAAAGTTGGGGATCTAATATATCTAATCAAATCTAATAAATCCCAGACTTCACAAACTGAACTCTGGGAATAACAACAACTTGGGGTCACTTGGGGCAGCTTCTCAAAGGGATCACTTGTGTTTTTATACAATCTTACTTTAGCAGTGCAGACTGGACAATCTAACCATCCCATTTATGATGACAATAAATAGTAACATCCAATTTTTTGTAAACCATGGTTCATAAAATCACATGCAACTGTTAAAATATAAAGAAAATCGTCACCACAAAAGGTAAATTACATATTTGTTTGCAACATACTGGCTGCATGTTGAAGTTATGGAGACATATGTTTTGTGGCTGGTATTAATATGATGACTAAAAAATGTTTCAGATGTGGACTATGCTGAGAACTCCCCCGATCTTAACATGCAAAAATAAAAGGCACAAAGCTGAAACTGTGAATGGCACAAGGCTGCAGAATGGCTCTAGCCACAGCATATGCCACACAGCTGGTGTGCATGCTGTTAACATGGGAGCAGAAAGAAGCTGTGCTGAAGAAAATGGACTTCTTCCAAATGATGTCTAGGTTCACATTGAGGGAAAGGATGACTACAGTCATGCAGGAGGTGTTCAGGGTGCTGGGCTTTAGGACTTTTCAGCTGGATCTAAATTAAAAATAATGTGAAACTTCTCCCAACCTTTCCCCAAACATAGTCTGGACTAAATAACAGAACCATGGTCTGATGAAAAATGATGTCCAAATCTGTCTAAAGTCATGAATGTTGAACTGAGAATCTGAAACTTGGGAAACAGAGATTTGCTCTCCCTTCTACAAACTTGGGAACTGACCAAATACCTTGTCCTCCTGCACAGTATCAGAGTAAATCTAAAGCTGAAAGGAGTCCCTACCAAGTCAATTACAGTAGTTACTCCTTTCTGAAAGGTTTCTCAAAGGGGAACTCCGTTTTATAGTTGTTTTTAAGTCTTTTGGAGAACTCATCCACATGTGAGAAAACTTGTTTATAGTCTTTTGTGGCTGCAGAGGGAACTGTGACAGAATCTGATAACTGCATTTTGGGTATTCCAATGATGATGAAAAATGGGTGGAATAATCTTTCTTTTAATATTGTGCATTGTGAAACTGAGTGATACAGATGTGAAAGTGAGAGGAACAAAAGTGTTGAGACATGGAGTAGGTGCTCTGGTTTTGGTCTTTTCTCCTGACAACAACCCCAACATAAATCATGTTCTTCACGTTTTATTCTTTTAAAAGAAGGATTCTTTTTTTCTCTAGCATTTAGCATCTAACATTTGAAAAATGCAATAAGTAAATCTTCCGTAAAATGCTTCATTACCTGGTGAGGTCCTCTATGTCGACCAGCATGGCGTCTTGCTCCATGTGCAGTTCATCACGAATCAGTAGCAACTGTACAAGCTCCTCATTCAGACCTGAAGGGATAGATAATATGAAGATGCACAGATGTTTTTATTACGTTAAAAAGGTAATTTCAGATTTCACTGTATGGAGATGCTTGAAACACCACAATGGCCGCAGGGCCTCTCAACAGACTTTCAACAGATATGAAAAATGGTAGAAGACCGCCACAATGGGCTCAAAAATGACCTCAGAACCACTGAAAAGTATGAGCACTGACAATAAGAACACACACCGGTGGCTTGTGCTTGCTTTTGCTTCATCTTAGCCAGAAAGCAGATTTTTCGGGGGAAAAGTCTCTTTTGTTTGTAAAAAATTACTAATAATTTTGAAATCATGGGGATTTTTGGAGCCATTTAATGTGAGACGAGATTATTCATCCACTAATGACTGGTTTAATGATGTGTACAGAGCGGTAACAGTAAATGCTCAGAGGAAGCTGTTGACTGGTAAAGTCTTTTAGATAAAAGGACTTTCACATCCACTGAGAAGGGTAAGGGGTTAGTATGCATGTGCATGTGTTTCCCCATTTGCTGTCTTGCTCATTTCTGCAAATGAAAGCAGAGGTCAGTGACACTGTGTGTGTGTGTGTGTGTGTGGTCAACTCACTCTCTATCTGGGAGTGCAGGTCATTGACTATAACCTGGAGCTGCCCCAGTGTCATGTCTCTCAAGTCGGTGGGCTTCAGACTTCTTTTCATTAGACACTCGCTGATGTGAGGCAAGTGTGGAAGCTGATGGGAAAACAAAAACCATGTTAGACATCACGTTTTATATGCCTGAAGACTGAAACCAATGGTTTAAAATAAAAAAAGGCACAGGAATGTTCTTCTGTATGTGTAGGATTTTTAAGTGTTTTTGTCCTTAAAGACATTTCTGTCAAATTATATAATTATTACAAGACAGTACAGGTGGTGGACTTCAATAAAAAAATAGAAATAATTCTTTGTCTTCAGATTCTCACATGTAAGATCTTCCTGGTTTTCTCTGGCATTGCTCACCGCTTTCATTTATACAAAAATTTAACTGATAATATAACTATGTTTAAAACCTTCAAGGGCACAAATTAAGTGCAGAATAATAAAGGGAAGATGGCATTAGAGTGTAACTGAAGTAATCTATAAATATGTTGCTTCTGTCAGTGCTTTTTAGTTTCTTTGTTCCCTTCTGAAACAAAAAGGAATATCAGTCTGTTTTAGGTTTTCACCTCTCCAAGAAGGGAGACTGTAAAGTTAGGGGATTCCATGTGGACGCTGTTATTTGACAACAGGCCGCTTATACGATTTAAAAACAAATAAACGGAGCACAAGTTTCACCTCCCAGCACAGCCTGAACGGTGAGCGCATTATGAGCTTTTACCTTAAAACTTGGAGCAACCTGGTTCAGGATGGTGGTGTGATGATTTATGTCAAAGAAAAATTTTAAATGTGTGCCTATTCATTTGGACACACTTTAAGAGTGTATTGCCATCACTGTTATGGTGTACTAAATGAAGTTTAATATTGTGACTCTTCTTTATAACTCTCCCTATATGGTGTTTCATTTATCAGAGTTTATGAACTTCTAAAACAACTAAACTGTCATTGTGAAGCCATTTTCCAAGGTGACTTTAACATCAACTGGCTAAATAAAAGCACTAAGCAAAAACTGGAAATGATCTAATCAAAACATAATTTTCATTAAATTATTAAAGAACCAACAAGACTTGCTAAAAACAGCAAAACCCTTATTGATTTGAGCTTCACAAACAGAACTGAGCTGCATTACACCGTCCATGCTGGATGCGTCTTTTCTTCGGACCAAATATATTTATTTCTCTTAAAAATTTCAAAATCAGATCAAAGGGTAGTGCTGCAATGATGCTGGAAATGTGTGTGTGAGTTACGTCAAATCAAGACTCCTTTATCTCTACATAACATGTAAAACCAACCCAAGTTAACCAAAGAGCTTCACAGGATAATATCCTGTGAAGACATATCCTCCCACCGTAGATGTGTCTCGTGTGTGTGTTGCAACGCTATTCAAAATATTTTTCTTCATTTGTTTTTATAGTTTGACATCAGACAAGTTAATAATATCCTCCTTTCTTGAAAAAAATTGACAGAGCTCTCTCCTTGATCCCAAATCATTTACTGCACTCATAAGTTTCATTTAACACAAGTCACTCCTAAAATTGGTCGGGCTCCCCAGGTGTCACTTCAAGAATAAATAAACAATCAAATTCTGACAAATATTTAGTGTAAAATTATCTTTATCCAAGGAAACCCCAAATGCCCAAATGCAAGTGAAAGCAGCATGTAGTGTACTTCTATATGTTGTTCTACAATCAACATTACCATGTTCTTGTTCATAGTGAGGCATCATCTTGCCAGCTGCATAAGTGGGTGATAATATTGTATTTGTCTGTCCAGAATGTTTACATTTTATGAAGAGGGTGTACAACTAACTTAAGCAGCCAATAAAGTTGCAGAAACACTGATAAAACTTCTAATTAGGCTAAAAGTTTTTGTGATATATTTTTAATCAACAGCTGTTGATAAAAATGGCTGCTTGCTTTTACAAATGTAGCTTTATTTGTTTATTTTTACATTACCCCATAAAAGTTGTAATAATCAGTTCATTACCCCCCCGCTTATTTCTTCTTCTTTTGTTTAAAGGTCTCATTTACATATACCACCCTTCTTGGCAATGACAACAAAGTGTAAGAAGATTACAGTTTTTTCTTTTTTTTAACCTGAACCTGTGTAAGCAGCTCAAAATAGTTGGTTTTATTTGTCAATTTTAACCTAAAAATGGTCCGTTAACATTCTGTTGTGCACAAATTTTCTTTGCAATTAAACAACACGATCTCCAATCCTTCTGCTGCTGGTGTGTGTGTCCAGTGCAGCCAATGTAGGATTTTTTTAGTCAACCAAAGAGTGCAGGTGCACATGAAATGCAAGCACAAAGAATCATGGGTGCTTTTTCAGAAAACCCGCTGGCAAATTATTTGCTTTTGATTCACCTGCCGTCTACACTCACCCAACCTGTCCACATTCTTTCTCTTTCTATCTAACAGCCGCTGTTTTTCCCTGCCTCCCTCTTTTACCTCAAGTCTGGACAAACAGAGCTCAGAGAATTCCCTGCTCTGCTCTTTGGACATTCTGGCTTGTGTCAAGTCAAGTTTATTTGTAAAGCAAACAAAAACAACCTCAGTGCTGTACAAAACAAAACAAACAAAATACCTAAGTCAACAATGAAATAAAATAAAATAAGCAAATATGTCTAATAAAATAAAACAAAGTAAAACAAAATAAAATGAAATAGAAGAGTAAAACAGTGTGTGAAGCGCGATAGTTTCCCTCCATTCTTTCACTTTCATAATGTGTGGTGATGCAACTGTACAGGCTGCAGTCATATATCAGTTTCAGTTTAGTGAAACACAGTTTTAGAAGAGCAGAGAATCAATGACCTCAAAGAAAATGTGAGTGAGCGATTAAAAAAAAAAAGAAAAAAGTTTGGAGGTTGGTATTGGTCTTGATTTAACTGCTGACTAAAGTGTGAGTTTCTGTGGTAAACTGGTCATACTATTACCACCAAATTGCTAATTTGAGAACTCATTAACTGATGTTAATTTCCAACTATGACTCTAACTATGACACTATGGCATCAGTTTAAGGAACTAAACGTGTCTCTGAATGAAGCTGGGGAAAAGAATTGAGACTTTTCAGAAGAATCTGATTCTGTACAACTTTCTTCTCTCACCGAGTCTCTCAGAGATTATGTTTGTATGTTTAGGAAAATCCACACTCTCCGCATACAGCCAGACAGCTGGGTGGAAGCGTGCTGCTGTGGACAAACTCCTATTGTTTGCCTTTGAGGAGCAAACATGACAAATGTTTCTTGGACTTGAACTGGTTGACAGCAGGGTGAAGGAGGGGAGTGGGTCCTCAGCCTTCTTTGTCTGAGGTAACCTCCCACTCATTTACCAAATCAGCTCAAGTGACCCTCCACTGACACCGCCATTGTATTAGTTACGGCTAATTATCTCAAGTGTCCCTGCACTATGTTTTGGTAATATATAGCTGTGTACTCGTTACTTTACTGTTTCATTCAAATTCATATCTTCATTTTATAATTTATTTGTAATGTTAAGTAAGATTTCCATCCTTTTATCTCTTGTCAAGAAGGTAATATTTGTAAAGATTGAACCTAGAAACAGCAGAAGTCCGTTCTACAGGTAGCTCTATTTGGGAATCACTGTTCCAGGGAAGCATTAAGCATTTGTCGTATCTGCAGTTTAAGAGATCTCTGGTGTTGTGGACATAGCAGGCAGCTGTAGCCTTAATACATCTTAACATTCACTGTGTGTTCAGTCCGGATGTGACAGTGATGTCTTCTGACTGCTGAGCACTGCTATATCCCTAAACACCCAAGTCAATGCTTTCCGGCGTATGAATTATAGATGGACCTGGTCGAGCTGCCCTTCTCTGCTCTGAATAAATAAAAACGGTTCTGCCTTTAAGTCCAGCTGGAAATATATTGTGCACTGGTGTCACACTGTAGATGTGTGGGTGTCTCTTGGTGTGTGCGCTCCTGAGGAGCCAGCAGGGCAGATAAAAATGGATGAAATAATGATGAGCTGGGATGTCGTCACCTTCCTCTCCCTAAACAGGGCTGAAAGAGGAGGGAATTGAAGAAATGTGGTGGGCTGATGAATATTCTTTCCACCACATGGGTAACAAAGTAGGCCGTGATTGAAAAATGTTGCTGCGCTGCCTGTGACAGAATGTGTTACATTAAGTTACAATGTGAGGGGCTTCTTTCAAAAACTTCCTAAATTATTGGCATAAATGCTGAGAGACATCAAAGGTTTATTCTGTAACTGTTAAAACCGAGTAAGGTTACTGATACTAACCAGGTCGGCCACTGGAGACTTTTTGCGATTCTGTTTCTCCACCTCCACCTGCATCTTGGCCATGGGCTTGGCCATAGCCAGGGCCAGTTTCGCCTCCGCCTGCAGCTTCTTCTGTCGACTCAAAAAATCCATGTCCTCCAGAGACTCTGAGTCATCTTCTGTGGTGTCCCTGTCGGAGTAGGAGGAACTCTGCTTGGACTGAGAGAGGGTGAAAGGAGGAAGAGGAAATAAGAAGTTGAACAGAAAAATCAGGGGGGAGAGAATATGTGTGTGTGTGTGTGTTTCATGCAGATGGTTAATATAGCCAATTATCCGTGGCCTAAGCAAACATACATTAACTCACCTCTCGTCTAAAGTGGCCCACAAGCAAGATAATGTGACCAAACATTCATACAGCAACTAATGTGCCAGTTATCTTTGATTTATAATCTATATCTTGCTTATTTCACTGCTTCCATTGTTGTTATGTCTCAATTTGACTTTTACACCATCAGACCTGTATTACTCTGCTATTTTTTACACAGTTAATAACCCATATTTGGCAGTTAAGTCCTTTTCATTCATGCATTCTTGAATTCTGCAGAACAACTCTTTTGCCCCTTTCACACTAGCACCTACTCAGCCCAGCCCAGCACCACACCGCCCGATTTGTTTGTGTTCCCATTACCATTTTCCCGGGGCGAGTCGATACACTTTTAGCACCTACTCCGTCAAGGTTCTAAAGGGGCCCAGTGGGGCCGAAAATGGTGACGTGTGCAGATCGGAGGCCGCTATTGGCAAGAATCTGACTTCATGGGATGACTCATTAGTGCGTCTCCAGACCGCACCAAAAACAAAACCCAAAGCCGAGACCAGAAAAACATTAGCAGCAGGAGAAGCAGGAAGAAGCGATAGAATCTCGAAAACCAACACCGTGGTCAAATATAGAAGTGAGGACGTTCCTTTGCTAGCTAGCAGTGTGCGCGTGTGTTGCGAACAAATGACTTCATGGAACCGCGCTATGAAGACCCCGCCCACACTGAGGACGGCTGCGACTGTAATGGGAACAGACGAAACCGGGGTAGTGTGGAGTCGGCTGAATGAAGGCTGGGCTGACTAGGTGCTAGTGTGAAAGGGGCATTATGGTGCATTCGATTTGACTCAGAAGTTGGATTTTATTAGTTCCCTGTCGGAAATTCAATAAGAACGCCTCTTGAAGTTGGACATCTGACTTGGAAAGTCAGGCAAGACTCACTATCCCCAACTTCTTCCATTAAAGAAGGCTGCTATTCCAAGATCCCACTTCTGAATCAAATCAAATGCACCATTAGCAGGCTTTTTAATGGATGAGGACAGAGCAAGTGAGTATTTCCCGGTTTTCCGAGTCAGATATCTGACTTCAAGGGGCATTCTTGTCGTATTCCCGAGTCCAGACTAGGAACTTGGTAAATCCGACTACAAATCTAATGCACCATTATTCCGCAGTTCTTCTTCTTGATATTTTTTGCTGGGCAGCAAAAATGAATTGGTGCCTCACTGCTATCAGGTGGTCTGGATTGTGGACCAGAATGTTCCCAAGAGCCTGAGTTGTCAAAAACATTAGCTCCTCTGCCCCATTTTTCTGCCACAAAGGCATCTAAAGAACAGTGAGAGTGGTGTATCAGGAATAATGTTTTATGAATCTAACCTAACTGGGATATTTTCTAACTTCCTGACCAAGAGGTTTTGTTGCATGAACCCAAACAAGAAAGAAAAAACTGTCAAGGCAAGATGTTATGCCATGAAGGCATTTGTTGGAAAGAGAATGTAATCTATCCCTAAACAAGACAATTTTCCAATTGTTAATAAGTAGTGTTAATTTCTAACCTCTAACCAAGTCATATTAAATTACAATAAATGACTAAACTGTTTCAGTAAGGTGTTATTCCCGAGTATAGTAGAAGTGAAAATGAATAAAACAACTGTCGTATTTTGGTCCCATAATGGCCCCTCTGGATAAAAAGGCTACCTATTCCATCAAACCCCTCCAAGAATATATGGCTTTTTATAGGGAACACTTGAGTGTGCCATCTGCACCCTGAAACATTTAAGGAGTTGTATTTAAAGAAATAAACATCCAACATGGTTGCTTAATTCTACGAGCACACCCTTATAGATACTTTTCAGGGTATGAACCAGCGACCTTCATCTCTGGTGCTCAAGGATACTCACCTGGCCCAATTGAACCTTTGCCTCACTAGCAAACCAGAGGACAAGGTGTTGAGATCTATATAATTTGATTTGGGTGTTATGAAGCATGAAAACAACCAAAACCTGAATGGCAGTGGCCCCCAAGAACCAGAGTTGAAGAACCCTAACCTAGACTATAAAGTCATACAGAAATGAGGACCTTTTGAGACAGTGATATTGTCCTGCTGGTTGAGACAACAACAATATATACTGATTGTATTGCTATTACATATTTTATTAACATTCATCATTCATGGTTCCCAGAGCACGTATCCTTCACTGACTTCACCGAGATGATATTTCATCTACCATCTGAATGGCTCTTGTGCTTTTTAATAAGATGTATCTAACAATCTAAGTGAACAGATATCCAAGCTTAGTTATTTCTCCAAAGACATTCATTAGCCAAATTAATATAGATGTTTTGTCTAGTTTCTTAACTCTTCTCCTACACAGCTGATAAATACTTTGTGGACTAATTCCTCCTCGACCATAGGTGATGCACTAAGCTTGAATTGATGTTTATTCTTGTACATTTAAATGTTATCAAGGCTCATTTGTCTCATTTACAAACATCAACTGTTAACATGAATATATATCATTGCTGTCAAAAGGAATTTAGACCGTAGGTAAACTAATTACAAATGCAAACTTGTGATATAAGCCATCTTTACAATGCTTATATTCATCAAGAGTGCTGGATTAGAGCCAAGACCCATCAGATGCCAGTTGGCACTGACTCTGCTCAGAGCCTTTAAACACTACATTGTTTCCTTCTTGCTCTCAAAGGATCCAATACGTGGTTTCAGCAGTACTCACTTACTCTCAGCAGCACTCAATCTCTTTCCATTAGCCAGCAGAAGGGCTCTTGTATTCACTGCATCAGTGTGTGGTCTGAACAGAGAACATTTTATTTTCTGTATACCGAAAAGCAGCTGAATGGAATGGCTGGTTCACCTATAGAAGCTCGTCACATCTATGAATACCTGCTTCCTCTTAGCTTTTTATTAATTGTAAAATGTCTTTAGTATTCAATACAGTAAACCAGAGAGACTTTTTGCTAAATAAATATATTCTGTACATCAAAATACATAAAAAATGTGATAAACAACACAGCATCTGAATCTTTATTTTGAATTAGTTATAATCATCAACAGAAATATGAGCGTAGCATAATTTAGTCAAAAACTTTTCTTTCTTTTTATCTATTCCCCACCTACAACTGCTTGTTTTTCATCATAAGAGAGGATAGTTATTCATTTTCTTTTGCAGGGTTGGGTCCTGACCAGTGTTATAGTCATTTTCTGCTCTAAACACCAAGTTACAACCAAGGGGGGATTGCCTTGTAGCAAGTCATCGAATTGTAAAAGGTCATGAGCTGGACTATTTTTTGGCTGACCGAACAACATTTACTGTGCCACTTGGCAAGCTTAAGGGATGCTGGACGGCTGCTGTTTGTTTTCTCTTGGCTTACTGTTTCCCCACTTTCCAGCCTTTTCTTTGCAAATATAAGTTAGTCAGCGGCTAAGTTAGTCACTCTGCGATTTAAGATTTGGGAAAATTAACGTGCAAATCATGGCGTCTCACAACCCCAGTGAAAGAGAACAATTACCTCGTGCCTGTCTGGGGGTGGACTAAGTGACACTTTAACAAGGGTTGAATCATTTTGGCTGTTTTGTTGTCAGTGCTGTTTTGACAATGAAACAGAGCTTTGGCTGTTTTTGAATAGTGGGACAACAGTGGTTCAGATATAAACAGGCGCTCTGTTACACAACAAAATAGTCAGGATATTAATATAACTTGCACTTTGAGGTTATTCCTGAATATTTCAACAAGTTTACCATTAATGATTATATGATATTCAATAATACTTTTGGTCATAAAACTCCATTCGCATCTGGTTCTACAACATGGCGGTGCTTCACTGGACTTCAGTCCCGTGTCAAATACAGCAGAGATGGGAAATCAGTGCAGAATATAACACGCTACTTTTGGTGTGAAATAAGCAAAGGCATTTTGATTTCACCTTCTTTTATTTATTTGTCACCTCCTCTCTGAGCGCCCATATGTTGTATTTTAGTACATCTGAATTTCTTATAAAATTGTTCACATCTGCAACTCATTGAGCATGAGATTAAAACAAAACTACCGTCTGGTAGTACTGCGGATTAAGACGCATACATAGAGTTTATAAACGTAATATTGTGCAATAATCTTATCAAAGACATCAGCTGTGTTTGGATTTTGACTATAATGTAAGAGTACAGAGAAAGTACAGCTCACAGTTGGGCAGCTACTTAGCAGGTGAAGGAGGAAAAGCGTATCCTTGCACTCAGGTCACTCTGGGGAGCATTAGAAAGTAGCCACAGTTTGCTCAACAAGTCTTAACAACATGAAGCAACTTTTTGTGGCAAGATATGCTTTAGTGAGAATGTAATGGTCAAAAATGAAGAAAACTTGTGGGCAAGTCTACATCTCAATGAGTTTATTACAGACGGACGAGAAAAGGTGATGCACTGTGTCTGATGAATGCGAACAATAGCATGGATTTACAAAATAAAATTTTTTTTAAAAAAAAGCCTAATGCAGCATCATGCTATGTCATGGATTTAACAAAGCAAATAGGCAGGAGCTTCTTATTAGATAATTACTTAATGGGTGATTAGCTTTAGGCCAGCGACAAGTTATTTAACCCCAACTGATGTGATGAGTAATTTCTTATACAACCATGTGGAACGACACATCCTGTGGTCGTAGAAAAACTGTTAGTCTGTTTAAGAAGGGTCAAGTCATTGGCATCAAGCAGAAAAAACATCTAAGGAGATGCAGAAACTACTAAAACTGGGTTAACAACTTTCCAACACATTAGTAAAAACTGGAAGTATAGGGGGGAACCATCATCTTCTAGGAAGAAATGTGGTTGGAAAAAAATCTTCACGGATGGTGATCAGTGATCACTTAAATGAAATCAGATGGCAAAAATACACCATTATAATTCAGGGCTATAGTGAAAGTAAGAACATTTCCACACACACAATGTGAAGGAATCTAAAGGGATTGGCAGTGAACAGCTGTGTAGCCGTAAGAAAACCACTAATCAGTGAGGCTAACCAGAGAAAAAGGCTTCAGTATGCTAGGGAGCATAAAGATTGGACTCTGGAGCAATGGAAGAAGGTCATGTGGTCTGATGAGTCCAGGTTGACCCTGTTCCAGAGTGATGGGACCATCAGGGTAAGAAGAAAGGAGGATGAAGTGATGCAGCCATCATCTCTAGTGTCTACTGTACAAGCCTGTGGGGGCAGTCTATGATGGGGTTGCTGCAGTTGCTCAGGAGAGGTTCGGGGAGCACAAGACATCATTGTCACACATGGATTGGCCACCGCAGAGTCCAGACCTGAACCCCTTGGAGAATATTTGGGATGTGCTGGAAGTTGGACTCTGCCATCAACAATACAAGATGTTGGTGAAAAATTAGTGCAACACTGGATGGAAATAAATGTGACTGTGCAGAAGCTTCTAGAAACAATGCCACAGAGAATGCTGTCGTAATCAAATTAAAAGGGGTCCAACAAAATATTGGAGTGTGACCTTTTTTTGGTGGGGACTTTTTTTGACCAGGCAGTGTATTTTCCTTAAGGCAAATTGGCTTGGTGGATGAAGTCATTCTGTGTATAAAAATGCCAGTTATCTCTGCCACCCAGATGGAAAGTGCACTCAGGTTTGATCCTGAATGTTGCTACAGGCAGTATGACTGTGTGACCACTTTGCTCTTCCCAATGCCTAAAACACCATCATTCAGGTTTTCCTTTGTTGCCACTGAACTGTGCTCTCTTGAACTCAGGATGACATAATTTCTCTTCGGATCAGACGCTTTGATAGATACTGTGTTGGACAGATAGATGGTATGGGGGTTGAAAAGAAGAGAGCCGTTCCTGAATGAGGACAAAATGAATAAAACAAACTAACAAACAAAAATGGGACAGGGAGTGTGTTTGCCTTCAGGCGCACCGTGACTCTACCTCCCGCTTGCCACACTACACTTTCTGTATTACCCCAAAAAGGTGAAACATCCAAGGACATCTAAATGGAGGTCATGATGTGTTATGCTTGTGTTATTTTCATGTGCATGTGTGGATGACAGAGA
>JBBBVU010000009.1:15384982-15406816 GCA_037177055.1 Atherinosoma microstoma | reverse complement strand
CGGGGAGAGGGAAGTCTGGGCTTCCCTGCTCAAGCTGCTGCCCCCGCGACCCGACCCCGGATAAGCGGAAGAGGACGAACGAACGAACGAACGGCAGTGATTCAGAATATTCTGATGTCTGTATCAATTTACTACGAATATGCGGTGGCAGAAACTCTTTTATTTTTATGTTCTTTTTCAGGAAATATTTTGGCAAATGTAATTTCCCTATTAAGTGGCCACATATCTTCCATTTATGTTATTAAAAGATGTTTTAAGCAAATTAATTTTGGATTTGCTTCAAATTATTACTTGCTCTGAAAGTACCAATTAGTCATGCGATGAGAAATGAAAAGAAGTCCCGTAGAGAAAAAAGAGGAAGAATCAAGATGCATCAATAACCTTTTTATAGCTGCATTGCAGCCGCCCCTGAATCACAATTAAATCAAATTCTGATGTGCTTAAAGATTCCCATCCCTAGTAACTTCTGGTTTCAAAACCAACATGGCAATGTCCAAATTGCTCACCCTGAGGCGTCCAAATCTCCATAAACCAGCAAGTGAGGTGACAGTTTCTATGCGTAGCTACATCATAGAGCCACAGATCTAACCAGGAACTGACAATGAAAAAGAACAGGAAGACAAACATAAAAGACCACCCTTGAGTATAAATAAATAAAATAAATAAAGTATATTTCATTCATTTCATTGAGCTTATCTTAAGAGACACTACAGAGTCAACATAATGGCACTCTGAGAATGAGAACAGATGAGCATGTGCAGGTGCATTCACAGAAGACAAAACATGTTACGGTCGACCAAATAAGCTGCCAAACTGGTTTCAAATCTTCAACCACATTTGAGGGATTGGAAGCCACAAAGCTCCTTGGTACCAAACACACTGCAACAACTACCCTGTGACCCCAAGCAGCCGCTTTTCACATTTGGCTTATTGAGCATGTTGAATCGCAAAAGGGTCAGAGAGCTCACCGACTCGCTGTTCAGTCTGGTGAATGATTTTACCCATTTAAGGCAGCTTGTTGTAGCCTAATGTTTTACTTCTGCCTTCTCTTTTCTTCCTCCACAAGAAGAATCCTGACATCAGCAGGTGCAAAAAAGAGCTTAATATTACCAGCTGGTCTTATCTGAGTTATTATTCTATGAGGAGCTTTTTAACAGCAGACAAAAATTGTCTCGAGGCAAAAAAAGAAGCTTTTAGCTGACCTTTGTTGTGGCTACTTCTTTGAGCTCAGCTTGGTGGTAAACACTCTGCCCCTCAAGGTAAAGGGAACATTCAAAACAGCTGTATAGCACAAAGACCAGGTTTTAGAAATCTGGACTCACATACATGTGCACAACATATTTGATGGTATTCTTTTTTTAAACCAGGAAAAAAAAAAAAGAGGAGATCCAAGTAACCCAAATATGGTCAGAAACCTGCCAGTTTGAACCTGCTCATGGGGTCAGACAGATCTTTGTTCTGAGAAAACAGAGGTGCATAGACAGGAAGACAGCTGGCTTTACTTTTTGTTCAAGCATATCTATGTTTTCAGTTCCACACAAGCTCAAAAGACAATATGTCACAGTAGAAGAATGTAGTGCCCTGAGCTATAATTAAATATCAAGCCTTTTGCCAAGCATTTTTTTCTCACTTTGAGCATATGTATATTCTGGAGTTTAATCTTCTCTGTATGCAATGTTGAAAAGGTCAGAGAAGCTGGACCCAAAGCACACTTTTATAAATTCATTATATTCTCCTTTACCTGAGTTAAATGCCCAACTTGCTGTGAGGAATCCAAGGTTAAGCTGAGATGAAACGTATTCCACAGATAAAAAAATAAAGAAATGAAAAAAAAAAATGTAATAAGATCTACCAACACTGGCAGACTGTCAGGAGAAGAAAACGATTTCCTTTCCTTTGTTTTGCTGGGGCGATTTCTAGAGTGTGTGTCTGAGTGTGTGGACTAACAGGAGACTGTGAGGCAGAGACAGTGCAGGGAGTTGGTGTAAGGAAAGTGTGTGTGAGCTTTGGTGTGCGGAGGGCCGGGCATGTTTCAGCTGGTCTCAACACATGCATGGACAAACACACACACATATGCACACAAAGAGCAGTAGTTTTGTGTAGAGGGCTGTTCCAGACACCAGAGTCTCAGCAGGAGCTCCCCACACCTGGCTGAAGCCCCGCCCCCAGTCTCAGAAGCTTCCGTCCTTATGTATGCTGACCATTTATTTTTCTCTGCTGGGTTGCCAGCATCTTTATTCAAACCACAGTTCTGACCTCACACTCCTCCTCTCACCTCTCTTCCATAGCTGCTGTTTTAAAGCCTTCCTGCTTTGTCTTCTTCATTCACAATGACCGTGTGAACCTCTTCAACCGTGCTCAAGACTTTTTAAAACGTGCAATTTCTTCAGTCTCTTTTTCTCTTTACGTGGCACAATCTAAGGTCTGGATGAAAGTAGTAGTTAGGTTGTTAGTGAAGGGTGGAATAGAGAAACCTCCCTTTGCTTTTTCTCTCTTATCTAACCTCAGTTTTTTTCCCTCATCTTTCTTATTTTCCACAACCCTTGAATGCTTCTCTGGGGCAGCGTACTCCACACTTATATAATTAAGTTTCTTTTTTTCCTTTTCTTTTACTGTTTACATGGGGAGCTTGAGCAAGACTTTCCTACTTACAGCTGTAAGTAGTACTACTTCCACCGACAGCTGGAAAAAGGACACATATGTGCCTCAGACTAATGCGACGACTTAGATGGCAAGCGTTTTATAATGCATAATCTCAAATAGTGATCCATTTAAGATTTTGTGTACGAGGTGACTTTAACAAATGATTTAAAAAAACAAAACAATCAAGCACCAAAAAACAAAAAAAAGAGTATCCAAACAGTTTAAGATGATTTCCTTAACTGACATTACACGTCCTACAGTGTGATCTTTGCATGTTCTTAAAGTGATGTTAAAGCTGAAGCGACACATCTTGCAGCCCTAATCTGACTGACAGGTTTTGACGAATTTGCTCAGAGCCGTATGTGAGACTGTGCATCAATGTGCAAAGTAAATGCTCAGGCAAGTTTAGTAGATGAATGTCAGAGATAAAGCTCTTCTCTGCACGTTTTAAGCAAGAGTGGTGCTGCAGGTCTCAGCAGAGACACTATCTTTTCAACCACACTTTGCCCATGGGGAGTTTTTTTTTCTTTCTTAAATATGCATCTAAGACTGAAAAAGACGCAGCCTGCAGGCATAGATTCAATACACAATAAGTACATTTCTGAGTACTGAAAGCCATACATATATGTCCTAACCTCATTTCAGTTTTTTTTTTAACCTGAAGACTGAATAGGAAGAATAATATTATTGTTCACCTCTCAGAAGAGTGGAACCAAATGGAGGGTTATAGGTTGGGTTACCTCTAGTGTATTTGAGGTCTCAGTGGACCCTTTTCTGCCACGTGTCTCCAGAGTTCATTTGAAACAAATTATGAACGGGTCACCACGCCTCAACATACGCTGCCTGCAGGCAGACGCTGAGTTAACAGCAGCTAGAAACCACACCCTAATTAAACACACCTGCAAATATACGACTGCCTGCTTTACACAGAACTGAGGGGAGAGAGAAACAACATGCAGGATAAAGGAAGCTTTACGTGGCACAAAGTACCCCTAAGTCTGTAAATTTATTTAATCTAAGTCTTAGCTGTTGTGTATTTTAACCTTTTAACCCACTAAACTGTGCAAAATGGAGATGCTGACAGAATTACTAATATGCTGAAAGACCACTCTGTCTGACACAGTTTGTCTGATAAAACAGATCTTTTTGATCTTTTTCCCATTTATTTATAAGCAAAAATCTGCTATTAAAGACCAGCGAAACCCGCCTGCAGCCACTTAATGTCAGCTGCAAATGATCAGCTTTGAGGTAAAGTCCTGCCTTTCTTAAGTACAGATGCTTCTGAAGCTCAGCTGAAGCGTATATAGCTGTGTCCCATAGGACCCCAGCGACATCCCAGACAGACACACCCGTCTGACAGGCAGTACACTCACTGTGGCTCCCACCTGAATGGGGATGTCTAAATCTTTAACATCGTTTTAAAAGCATCAGACCCCGTTGTCTCCAAAGTGTCGGCTAGGTCCGGCAAATTTGAGAATTAAGACAACCAGATAACTGCCAACATAGAAAGAAACTGGAAATGTCTTGTGGGAGTATCTCCTAAATTGCCACTTAACTGCTTTTCTGCCCTTGTTAGCAGGTTAGAGGGAAAATACTATTACTGTCCTCTTTTGCAGTATGTGGAAGCTCAGATTGGATCAAGAGAGTGGAAGTGTCCAGGATCTGACCTTACGTGTTATGTCTTTTCTGCTATATCTGATCCCTGCTGAGGTTGGATTACACAGCTAATTCCCATTTCTTATCGAAACCATCAAAAGGTTTTTCTGAGACTGGGTTTTTCCTGAAGATACAGTTGGAAGTTGTGGCTCAAGACTACTCTATCTGTATCTGAAAACCCAAAGACTGCCATGCTAAATACCAGCAGAGAACAAGAATATATCAAAGGTGAGAAGCATATGTGTGAATTTATATGTTTGCTTGTGAGGATACAGAAGATACTTGCTGCATGTGGCTCTTGTTAAAGACATTTTCATCCACTTGGATCAACTATATCACAGCCAACTGCCTAAGAGACAAAAGTGGGGTCAGGCGGGTTGACCTCCTCCAGTCTAAACCACAGTAGGAGGTGGTCTTTTTGCTTAAAACAGACAGAAGGTAATGAACACTGACACAAACACACGAGTCATGTGGCCCTGAACTGCTTGCTCCTCTTCCTGTCATCTCCTCCCTCTTTCCTTCCTCTCATCCCCCACTTCTACTGCATTCCTGACGTGCCTCAGGGAGACGGAGGTGGGGGGGGGTGGCCCTCCAGGACAGACAAACAGCGCGCACACAACACACTCACAATAGCATCGGCCGCAGCCATTGTGCGTGTGCACTGAGGAAAAGGTCTTGGTGCTCGCATATGAATGGAGAGCACCGATCCTGCCTTGTGTTTTTTTCCCAGCACACATTTGCCCTCAGTTGGTTCCAACTCAGACAAACTCCAGCTGCGGTGAGCAATTTTCCCCAGCTCCTCCCTGAATATTTTAAAGTTACACCCTTTTGGACCCACAGACTAAAAAGAACCCATAAAAGTGACTCAGATGATGATTTAAGCTGCCATGTAAAAAAAAAAGAAAAAGAAAAAAAGGGCAGCCCTCACTGGTGGTGAGGCATGAGAGGCCTACGACTGTTCTCTACATAAAGTCAATGCAACACTGACCTCTTCTGGTGGAAACGTCACACAGCCACAACTAAGACCATACGGAGCTCTAGAAATAAGGTTACACAGTGATTCTCCTTCAGTATAGTACTGCCAAGTTATCAAATATTAATTTATGTACTGAGATAACTCCCAGTAATAACAATGTCTCTGCATATCTGTGTTTCCATTTTATTCAGCTTGAAAACCTAAAGAGCCCGTGTGAATCCCTCTGCTTCCTAGTGAATTATCAGTGGGATGTATTGAAACTGTGTCCTTGCTGCTACCCTACAGCTTCCACTTCCCTCCAGCTGTGTAGACTTCCATGACAGTCATGTAAATAGAAGGGTCGCATAGCTTAGCGCCACGTTAGCCGACTAATCCCTCTTCTTTACTCCAGCTAACCTAACCTCGTTTTTCCAGGGTCTAACTGTCATGGATAACTGAGGGGATTAAAAGCTGCCCATCAGTGCTTTATGAGGGAGATGACCTTTGACTCACATGAGCAGAAAAGCTCGAAATCTTAGAAACCGGCAGAAAGTTCCAGAAAGAACCAGCACACTTACTGAGGTGTAGTTGGTCTTGCCCATACAATGGTTCTGGTTGTGGTTGAGGTTTTGGTTCTCCTGTTCTCTGCACTGCAGACCAGCCAAGTGTCTCTCCAGGGCTGCCCAGTCCATGGTGGGCAGAGGCTCTTCCTCCACACCCTCCTCCTCTCTGTACCCTCGCACCAGTCCCCCTGCGCTCCCACTTCCTCCTCCTCCTCCTCCGCCACCGCCTCCACCACCCCCTCCACTGCTGCGCCTCCCCCTGCCTTGACTGGAGCTGCGATGGCTGGATTTGGGAGTCCCTGTACCCCTCTGTGGTGTGCTGGGGGAGTCCAGCTGGCTGCTCCTGGGCAAAATCAGATTTCCATTCTGTTTCAGTTCCTCTGGGACAGCTGCAACTGAGGTGGCGGTGCGTCCTCCGGGGGCCGGCAGGGGCGGGACAGTCTTCACATCCTGGAATTCTTCAGCGAGGCTGCGGCTGTTTACAGAATTCCTGCCCTCACCAAGGTCGTCAACACTCACAATGCCCTCTCTGCTTTCTGCTTGACCAGAGGGCTGTGGAGATGTATAGTCCTCTCCATACTCACTCTCCCACTCCTCTATCACCTTCTTTTTATACTCTTGGTAGTCCTCATCCTCCTCGTAGTCCTCTAAAGTGACCAGATCTGGGGAGGGAGAAGATTTGTAGTCCTCTAAAGTGGCCAGGTCAAGAGAAGGAGAGCAAGGTGTAACCTTGTTGGAGTTGGACTCTGAGCTGGAGCGACTGGATGCATCACTCCCCAGGTCCATGCCATCCTCCCGATAATCCTGGAAAACAAAAATTAGAACAGAGAGAAAGAATGATGTTAAGGACAGGAAAAAGGAACTTCAAGAAAAGGTGATGCGTAGAATAAGAGACTTTACACTGGATGCACAGAGCCCAGGAAGTGAGAGGGAAGGAAAGGAGAGAAATAGGAGAATTTAAGGAAGTGTGAAGGCTTGGATTAGTTACACCAGTATTGTGGTTTGTGACAGGCGACCACAAAGCACTTCCTGACCCGCATGAACTTCCTTTCTGCTGCAGTTCTGCAGTCACTGTCTCTTTTGGTCACGTTTTGCTGTCGTCTTCTTTACAACTGGGCTACTCAGGACCTCCCTGCACTTGCAAACAGATCATTTCATTCCATTTACATTCCCTCTCTTGTGCAACATCTGACACACACAGCGAGGGTGGAGTTTGTATGGCTGGATGTGTCAGAATAATATCCCACCACCCACTGCTACATCTGCACAACACCACAGAGACAAAACAGGGTGTTATGAGAGCTGGGAGTGAGCGACAGTGACATGTTAATACACAACTCACCACAACTGTTGACATGAACAGGTGAATCCAGGACTGCTCTCTAACCTTGACTGCTCCTGCAAGAGCCACAATCACCACCTGACTGATTAGTATACAGCTAATGAAAATGTCCCTGTTGTTTACTACCCTCCACAAATCTCCACCTGACCTAAAACCTCTCTCGTAGAGTTATTAGTCCCCCCCACACACACACTTCCCTCCACAAAAGCACATTAATATAGAGTAGGGACACTTTTAATACTTAATGAAAAGAAGGCATGCCCAAATTTCTCTCAGGGCAAGGAGAAATTAACAGCACATTCCTATGTGACCGCATCATGAGCCGCTCTGGAAATTAATTAATTAATCATGAAGATTGCTTGTAGACCATGGGGACTTACACTTTTTCCAAAGAGCCCGAGGAAGGGGAGAGAAATCAAAGTATGCAGTGTTATTCTAATTATGACAAGCTTACTGGAGTTAGCTACTAATTTGCACCTGTGTGGACACCGGCCGCTCACGTCAAAGGAACGTGCCTAAGATATATGCAATGTGACTCAGCATCTTGGAGGCTCTAAAAAGTGCTGATGTGATGTCGAAACGCAAAGCCACCCCTGTTGAGGAACTTGCCTTTCTACATGAAGCCGTTCAAAGCAACAGAGATGAGGTTGACGGATCCAAATAGAGAAACAAAAGCACAAAATGTCAAAAGGGGGAGTAAAATTTCAATTTATTTCAATTTTTTCTTTAAAGACAATAATGTATAAGACCAGTAGAAAGGTTGATAACCGTTTTGTTTGCCTGGGTAATAATATGTAGTAGCCTATGATGTCAGTTTCTAAGGGTTCTTGGCATGAAAAGCAAGAGGAACCCAGGTTCAAGACACACACTAGCCTATAATACTTGGAATTTTTTTTTTATCATTTTGGGGGAAAAAACCCCATCTGGGTTATGAGAAGTGGTCAAACATAGGCTACTCATGTAGCATGGCTACCAACACTAAGTATTTAGGAACTACAGAGGGGAAGAACCTTACCGAAGTGTTCATCAAGCGCCCTGGAACAGTATACGGTCACTAGTCTCCATGGTGTGAGAACCAGCCTGTCAGGTTGGCTTTGTCACCCTCTAAGTGCTGTAAAAAAAAACGGATTCAGGACATGCGATCGCGTTTTAAATCTCAGCCACCTATCCCTTCCTGTCCGATACCGGTTTTTTTTGCGCAGCCTCCTTGGTCTCCGTACCACGACTATTATCGCGTCAATTCATGATGGTCACATGATTACAATAATATAATCATTTAAAGTGAGAGAGAGGACAAAGAGAGAGAGAGCGAGAGAGAGGTGGAAGGCGCTGTAAACGCCAGGCTGGAGCGCTAAAGCTGATCTACTATGGGATTAACCGACGCGCAGGCAGACTAGAGGCTGGATTTGGACAACAAATTACATGCAAATTGACAACTGCACTGATATGCACCCCTCAGCCGGGTGTGTGTTTAGAGGAGGGGAGTGTTTAATTTCTATTTCAAAAGAATACGCCGCTCAGAGCTCCGTCCTTCACTGTATGGTTTATAAGGGGGGCATCACCGCATACGCCCAGTCTGTGCGTGCATCGAGCCCACTCCAAGTGGCATTTCTGAACACGGCTGCACGATTACATCTGGCAACAGACAGATTAATAGTTTATTTTAATTAACATTTATTTGGGAGAAAAATGCCCCACCATTCGGTTTAAAGAAGCTGCTTGTGTTATATCAAACTGCACAGTCATTCAGAAGCTACTCAAATGATGTAATGTTCCCCAAAAAAGTCCCAGGAGGAACCCGATATCCCCCCGGCAACAGCAGTGACAGAAACGCCCAACATCACACTATAACACAGCGGATGTCACCCACTAAAGCGGTGGGCAAACTAACCATCGGTCCATGCACCATTATTGGTCCAAATTAAAGTCAGCGCCTGCATGAATTAAACCCAGAGGAGCAAAAAGTAGCCTGGATTCAACATAGCTGCCGTTTAAACGAGCAAATACTCACTGTCATCATCTTTGTAGATTCCCCTCCACGTCAAGACATGGTAAAGTGTAAATCCCAGCTGTTAGACACCGGTGATGGTGCTGAGTTGTTTCACCGCTAGCGTTATTCTAAGGGCGGGTGGCGGTGAGGCGAGCTTCGCCGGAGAAATTACAGAGAGCCGGTGGATAATTCACACCAGTCATCGCTCTGAGTGTGAGGTAGTCTGTCTGTCCACAGAAGAGCCAGCCGGAGTGTGTGTGAGTCCAGGTAGAAATAGGCTAAACGTGGATGTCTTAAAATCCCATCAGGTCAGCGCAGCCTCCGTCCTCTCCTCCCCGGCAAACAGACACAAGGCGATGCCCATGCAAACAGTTCAGCCTGCGCTCTCTGGCTCCCACGTCAGCTGGGGAAATAAATAGCCTCTGAGTAAAGTGCGACCCCCCCGTCTACTGTGGGCTTGCGCACGTTTCAGGGATTTCACACAAACAGGCTGCCTTTGCAAAGAAAACTTAAAAAACTATCATGTCCTCTCCAGCTGGCACGGGCTCCTGCGTTTGTGGCGGCTCTCTCTAAATGGGCTAAGTTGGTTTTCTGTAGCAGCCCGCCGCTCCGACGAGTGACGACGACTAAACACAACTAAAGCCCAACCTTCTACTCTGCACCCACTGACCTTGCAAACCATAGTGGGAGACGAGGATACCGAAACCGGAAACTTTTGATTTCAGCTATTAATCACACACAATTCACTGTTTCAGTAACAAAACTTTGAGATATTCCACCAAGCAGTCGTTTTTCACCTTTTTACTGATTCATCAGCTTAGTGGCAGGCCTGTATGTTGCGGTGAAACACAATAGATATATTGCTGCAGCAATATATCCCTTTTTTGTGGAAATGAAAACATTCACAGTGTATGATCTTCATATATTCATATTTTAAGGAGCTAAAGCATTAATAACTAACGTGGGCAGATGAACTACAACTGTACCCAAAAAACCTAAAAAACTATCATCATTGAACAAAATGTGTTGCTGTACACTACAAATTCAAGTTAAAACTCCACCGGGCAGAAACAAAAAATGTATTAACATCCAGAATGTTCTGGGCCTCTCAGGGCCAGAGCTCTTGTGGTAGTTTGCCTAAACATGATATGAAATTCTTTTAGGAAAAAAAAAAAAATCACACATAGCCTATTACATCATCCAGTTTAAAGAGGAGACTGACCATCCAACTTATCTGCACAGAGTTGAAAAACCAGCATCTGTGACAGTATGGGGCTGGGTTACAGCAGACCACATTGGGTAACTTGCATATGAGTGAATGCTATAAACAAGTGAAAGTGACATATCCTACCATCCAGATGTCCTTTTTAGGGAAGGTATGGCTTATATGAGTAACCAGACTTTGTTACAGCAGCATTAGCTCCATTGTCAAATTTAGAGTGCTGAACTGACTGGCCTGCAATCCAGCTCTCCTAACTGCTCAGAACAAGCTCATATCCTCAAAATAAAAAAAACTGAACATTACAAGCTTCACAACTGCCGAACAATAATCAGCTATGGCAAAGATGAAGCTATTATTTGATAAATTAGTTGTGAAAAAAAATGTCTGTGAATATCTTAATGATCTATTGATCATATTGGATTTTAGAGGCAAGGCATTTACTAAAAAGTAAAGGTTATTTCTGTTTTTCATTGTCCCAAAAGTTAATTGAAACCATTTGGGTTTTGTGGCTGTTTTTTGGAGGGAAAAAACACACAAAAAAGACAAGGCAATGAGAATGTGTGAGCCATTTCACATTTAGCTGTATTCAGTTATTCGAGAAAACAAACACAAATTAAGTAAAGAATAATTCTTCACATCATTCAGGTGATTATATCAGACGTGAATCATTTTCCTATGTTTACTAAACCGTTTTTGCATTTATTTACTTGGTTTAATGGGAACAGCTTTTGCTGAATGTAAGATCATGGTAGTAAACACAAGAGATGACACACAAGCACACACACACACAGATGGAGCTGTAATGTAAGAGCTGAAGAGGAGTGAATATGAACATGACATGATCTCTCCCTGTTGCATTCAGTTTCTTCTTGCAGCAGCTGCTTATTTGCGTTCTCCAAAATGGAAATCAAGTTAAATGTCAGATATAAACCAAACTTCAGCATTGTTTAAAGCATTTGTTTAACAAGTGTTACAAATTGAGAACTGGACTTGCGTCTCTTGAGTGGCAAGCCAAACATTTGAAATTACAAAAGCACTTTGGTATGTTGTAGTGATGTTGCAGAGGATCTTACAGTGACTCAGAACTTTCTCCACTCTACCCAGCCGACTGGGCGCCGCCTAGATTTGTAGTTGTTTGAAAGATGATAGCTGTCTTCAGATATGGAGCATTGGATGTACAATAGCAGCACAAAGGAGTTCATCCATGTAATAACAGAGAAGTACTTCAAAGGCCTCTGGCTAAGCATCTCCATTCACTGCTGTGGGGACAGCACTAGTTGAGACCCCAAAGAGGGGAACAGCGGGAGTTCTGCCTGTTGCTACCACTATTCCCCATCGCTGCTTTCAACTGTCTTATCAGCCCTTCCACTCCTCTGCAGTCCTCCATACACTAATCTGTCATAGTCAAGTAAAGTGAAGCGAGGAGTTGTAGAGTTAGCTGAATGCCTGCAAGTACGATAATCTACTTTTGGGGATTTTTAGAGATAATGTAGTGAGTGTAAGTTCAGACGCTCACCAGGCAATTAACTCATCATCAATTTGTCAACAGGAGGCTATACTGTTTAGGTCACTCCTGCACTCTTACAGGCATGCACACAGTTTGCTGTCTTTGAAGTTTCCATTTCTCTTCACCGTCAAAGACTCAAAAGAGTTCTGACATGGCACCCTTCCCCTCAGTGGATTGTTCTACAAAACAATAAAAGCAGCAACATGCTTCGAGTCAAGAGGGCCAGATAAAGATGTCCACGATCTGTCACTTCAAAGCTCTCTGGTGCATCTTCATCACACCTAAAAGAAGAAGATGACTTTTTACTGTACTTTTGATTGAAGAGGTGGTCAAAGAAAGTTCAATATGCAACGCCTCCAGCACCTCAGATCAATCACTCCATTTTTTTCCCTCTGCTTCACTAAGAAGAAGAGGAGCGATGTCTGTCAAACTGCCATTCAGCTGGATTTACCAATCACTGTGGGGCAGAAACATGTGGAAAAACACCCCATTCTAGATCTACACTATCTTGGAAAGCATTGCTTTATCTGCCTGCCTAACAGTCCATCCACAGGAGATATCTGGCAGGATTCACGGAAGGCCCATTACTGACAGAAAGATAAGGCTGGGGAAAAGAGTGCCCCTCAGATAATACTGAAAAGTCAGGAAACATCTTCCTCTGCTTATATCTGTCTCACAGGCGTTTAAAAAACAGGCCGCTCCTGACAGTCAGTGAGAAATTGAACCTGTCTCTGGCTTGTCAGGAACTCACCAGCTCCATAGGAGAGACACCAAAAGTGACCTTGCAGAATCTTCCTCTTACTTTCCTCTCTCACTCTCTCTTTTCAGGGACTAAGGGATCGAGTTCACCTTGAAATAAGACGGGCTGAACAACACGACCGAAAATGAAGCGTCACAGACATGACTGTGGTACAAGGGCAGACTTGCTGAGGAGAAATGTCCTGCCTTGTTATGAAAGACACGGGGCCAAAGGAGACCAGACGAGAGACTTAACATCTCAAGTTTTCTCACGGTGTCATGTCTTCTTCAGATAAAAGAGAGCCAATCCTGTCTGTCTGAAAAAAGTCTAATACTTCCAAACAAACCAGGAAACATTGGATAAAGTAAGGCCTAAAATATGCAAATTTAATGTTTTTTTGTTTTTTTTTTACTGCCCACACTTTGTTTCTGATCAATTAATTAAAAAAAACATTAAACACCAATTTATGTGTTTTGTTTTAATTAAGTGAAGATCTCAATTCAGAAACTTTTATAAATGTTTTCTGGCAATTGTGTCTTGCATCAAAGATAAGTGAGCCACATAGTTAGATCCACTACTTTACAATTCAACACTGCATAATGCATATAATAACCTGAGAAAAATCATATCTTTCAACAAATCTACTGAATAATAAATCTGAGGAATCAAGGTATATTATCATATTAATGCAGAAGTCATATGAAAACCCAGTGTTGCAGTGAATCATCAACATTGCACTCAGAGAGCTAAAGCAAATCCAAATCTTTAAAACAAATGGGAAATGATTTGATGCAAAATATCTGGCATCATAATGTCAATCCTCTGCGGATATGACATTTTCCCTAGAAAGCCGTTTTTGCTTTGAGACAGCGACAGCAGGATGCAGACTGTGTGATGATGAATAGAGATGTCAGATGGCAACAATAGAGGTCGGATCTTTAACTGGCTGACTGACCTGCAGTTCTAAATAGAATGGGTGGCCAAACCATTAAGAATGGCCATCAATCTCAAACACAATGATGATTTACTCCATTCAGACCACTGGGTGCGTGAAGACTGGTGGAACAAAAGGCAGCATGCCCACTGTTCCCAGGAAACTACATGTATGTTTTAATGTGTACATTTGGGTCTGCACGTGTCCATGCGCTACGCCGCCCCACCATGTACCCCGGTGTCTTGCTTTTGTGACTATCTGAACACAATCTGTAAAACGGCAGTACCTGTATCTGACTGCACAGCTAATACCTGGTTGTAATATAATGATCTTCCTTTCCATATTGCATATCCAACCAACAATTTCCCTTGCCAACGAAGTGTGAAATGAATTGTGAGAACAACACTTCGTCCAATGTATGTACAAGCACTCGCTGCTATCAAATCCGTTGAAATGGGAAGCACGTCAGGTTCCAGTCTGGAGTGCAGCGTGTGCAAGTGTGTGTGCAGTTTTTCACCCAATGAGAACACACTCAGACCCACAAATTTGTTTAGTCTAGCTTGGTTTATGGAGGCTAAATGGATCAATCAGTGATAGACTGTTTCTCACAGCTTAGCAGTCATCACAAAGCTTTAAATCCAAACTAGCAATTACAAAAAAAGAGCAGAGCACATGTACATATGGCCATAACCATAAAGAAAGTCGGGGTGGGAAAATAAACATTTATAAATATGATGGAGGAGTAATAACTGAGAGGGAAGAGGAAGAGAATTACAGCATTGAAGAGGTTGTAATGTTGAAAATCACAACAGAAATCAGACCCATGCTTGTGAAAGTGACAGGAATCTTATAACATATGAGGGGTGCTCATGGCGACACGCATAATTATTCAAAACCAGTATGCTGTGGATTAATCCAAACCCCACATTGCATAAAACCTAAGCAGGGGCTTTTTCTGCAAGTCACTGTGAAGGCTTTAAGAAAAATGTCAGAGATCTTGTCACTGTAGGGAAGCTTATTTCAGACCCAACTTCCCTGGAGGGACTGGCACCAGCAGAGTTGGAAAAAGTCAGCCAAGTCATTAATGAAGTTATGACCACAGTCACTGTTGTGGTAGAAGATCTTAATCGCCTGCAAAATGTGGAAGAGCGAGACTTGCTCCAGACCCATTAAATCCACAACACACTAATTAAGGGAAAAGAAGGAAAGGTTTGTAATCTGTTCAATTAGCTCAGCCTGGTGAGGCGTCCGGTGGGGTTCGGGAAAGATTCGTGCTCAAGACCGTGTGCTGTTACAGGATGAATAACAAGGAAGTTCACATGTGATGGTCACACTATTCTCAGTCTGCTTTACATTTCCCTACACTGTATTGACCACCTTTTCTCTCCTCCTTTAGTGTAGCCGCAGCGTTCATGAAAATTCAATAGTCAGACACAGAGATGAGACTCGAGCGCATCAGGACACAGTCTTCAGTCTCTCTGTCTGGCAACCATCCACGGCTGTTTCTGTGCCCTGTCAGCAGCACAGGCAGAAGGAGATATGCATCCGCCCTGCCCTGTGCTCATCTCCACGCCATGCAGTGCGCAGATGTCCAAACAATTTACTGCCCACACCAAATTGGATCATTTCTGCGGTGTTTTGTGCAGGCCTCGCACCTGCTGTTCTCCACCTCCTCTCGTAAACAACTAAACACACCGAGATTGGGGAAGAAGAGACGAGAGCAGTAGCAGGAGTTGATTTAAGGACCAAATGAAACCAGGAAGGACTGAGACAGAAAAGAAAAGAAACGAGCTGATTGGTGACATGACAGTAGAAAACTTTTCTGCACTTGTTCAGGAAATGTCTTATACATTCACACATCTGTATAACAAGCACTATCGTTTAGTAGAAAACAGCACATATCACCAGACAAGCATCTGTAACCACCTGCGATCTTCAAAGTTTGACTTCAGAGACGATCATGCTGTCAGCCAGGCTACCTGAGTGGTGCTAAGGTCAATTGGCAGCTGAAAACTGATCAGCTGTGACAGGGATGGAGTGGCAGCTCCATCTTAAAGCAGAGCTGATGGTGTACAGATCATTACAGTAACAGAAGTATAAAACATGTGTGTGCCTCTAGTCAGGTTGTGTGCCTATGAACCCTCAGAGACCCTGCAGGTGGTGGCACACTACCTAAATCAACTATTGATCTCTCCTGAACTGTCAGGTGTGAGTTACTGCTGCACCAGAGTAAGACATGGCCTCATAACTCATCATTGCAGAGATGGCAAGGGAGAAAGACTGAGCAGCATCAGCGTGATTGTGTCTTCACTCTAGTGGGAAACTTGGTATTTAGTTACCTGAGGTTGTTGCCTCCTGTGGCTGAAATACTTGGCAACACTCGGACCACAAAGAACATTTTTGTTCTTCGAAGCTATTTGGTAAAACCTAGTTAGGTTCAGGCTTTAGTTGTTTTTCTTACTTTGAAAAAGCCTGCTATGGTTAAAACAACTGATTTCTTCATGAATATATTTGGGTAATATCACAAACTCCGTAGTGGTATATTTACTTTAAAAAAAAAATCTAATTGGTCTTCCAATTTTCCATATTGTACAATACTACTGCCACCTTCTGTACTGGTAAGCTATGCATTCTTGTCTTGGCACAAATGGTGCATCCTGGTTAGCAGTTGGAAGTCATCTTCATGGTGTGTCTATGTGTTATCTGGTTTTCAAGACATTGGTGACATGAGGACACGAGAGTCCTACAGACAGACTCTCCAAGCTGTGCTGTGGAGCTTTACAGATACTTTGGCCTCTCTGTTACCTCTCTGATTAATACCCTTTTTCCCTGGTCATGTTGTTGCAGTGAGTGTAGGTTATCTGTCATTTCTTAGCAAGTTTATGGTGGTGTGATAGTCTTTCTATTCTTTAATAACAGATTTAATGATGCTGTGTGGGATAGTCAGAGTTTTTAATATGTTCAAATAAGTCCACCCTACTCTGCTCTTCTCCTTAACTAATTAAGTGACTTCTGAAGGTACTCTGGAGCACAATATCCTAATATAATGCTTCAAAGGAAAAAAAAAGAACTTACACTGCTTTTTTTTTTTTTTAAAGAATTCTTTTAAGTATTTTTTCTTTTAGTTTCCCTTTACCAACTAAGATGGATTTTGTGTAAGTCTGCTGTGCACAGTTCCTGCTGTCATTTGAAAACTTAACGTTCAGTACAAGTTGTTGCTTTGAAAGATTTATAAATGTATAGATACACAGATTATTATTCCTACCATATTTCCTTAAGGTGAATGGATAAATGAGTCTGTTGTTTTAATCCTAAACTGTTCAAATTAAGATAAAATGCAAGTACTGTAAGTGAAATTATGTTAAAAGATTCCTCAGATGACAATCAGTGTTACAGTGTTAATTGTCTCTCTGCAAGCTGTTAATTATAAACTGTGCAAGCTTTCCTTACCTTTGTGTATTAGATTGACTCTGTCATATCGGCTCTAATCAGGAAATACTCTTTATATTCAGTGTTATCATGCTCTTCAGCAACTACAATTTTTGTTCACAGTCACAGTAAATAAAAGTAAGTTTCCCAAAGAGTCGGACAGGCAAATGTTCATCGAGCAGTTTGTTGCAAAATCTGGCTGTAGGTTTCACATAACAAACCCTTTGCTGTGGCCAGGTTTACACTGGTATTTTTCTGTATCTTAATAACTCAAGTTCTTAAAAGTCTTCTTTGAGTTTTGTGCTGTGGAAGCATCTCAATATTTTCCTGAAGACAGATGCATGTAGCTTCCTGTAGCTTTTTATTCTAATTTCATTTTACACTATAGGGGACTGCAACTAATTTCCTTAGACTAGTCTAATGACAGTAAGAAATCTGATCTGATTTGGACAGTATTACTCCTGAAATCATTCTTTGACATGCCCTACCTGACTTTGCTAACATTTTCAACTGCAAGTTGTTTAAATGAAAACTTTTATGAAATACCTCTTAAAGGATTTTTCTTAAAGGTGCATTGTGCAAGTTTAAATGCTAAATACTATTATTTCCTTTCCCCAACATCCTCTTATAATTGCCTGATGCGTAGGATGAGCCGATCTCTATTCACTGCAGCTGCCTCTATAGTACTGTTTCTGCATGCTTGATGAGAGGGATTCGGGTTCGAATCCTCAGGGGCGTGCATGTGGGTTGACGCGCTGCGCGTGCTCGTTAACCTGGCCGCTGTCAGTTTTGTATTGTTTACTCTGCCGCCATTAGAGAACACTGATGACTAAAAATGGATAACAAGAGACGGGCGGCCTCAAGAGCCTCTCAAACACCAACACATACTCCACGTAAGACAAAGAAAAGAAAAGAAAAATGTTGTCTAGTGTGACGAAAAGGGCCAAACTGGAGTCTGACCGCTGCAGGAGTAAAACTAGAGTCAACATCAGAGCAGCTTTCCATAAATGGAGGGAGCTCCGATCTGCTCTGGGAATAAAACGGGACCCTCAGCTGGCTTTCTTCTTACTAAAATCAGGATACATAATATTGTAATGCTAGGTTTTTAGCATGTGACACTAACCCTACCGTTAGCATACAAGCTAACAAAGGCTTGTGGCTATGCTATGCTTTATTTATTTATTTACTAGCGCAAGCTGTTGTACTCTTATATCGTCATGGCTATGATATGTTTGTAGGCACAAGGCCGTAGGCTGAGTACCGATTTCGGGCGATTGCTGATTCATCAGGCCATATTTACACATTTCTAGATGCGCTAACAATAAACTAATATTCTCAACACAAACCACTGTGTTGCCTTGGACGATAAAGACGTCGTCTTGCCATTGAAAATATAATATCAGTGAAAAATAACATCTCACCTAATAATGGTGTGCACATACTCATTTACCCTTCTGTGCTTTTTTCACCAAATGCACCATTAGAAATGTATTAAAATCGCCCCACTGGCTGTTAATTTTCTTTTTTTAAATAATGATAAAGGTGTAAAACTTTTGGGTAATACTCTAATCAGAAAATCCTCCACTTTTATAAGTCATTCCCCAAATCATGCAGTTCTCCTTGCAGTGAGATTAATGTTTTATGAAACCATATATTACAATAAGGATCTAAAGGATCTTTTTCAAAATGAATAATAAAGAAATAAAACAAAGATGAAATAAAACAAAATGAATATTATCTAAGATCAAATCTAAAAACACAACATAATGTTACTCTAGTTATTGTGGAATCCATTATTTTGTTTCAGTTTTACAACTGAAAAAAAGACCTGTTGAAAAAGCAACACGGCACAGTCAGTTTCACTCTTTTGTCAACATTAATTATTTCCTATTTTTAACATTTTACAATGAATCCTTCTTTCAGGATTTACTCAGTCTTTTGGGAGCAGTGCCCATGATCTCTTTCATTGTCATGTAAGGATGAAAACCTAAATGGTAATTTCATTGCCACACATTCATACTCCATTTTGGTGTAGATAGAAGTCACATTACCAGATTAGCTTGGTGACGAAGTAATTGAGAGGGCAGCTAAAGAAATTAGATCAGATTATAACAATTTAAATCATAATGGTCCTCTTTTTCAAGGGGATTATATACGATGATTAGAACTAATCCACCACCACAGTGTATGGATAATGGAAGAATCAGTGAAGAGATTGTCAGACCTTGTATGAAATTGTGGCTTGGTGTCTGACATCAAGAGATTTGTTAATACAGCCATTCTGAGGGAGACTGGAGTAAACATCAAACTCACTAACTCTGGTATTTTTTGCATTTCAGCTATGTTAAACAGCTGGCGGACTGCCAAAGTGGGTGATCACAGATCTCATTTACATAAACACAAGTTAGATTTTGTGAAAATAAAGTTACTGAACCAGAATGAAGAGGTTTTTGCTAAATAAGAAAAATGAATCATATGCACCTGCAGAACAATACAATGGAAGTCTGAACTTTTTCTCCTGAGACAAATCTTAATGTGTGGAGGGCAATCCAACCTGAACCACAGAGTGTCATAATGGCACCAGCCACTTTAGCAGAGACACATACCCTGTCAGAGGCACTGCCGAAAGCACAGTCTTAGCCATTTTGGCACAGACTGCACCAGGAGGGAGCCTTATCACTTCTATCATGATGAGAATCCATTTTATAACTACTCATGTGCTCCTTTTCATTTGGAACATTCCTCGTTCATCAGGGCCTTTCAATGAAACACATGTGTTTCTTTTTTCATCTTCCATTGCCTGCTCCTTTCTCCTTCTACTCTTTTGAATTTTACATTCTCCATCTCTCTTCATCTGTCTCCTCCAGGCACTCTGTACTATCACTGATGCTCTATGCACCATCAGAGAGGAGATTGAAGAGGCTGGGAGGGTAAATAGGCATCAGGGCATCAAGCACACAGCTCCCTGGCAAACAGAGAGGGGCGGGCATCATCAGCAAAATATGGAGAAAACCACCCTGACAAAAGGAATCAGACAGCAAATGGACCTTGCAGTCAAGTGTGTTGAATCATTCAACAGCTAAACATCAGGAAAGCACATCAAAATAACAGCTGATAAGAGAACAGTGTGCATGCATGTGTGTTTCTCTGTATGCTTGGTATGACTTTGCAACTTTGTTCTAGCAAGTCATACAGACGTGTTTACCATTAACAGCACTTCTGTTTTAATTTAAAAAAAAGACAGTCACTGGAAAAGGTCTATATAATGTCACTTAAGTTGCAAATGAAGGTTTTTAAACTGTTTTTTAATCTACTCTTGAAAGAATTTGTAAAGAAATGAAAGGTATATATGTGTGCTTGTTATGTAGGAGGATGAGAGGAGGTAGGAGGTAAAGGCAGCACAAGCCTGTGTTCGTTTTATGTAAACATGCTGCAATTTTAATGGACACTAACGTCCTTAGCAGGCCCCCATGTGAGGAGAAGGGGATTGGCAGGGAGGGAGGGAGGATGTGGGAGGCTTTCAGACCACTTTGCTCCTTTGAATCTGTCAATTTTGTCCTGCTTTCCCCATCCTCTCTCTCTCCTCATCTTCCCACCGTCTTTCACCCAAGGTTTGCTCATGCATGTTATCACTTAGCTGACAGCAGCAGGAGGCTACAGAGGAATTCTTACACCCGAAATGCTCCCCTGGTGCTATCCAACACTGTACCACTCCATCTCCATTTTTGCTGCCATTGCCTCACAGCTGTCCTCCTCTCACACTACTGTAACCATTATGCTATTATCCCTTCCCCAAATCCAATATGTGAATGTTGTAATTAATGATCTCCTCTCCTCTCCTCTCTTCTCCTCTCCTCTCCTCTCCTCTCCTCTCCTCTCCTGTCCTCTCCTTATTGACAGGCTGGCTCTGTTCTCTGAGCTGGAAAAACTCTTATAAGCTCAGCCAACTTCAAACAGGTGTGACAGGTTTGCATTTTTCCCACCACCAGCTGACTCCTTCCCATCGAGCAGTACCAAAACACTGCTACTAAATCCACAATTCTCCATTATATGCCCCCGTGCCACTCTGGGCTGTAACCCAGATATGAGTGCTAGTCACCTCATGATTCTGCAGTGATGGTGACACAACCTTGAGCAGCTATTCTTCAGCTATAGATCTCACAAAAGTAAACATCAAAGGGTGAACTAAAGATCTTAAGTTCTTAGTTAGCTTAGCTAACTAAGAACTTAACTTTATATATATATATATATAATCCAAAATTCTTGTGAGTCAGTTGATGCGTGGAATGATAGATCAATAAGATCGATCAATGGAAATTACGCAATTCATGTTGCTCATTAATGATGCATCATCCCTTGATCCATGATATCCTGACAAAAACAGTCTCGTTACAAAGTTCAGACAATCTAATCCAGTAAAATGTAAAGTCCAAAAACCATAGCGACTTCACATGATCTCTTTCTTCTGCATACTTTGAAATAAATTTTCAGTTGGACATAATTTTCCAAAGGGGGACTTATCTCTGATAATTCCTATTTCACAAAGCCTGACTCACACTACAGTACTCAGTTTAAAGCATTAATGCTTAGTTTTTGATTGGCACCACACTTGAGCCAATAGGAGCTCTCATGTCTTAAGTTTACAACGACCAAGGTAAGTCTGCACTGAAGGCACACTGCTCTGTATATGTGATGAACCACTTGTTTCTGAAGTGTAATTAAGTCAAGATAAATTCCCAATGATGAAATTATACACTAACCTAGCCATATTTCATTCTAATATCTATCTATCTATCTATCTATCTATCTATCTATCTATCTATCTATCTATCTATCTATCTATCTATCTATCTA
>JBBBVU010000009.1:15334926-15362212 GCA_037177055.1 Atherinosoma microstoma | reverse complement strand
TCTTTCTTTCTTTCTTTCTTTCTTTCTTTCTTTCTTTCTTTCTTTCTTTCTTTCTTTCTTTCTTTCTTTCTTTCCTTGCTCCCTATGATAATGTCCTCTTGGGTTTTTTTCTGAATCAGCCATGGTGTGTGTTCCAAACGGCCAGTGTGTTGATATCTAGTTGCTGGTGTGTGACGCAGTGCCGTAAAGCAAAACAAAGCTGTAACCTGATGCTCTGGGCTGGAAGAGAAAGTTGCGAAGTGTGGTTTCTCAGCCTCTAGGCGCTACAAGGCAACACTGGCTCCCCAGGAATATGCATAATAAACGTCAGTGTGTGCCATCAAAATTAGTCAGAAACAAAGGTTGATAGAAATATAAATAATGTTTATTTACTGTGTATTTATCCTGCAGATATCTCAACTTTGGGCCTCTGGTCTGTGGCATTAAACTGGGAGTCATTTTGCAGAAACTAATATCTGCAACTCCTTTGCGTTCACTCACTCACATGCAGAGGCTCTCTGTTTTTCCTCTATATCAATATCAGATATCAATTGAAAATCAGATAAAAGACCAGAATTTTTGCAACCCATTTATTGAAATACAAGAGGGACCAAGTGATGAACTAATCCATTTCCCAAAGCCAGTTTTCTATAGAAATGCATTCAAGGTGCAGTAGTGTTTGGATTTAAAAGCTGTTGTTTAGCATGGTAACCTTGTGGATGCCATCCATGTTTCAAAAATGTGTCTCGGGGACATATCTATACAGCTGCTGATTGGTTTTCAACAATAAGTACAGGCAAATAAAATTTCTCAGTAAATTTAGCAATATGGATGACAATCCAGAAACCTGGAAGCAGTATCATTAGTCAAAGAATATGTGCGATCTTTCTCTAAATAATGCAGGCTGGGAGCTACAACGGTGTATGAGCACTGTGAGACTCAGATCTGCTGATGCTGAATGTCACATTAGGTGATAAATATAGATTAATTTATATTTATCACTAGAAAAAGAATAGATTCACCTGCCTTATACCTCATATACTGTATGCCAGCGGGTGTAAGTGTGTACTTATGTTTTGTGTTACAGAGATTGATGGAGCTGAAGGCCAGTGGCTTGTACTGTTGTATGGCCGTAAAGCCAGCAGTCCTCTGTCAGTCTGACAGAAAACTGAGGCTTGCCAGCAGCCGTGAGGCTGTGTGTGTACATTAGCAAGTGTGTGCATTTGAAAGCAAGCATAGGGTGTGATGGCTAGTGTGTTTGTGAGTATGTTTGACATGGGGACAGCCTGGTTCACTGCCAACAGCTCAGCATGGGCCAAGTTTCCCTTCGATGTGACACCTGCTGGCCAGCACGTACAGGAACAGGAAACACTGGGGACAACCCTGAAGAATTGATGAATGGTGGCAACCCGGTCTGTGTTTGTGTGCTACATTTGTGTAAAGACAAATCTATCACACACATATAGATTCCCACTGTGAATTTCTGAATTTTTAAGAAGACATATGTGTGTGCTTTGCATGCAGAGCATCATGTTAGATCCCAAAGAATTACCAGGCTACTTTGGTTAGTATGGGATTGAATAGGATAGGAAGGGAGGCCCAGGCTCTTTAACTGCTGCCTCACAGATACGCAAACCTAAATCTGCAGTCTTTTATGTTTTCATCTGTTCATCCATCTCCTCAGCATCCTCTGGTCTCCAAACTTTTATCCGAAGCTCAGCCTGCATTTCTCATAAATGTCTTTCCTCTTTGAATTCCATTTTCAAATTTCATCAAACCTTTCCTAACCTAATTTAATACAGAGAATCCCCTTCTTTTCATTCCTATTTAATACCCCCTACCCTTTCTCTCCTATTCATCAAGTCATTTCCCAGTATCAGTCTGTATTTCTCTTCCCTCCCTCATCATATGTGCATTTTGCTCCTCTCTCTTTCTCCTGTTTTTTAGTGCTTTTCTTGTCTCGGAGCTTGGCAATTGTTTTCACACACCGTGCTAATCTGCTAGCTCCAGACATTGCTGCACATCCCCAGTGCTGTGCCAGCACACATACATATGCACAGCCACACAACAAGAAGCATGGGCACAAAACAGCAAAGGCATAAAAAGAGCAAAGAGTTCAGCATCCCAAACCATAGGGGCTTTAACACTGGTTAATCCTCTAGTACAGCGTTTCTGTCTTCCACTGGGCAACATTTGGCCTGATGCCATCCTTCGAGATCAATGTGTATTGAACACTCTTCTACACAAACCAATGCATGCAAAGCTGTCACAACCATCACAACATCAGTCCAAATGTAAGATTATAAGAGGCTTTTATAAGGCAGAAAAAAACCCTGATAAAACGTAGAATACACACACTTGAGCATATGAGAAGCATTGTTGAAACTGTGACGATAGTTTTGAGGAAACAGTGTGAACCATGTTGTAGATGGGATTATATGAAAACCTCTTGCCTACATGGATAATAGGAGAAATAAAGGAGCTCTCAACAAGCCTCTGACTCATGAAGAAACGAGAGGACAACAGAAAAGAGGAAAGGGGAGGAGAAGTGAAAGGAATGAATATGGGTCTCTTGAGTTTGGGCCAGATAGACGGATTGGCTCTGCATCAGAAACACAACACATGAAAAGAAGAAATCTGGGCGATTTCTCCATGTGCCACAGAGGAGGCTTGCACAGCTGAAACCATCATCCATGTGCAGCCCCCTCCAAACCCTGCTCTCCATCGCCTTTCCAGGAATCTCAAATCCCTCCTTCTGTCTGTCTGTCAGTTCAGCTCATAATGCTTCCATCTTTCTTTTCCACCTCCAACTCCTTGCTGCATCTCAGGTGTCTTTCTCACCAGCATTTCCCTCTGTCACACATCTCCTCTCCACATGTAAATCTGTTTCTCTCTATTTCATTACCACTATCTCAGAGTTTTTTTCTCCCCCTCTAGCTGTTACTTTGCTCGGCTCTGTTGGTGGGAGAATGAGGTGCTTTAATGAGTCTGTTCTTTCACCGTCATTAGAGGGTGGACAATGACTGATGCAGGGAGGAGGTGTGGGCCTGCAGACTGCGAGAGTGTGCACAGGCAAACACAAACACCCACACAAGAGTGCACCATTGAAGCCTTGAGCTGATATGTTGTGTTTGACTGAATGTCTGTGATACGTGAGTCGAACTGGGTGACTCGCTAGAGACGGGGAACTGGGGAGATACCAGGGAAGAATGAGTGAGACCATATCTACACATCTTTAACCAATCAGCATAAGGCCTATCTGGGTAATTACAAAGTGCTAATTAGGTGACATTATTTTTAGAAAATGACAAAAGCAGAGACTTCAGCACACACCAGTCCGATGAAGTCTGGTGTGTCTCAGGGAAGTCTGAGTGCATTAGCTGCACTGAAATGAAAGCCAATAGACACAGAAAGCTAGAGTAACCACTTTGTTATCGCATGACTCCACAAATCAGTCAAGATGTACTTCCATCTTTACATCTCATTCTGAGTTAGGGTGTTGAACAAGGGCCAGAAAAATGTTGAACAGAAAATTATGATTTCACTGTGCAGTTGACCTTTACCTTTTTGATATCACATGCCATTACTTCATCATTTTATTCTAGTTGACATTTGTGTGAAACTGTGTAATGACTAGCAAATGAATACTTGAGTTAAATCATAACACATCTTTTTTAAAGTAATATTGACTTTGATCTTTTGCAACCAAAGACCAGTCAGTTAATTCCAAACATTAAATTTAAAGACATTCCCCAAAGAAAAGGTACTTATGAGAATTAACATAACAATACTGAATATTTGATACCATTACTGTCTTGGTGCAGAGGTACAATCGTTTATGTATTTAGAATCCAGATGATGCTTGAGTTTTAGATAAATGGACCAAAGAAAATGATCATGTATGAATGCCTACACATAAGCAGTTAATTGTTAGTTAAATGTAAAGTTCTGGGGAAAAAAGCATTTCTTGGCTAAAATGAGTTTATAAGAAAAAGGAAAAAAAAAAAAAAAATTGGTATGGGACAGTAATTAATCCCTTAAGTCCAATTGTCCCTATTATAGGGGACAACTAGTTGTGTCAATACTTGTAGAGTAATTGCTGCACAATGCTCTAATCAATATACACGTTAATAATCCATATAACCAAGAATGTCAGTTCAAAGCTTGACAAAACCAACTTTAGGAAAACAGAAGACAATTCAAATCACAAGAAATCAAACAGACACATGTTGAAATGAAGAGAACTAGGGCTTAAGGTTTTTTTTAAGAGATACTTTTTTCAAAACAATTTCGAAGACAATAGCAAAAATTCAAAGATTTTAGTTGTTGGTGAATTGCCTCATGTATTGGGCTCTGAATGGTGTCAGGAGTTTGTGACTAATTATGAGGCATAAAACCTAATTATGAGGTTTTATGCCAAGTTTCTTGTGTCTTTGTTGCACAAAAAGCTCCAGTATTGACATTGAAAACAGAGATATACTGTAAGAAAATTTGACATTGATTCTAAAAATGTACTGTGCTGTATGTATGAAAATGGACATAATTAGATTAGAATAGAGAGAAAATACTCTGCTACCACAGTCAGGAAACTGTTGGCCAAAACAAACATAAACACTAGTGGCATCTGAGTGCCTCACTTATCCTGAATCTGACCCTGAAACTCACAAATAACTTCACATTAATATTTCATCAGGTTCAAGATTTGATATCAGAGGAAGCCCTAATAAACAAAACTTGAACTCAGCGGCAGCGAGATGAAGACAAGCAGAGGAGACAAGAACTCAAACATAAAAAGGATATTTTGTTGTTAGAAAGTTTGCACTTCACACCATATAAACAGAGATAAGGAGAGAGACTAAGGGAGTGGGAGTTATGATACAGAAGGATTTGGGGGAGTCCAACATCAGTCACTGAGATGAGAGGACAGAGGAGGTGTAAAAAAAAAAAGAAAAAAGGGCAGGCTCAGGGAGAGAAAGGTGAAGCGACAGACAGCTGTTTGATGAGTTCATAGGAGTCAGGTCCTGGGTGGCCTGGAGTCAGGGATTAACTACTAGGGAAAATGCAAAAAGGTCAATATTGACCGACAACTTGGCTTTATAGATATAAGACAAATTTTGCATGTCCGTGATGCAGCAAGCTTGACCTAAAATCTTTGAGAAAAGCTTTAGATTGATTTAGTTATTTTTAGATTTTAAATATCTGTGAAAAAACGTGACTATACAACCATAACTCTAACCTGACGCTAAAGACAAACTGAAAAACCAACCATGATGTTTTAAAGACAGAACTAATCAGCTTGATAGAAGCTAAGGCAAAAAAAGAGAAAGGGCCTAATTTCACAGCAGCAGCAGCAGCAATAGACAAACATGTACACAAATAGAAACAGTTGCAGCTGCAATATTAAATCAGTGCACAGTGACAGCTAGCTGGGTATCATCAAGAATCTTCTACATGTTTGTGGCAGCATGTGTCCTTATGCTCACCTTTCCTTGCTTTTTGTTTTCCCATAATCAAGAATGTAGGGCATCTTATCTTTCTCTGGCTGTGATAAGTCCATCACATAGACCTCATGCCCTGTGGTGTGAAGTCTTAAGAAGCTCAGTGTACTATTTGGGAAGACAAAGAATCAGCTTAGTTTACTTGTGTCTTCATGTATATATACAGAACAGCACAAATCAAAAGTGAACAACTACTCATTCACTTTGTGTCCAAACCTTTGGCTATTATATGTAAATATGCTGCATTTTCTGCTTGTGCCAGTTCCCACATCAGCTTTGCAGCCCACACAGTCTGCAATAAGCAGCACTCCAGTGTTTGCAGTGGAACTGAATGACTGACAGTTTTAACACAAAGCTTGTCTAGAAATGATTAAAATGTTTCTAAGATACAATAAGCTTAGGTTTGTATCTGCACTAATTCATGCAATATGGTGATGTGCAAATAAGTGCTAATGTGAAGGTGAAAGTAAAGTAACTAAAACCCCTCAAACACTGCCATCAATCATTGCAACAAATCAATGGCACTTGCTTCAACCCAGCGAGCACTGCAGAAATTTGAAGTGTAGTGGGTAAGGATTGTGTGTAGGTGTGCTTGTGTGTGTGTCGTATATTTCCTCTGCAGGTAGAGGGTCAGGCTAGAAATCAGCAGAATGATAAAGTGGGTAGAAGGCAAAGATGAAAGAAGGCAAAATGAAATTAACTGAGTTGCATATCAGATATCATGCAATGCCTCTCGGGTTGCAGCATGTGATACACCAATGGCTGTCTAAAAAAAGATGGTCACGATGACGATGATGTTGCAATTTTCTGCTTAACTAAGGAGAGGTCTGTTGATAAACTGGCATATCTGAAGCATGTGAGTAAAGCCATATCTGCTTTTATTTATCTATTTATTATGCAGCTCTAAACTGTATCAACTCTCTTGTCTAACAGTGGAACAAATTCTAAAGAACGGATCCCCAAATCCTTAGGGACACCTTACCAGGGGGGTTGCATAATAAATAATCTGAAAAATGATTAATGATTGATGTAATTCTAATCTTTTATGGGCTACATTAACACTGCTATGTGCTGAAATGAGATATTATCTAACGGACAATCAGGTTTTCATTTATTTGGCTTGTTGAATTATTAATTCTAGATTTCAGTGAAGAGTTCAGAAGGTTATTTAGATAAATTGTTTTTATTTAAACAAAAGGGAGGTATGCTGGCTGTATAACATATAAGATACACAGAGTTTCTATGTTAATAAACTTTTAAATGTATTATTTTATTAAATTGACTATGCACCTAATGTAAATTTGATAGTATGTCATTCTGTGTTGTATGCTGCAATACGAGGACCATCTTATAAGAGATGCATATCTCTTTATAAACATATCTGTTTATAAATGTTGCTACCCAGCTAAAAACAGTCATATCTGGTGGAGAAGAGAATTGATGGAAAAGGAAAAATGTAGAAAGAAGAATAAACTTACTGGGAGTAATTAATTAACAAGCTACTGTTGGGCAGAGCAAGATCCAACCCCCATATTTGATAAATGTATAAAGTTAAACAAGTAACAGTGTTTCCAAAAACATTCAGTGATGTGTTGATTTTACTGAGTCCTATAGTGAATTTAATTAGTCACTGTATTGACTGTAAACATGTTTTGATATAGAAATTAATTAAAAATGTGTTTTGTTTTTTAAAGCATGTAAGGAATGAAGCATTTGGCTATGAGACTTAAAAATGGCCTCAAATATGATTTCAGAAGCTGATCCTATAGTTAGAGTTTTGAATTCAGACTCTTTGTACACAAAATATGACATACAATATGGCACCCCTGCACTTATTTCTCACATTGTATAATTGTCTGGTTTTTGTCACAGTTATGTTCTTTGCACATATTCCATAGACTGGACAACAATAAATGGAAAAAATGATCTATCATTTAGAGCAGTGGTTCCCAACCTGGGGTTTGGGAACTCCAAAGGGGTTCCCCAAAGAGCACAGGGGGTCCCTGAGGCTTTGGACATTCAGAGCCATTGTAATTAATGTCCACACATTGTTCCTATTTTAAGAAGAAAAAGTAAGGCTATATGTTGTTAATTCAACTTTGGCTTTATCGAAGGACAGGACTCAGCCAGAATAAACTTTTTATGGTGAATATCTCACTTTCGAAAGCATAAAACGAAGCATGTTTTCAGCACTGGGTGAAATGAAAAAACACCTTATTTTTCATTATAACCGAGTTCTAGTTTTGACCTTTGTTCTTGTATGACACATGAATAGTATAAGAATATTAATTTAATATAAGAATTAAATTTAATTACTTATTTTTCTTTCTTGCAGTTCACATTGTGAAGATCTCTTTATTTGCTTTTGCCTTTGGTATGAATCGTAGAACTGACCTCTCACAAGGTCACTGTGTGATGGATAAATGCCTTTTGGCAAAATTAATGTGTCTGATAAGTGAAGGACTTGGTTGGGAAATGATGTTGGAAGCACTGTAAGACAGTGCAAACAGATTTGTAAAAAGTGAAATGTATTTATTTTTCATTTATTGTAATAGAGCATATTTGTTACATTATTCTAACAGATCTGCCTGGATGAATAAATTCTAAAAAATATCTGTGGTAATTTAAAATTGGTTGGGTTTGTTTACATGTCTTCTCTTTTGTTTTCCTGAGCTTCTATAATGGGATCATTTTCAGATTTGTTCTCCCCGCAGGGGGTCCATGTTTACAGTACACCATGGTAACAAACTGCCTCTTGTTGCAGTAGGAGTTGTAGTTTCTAGTTATGTCTGTGCAAACATAAAATTAAACATAGTTGTGTCTTATTGCTGCACATATTTCTTTCATTAGTCAGTATACCAAAGATACATTGGAAAATAATAAATCCAAAAGATAAAAACCCCAAGGTAAACATTTAATTTCATATAATTAGAACTAAAAGAAATGTATTAATTAAATCTAAAAAAAATATTGCAGAATGTCTTTTTAAGTCCCAAATAATAAAAACAAAGATAGCCCTACCAATATGCAATAAATGAAGAGACACAACTGGGTTTCTTTTTAGAGACAAATGTCAGTGAAGTAAGGAGATTTGATGTATTTTGAGTGAAAGTGTTTCCCCGTCTCCTGTGACTGAATGAACTCACAGTCCAACCATTAGTGCTAGAAAACACAATGCAAAGGTAAAAAAAATGTATGAACATGCTCAGACAGTGTGGAAATGAACAAGTGTTGGTAGCTGGTATCTGTTCAGTCAGACAGGCCTGGACCAGAGATCCCTATCTACCCCTGACCAGCTTCTTCCAGGAAGAGCTGTACCACTCAGATGGCAAACCAGTCACTGAGGTGCATTAGATGGGCAGAGGGATGGATGTGGTAAATGAATGTTGCATCGATTTTCTTTTGCATAGTTTTTTTCCCCATTGCTGTCAGTGTAAATCAGAGTCAAGTTTATTCGCAGATATGAGAAAGGTGTTAAGCTGTAGCAGAGGAGATGAGGTTGATTGAATAGACTGAATGAATATATAGGGTGTTGGATTGAAGCCCAGTTTGATGATGACGGTATGGCATTGTATGTTAACTTGGAAAATAAACATAGGTGTAGCACACTGAATTATTTCTAATGTTTTTAAGTTTTATGTTCAGATAATTGACCAAAATAATTAGTTGGTTGCAAATGTTTTATTTAATTCATTCTGTGTTATGGTTGTCAGTTATACATCCCCTTTAAGTGGAGTAAAAATAGTGTATTTCCCCTTTAAGATGAGGAAAGCTGTGTACTTCCCTTTAAGGGTTGAGAAAAAAATGTGTGCGAGACGATGAAAACGAGACACTTGCTTGCATTGAACCTTGGGCAATTCTTTCAATAAAAGTTGCAGAAAAATCATCGGAACGTCTCCCTGCCCGTTCATTTTAGGAGTGCAACATAGGCATGCAAATCTTACTACTATTAAGAATATGAACTTAAAGTGGAGACTTCTCAACTTTAATTTGAGGATATTTACATCCAAATTACACAAAGCGTTTAGAGGTGAGAGCTCCTTATCAGACAGGAATGGACAGCTAAAATGTTGTTTTTTACAATCTGAATTCCATAAAAGTTGGGACATTATTTAGATCTCAACAAAAGGAAAACTAAAATCCCTTCAAATCACATGAGCCAATAGTTTATTCACAACAAAACATACATAACATAGCAAATGTCTAAACTGAGACATTTAACAAAATGAGCTCATGTCAAATGTGATGCTTGCTACAGGTAAACCTGTAATTTCCTTACTTGTGTCACTCAGGACTGAATAAATTGATGTTGCAGAGCTGTCAACTGTGTCAGCGTCCTCCATCACAGATATATTCCTTCTTTCTTGTTGTTTGCGTTTCTTTTAACCTCTAGTTTTCTCCCCCTCACTCATTACAAAAAGGTAATCTTTTTTTAATGTAATGTGTGTTGAATTAAGAGGGTTAAGTTCAGTTAGCTTTAAGGAGAACAGGCTTAAGCAGACATCTTGGCAGCCATCTTCCCAGACTTAAGGTTCAGGATGCATTTCATAGTATACACTTCTAAAAAAACTGACCATTTTTGGAATGGCATTCTTAAAGAGATTATACTAAGACTATTGGTTATATGAGAAAAGAAAAAAGCAGCCGGAAGAATTCTGAAGTGTATCGCAGTATACTGTCTTCTTAGAGTCAGCCTTATACAGCAGAGGTGATTAGATGGCCCTTCAAATGGTCTCTAGATGGTCAATGATCCCTGACAAAAAAACCTTTGAAAGCAGGCCAGATATTTAGGTTAAAATGGAATATCCAGTGGGCAAGTTAAACAACTGATCTCAACCAGGTCAAGTTGAATTTAACATGTTTAAAGCAGAAACACCAGCTAACAATCAACAACTGAAGATAGGCGAAGTAAAGTCCTAGCAAAAGATCATAAAGGTGAAAACCATTTCTTTTTATGATGTCTGTGGGTACAGGATTTTAGGCAGTCACTGCCCACAAAGAACAAAGTATTAGAAATAGGGATGCACGTATATTGGCTTCAATATCGGTATCAGCAGATGTTGGGTAATTTTTTAACATATCGGTATCGGTCCCATAAGTAAAATCTGGGCCGATATCAACAACAGATATTTATTTCCGTCCGTTTGCGTGTTGGGAAGAGGTGGGGGGGTTTGGCCATGCAGCATTTGTTTGGATGTGTGACAGTGATAATAATGCAGCATTGTGGGGTGTTTAACTGAAGCTGAGAAGCAATGTCAGCAGTGTGGTAGTTTTTCATGGTATTGAAAGAAGATACTCGAAAAGCAGAATGCAATACTTGCAACGTCGAAGTAATGTGAGGAGGATGTCGTGTCAAAGCATTCAACACCACCAGTATAATATGTCATCTGAAAAACCACCATGCAGAGGTTTATAAACTATAGTGGGAAGCAAACCCTGCTAACGTTAACTTTAACTTAATCTTAAACTTAATTTAAAAAAAAAAGATATCTGTAAATATCGGTTATCGGCCATTGCAAAATTATTAATATCGGATATCAGTATTGGCCAAAATTTCCGTATTGGCGCATTACTTATTAAAAATCCAATTATAATCACAACTGTATTCAGTTGCATTTGTCAACTTTCCTTTAAGCCCTAAAAAAAAAAAAGGTTCTTATTGTGTCTTGGCCCATCTTCCAAGACACGTGGCTTCCATTGAAGATGCAGATATTCAAATGTTAACATGTGAATCGTGTTTATGGTCTAAGGATGGGCCCTGAGGGAAATGAGTCGATGGTAATATTAGCAGTCAAGACAGAACACGTTTTCATAGCCTAACTTCTCCTCCCTTTCAAGTACGTTTCAACCATTTTATCTGTGGGAGAGACACCCAGTATCGATCTGGCTGTGGCTCATCACCGATGACTCATTGAATGGTGGGACAGAGAGGGAATTTGTAACTCAGTGTTTGTGTGAGTGAAATGGGGACAGAAGATGATGCGCTTCTTAACAGTGATCCCTGCAATTCTATGATGTCCTTCAAGAGCAGCCGCCAGGGACAGTTCTCTGGCTTTTTTTCTTTCTTTCATGGTGCAGTTTGAAGTTAACAGAATGTTCAAGCCAGATGACCTTGCAGAATAACAAGTAAACTAGGGGATGGTTAAGTATGTGCACAAATGATTTCTATAGGGTTTCGACAGCTTCAAATTTTTTTTTTTTTTTAAGCATAATGTCTCTCTGTCTAAATCTGTCTGCTTCTGCTTTTGTCATGGCTCTCTTAGAAACCATCTTCTATTTCTGCTTCGACCATGATGTTAGTCCTGAATGTGGATCAAAACAAAAACTGAACAAGGGGACTGAGAGGGTTTCCACACTGATTCACTGTGTCAGCCTGTAAGATAAATTGTACATTGTGGTGAAGGATGTCTGCTCTTCTCTGTTATGCCTCTGATTTCTTTTGCTTGCAACAAGTGTAACTGATTAGCATCAAGCACCGCCCAGCAAATTTCTGGGCCTCTCAGAAGCACCAGCTAGACCCTAAAAGAGGTCTGACAGGAGTTGTCTATTTAGCTGGAGCATGCGCAAAGGTGCAAGCTGCCCTCCAATGGCCACCTAGGGAAAAAAAAGCTCAAGGTTTTTTTTTCCTATGTGCTTTTTCTCTGATCCCCTTCTCTTCTTCACTTCTTGGTGTACTCACACCACTCCTCCTTGGCTTGAAGGAGATAGCTGGCTGCACTGTACAAATTAGGTTGAAGCAGGTTTCCTCCCTTTGTCCATGATTGTCGGAGCAGTGGCACGGCCCAAGTGGCTGGACTTCAAATCATTAGATGAGTCATTACACTTTGGGAAAATGAGGACACAAGAGGGAAGACAGGAAACTCTTAAAGTAATTGCTGACATGAAGCCTGCAGGTGATAGTTGCTCATAATCTTCTTACATTTTTTTTTTTTAAATAAAAAGATATTATGAGTAAAAATCACAAATTAGAGTTCTATCAAACCTGGGAATAAGACACAAAGGAAACAGGATGTACTGAACAAAGAAAATAAAAATGGATAAAAGAGAGGGGTGCTATTTGGGGAGAAACAAGTGAGAGAAAATGTGCAGCAGACAGTTTACTCTCTCTCTCTGTTAAACAACGCAAGGTAGTGTTTCACAGCAAACCACAGCCTGTGCATACAAATAGATTAACACTTTAGTCATTACTGCTACGTTCAGCAGAATGGTAAATATTACACTAATTGCATATCACAGATAATGCTGTAGCTTTATGTTGTTTATGTGTGTGTTTATGTTTTTGTGTGTTTATCCATGTTTGTGTGACTGTGTGGAGGGAGTGTATGGAGTTAATTGGCTTCCACAGATAATAGAGCGGTGTCACGTTATTGCTTTGCTCTCTGCTGGTTTTGTTGAAATGAAATTTAAGACAATGAAAACAAATTAGCACAATGATTGTAAATATGTTGTGTGGTTGGATGAATTGTGTTAAAATGACAGGCTGATTCATTAGTCATTGATTGATAAGTCAGTTGACAGAAAATGAGTTGCTGTTAGCTGCTTTTTGTTTCTGAAATGAGAGGATTTGCTTCCTTTCTCTGGTTCAGATGATGAAAATAACAATACAGCTGAATAACTGCAGCTGATTGATTTCCTGTCTCTTTTAAAAGTTCTAACATTTTATTGGATACTCAGATTATAGGTAGTTTTTTATACTCTTAAATATGACCCCTAAGGATTTCCTCAAAACTAGTTACATTTTTAACCACGAGAAGCTAGTTTGACACCAAGATATGGCAACTGATTTTTTTTTTCTTTTTACTTCTGGGTTAAATTTATCCAAAAACACAATAATCAACCAGAAAAGGGTGGGTTGTCCACTCAAGGTCAGGAATGAGACCCTTCCCCAAATGACAAGGTTCAAGTATCTTGGGTTTTTATTGACAAGCATGGAAATAATGGATCAACAGGTGAATTGGTGCAGTGATGCAGGCACTGGATTGGTCTGCCATGGTAAAGTCAAGTCAAATTTATTTGTAAAGCATTTAAAAACAACCTCAGTTGATCAAAGTGCCGTACAAAATAAAACAAATAAAATCCCAAAGTCAACAATAAAATAAACAAATATATCTAATAAAACAAAATACAAGAATAAAACAGCACTGTAATAAAATAGATAAAATACATGAAATAATATAAAAACATATAAGAACATTGGCATATTAAAAGCCAAATGAAAATACTAAAGCTGGAGGAAAAGCCAGTGACAAAAGGTGTTTTTAATAATGATTTAAAATGATCAGTGCTCTGTACAGGTCTGAAATTAAAAGGCAGAATATTCCAAAGTTTGGGAGCAGCGATAGAATAAGTTCTTTCACCTCCGCCTTTCAATCTGGATCTGGGAACTGTCAAGAGCAGCTGGTTTGATGATCTCAGTGCTCTGACAGGACTGAAAGTTTAAAAGCTCTGATAGGTAAGGTGGTGCTGTGCTATTAAGACTTTTAAAAACAAGCAAAAAAATCTTAAACTGGACCCTGAACTGTACAGGAAGCCAGCACCGGAGTGATGTTCTTGCATCGTTTCCTCGCTGTCAGAAAGCAAGCTGCTGAGTTCTGAACAGTTTGTAAATGATGGAGCAGAGACTGATCAATCCCAAAATAAAGAGAGTTACAATAGTTGAAACGGCAGGTGATTAAAGCATGAATAACTCTTTCTAGATCTTTGAAGGTAATATGTGATACAGTAAATGAAAGAAACTAGATTTGACAACAAAGCTAATATATTTATCATATTTAAAACTAGAATCCAAATCATCACACGAGGTTTCTCACAAAGTGCTTACTGTACTGAGATAATGGCCTTACTACACTGGCATGCCCATCTAATAAGTCTGTTGGAGCTGAAGGAGCTGAGCCAAAAAGCAACGCTCTTGATTTACCGGTTGATCTACATTCCTACCCTCACCAATGGTCATGAGCTGTGGGTAGCGATCAAAAGAAGGAGATTGCGGATACAGGCGGCCAAAATGAGCTTCCTCCATAGGGTTTCTGGGCTCTCCCTTAAGAGTGAGAAGCTTGGTCATCCAGGAGGGGCTCAGAGTAGAGCCACTGCTCCTCCGTATCGAGTGGAGGTCAGGCATCTGGTTAGGATTCTTCCTGGATGCCTCCCTAGTGAGGTGCTCTGGGCACATCCCAATGGGAGGATGGCCTGGGGAAGACCTAAAACATGCTGGAGGGATTATGTCTCTCGGCTGGCTTGGGAATGCCTCGCGATTCCCCCAGATGAGCCCGAGGAGAGAGAAGTCTAGACTTCCCTACTAAAGCTGCTTCCCCATGACCCAACCTTGGAGTAGAAAATGGATGGATGGGCACAGTTCTTATACACTTTTGTTAATAGGAATCATTGCTTCATTAAGATTAGAAAACAATTATTATAAGGCCTGAAATGGAATACTTTTACAATGCCACCATTAGGTAAATGAAGGCCATTTCGTTGGTTGTCTTGGTGGCATGTCAACATCAAAAACACATTTAACATTTTTTTTAAATCCCTGGTTGTGTTTATGCCTTTAAATGACATTGCTATGGTTAAAAAAAAATCTATTTTTTTCTTTGTGTTAGAAAAAGATCATGGTTAGGACTTAAAATGCATTCTTTCAACAATGCATGGATGCTATTTTCATTCTTTACTGTCATGATCACTAGAGGAGGAATATTCTTGAAACATAGGGTGTTGGTCATAATTTATCTCGGCCTGATCCAAAAAGCCATGAGATTGTCTCTGGGTAAAGGGCAGTCTGGTATACTCACACAGATTTATATGTCAACGGGCAGCTTTGTGAGACTTTAAGTAGGAGAAACAAGTAAGTGACATGCTATGAGCTACGTGCTAACATCTGCAAAGAAGCAACACTCCTAACAACATGCCCCTCTGCATACATGAGATGAATAAAATAGCTTCAATTATCAATCTTGTATATCAAGAGCCATGGCAAGGATGTTAATATGGCTGGTTCATTAAGTGACACCAAGGTCTTTGTAGATTCCAAATTTTTCTTATAACATGTCATACGGCTGTAACAATCCAACTATGCCATGTGCTAATACTGAACAGAATGACTTAAATTTAATTTGAGCTCACAGTAATGGCATCATTATTAGCTCAAGAAACACAAACTTATTTTAAACTTTGCCTGGGTACAAACTTTGCCATGTCTGACCAGGTAAGGTAGTCATTTTGATATGACAAACATATTTTCATTTGCTGTAATGGTAAGCAGTGTATGCCTGGTGTTTATCATGAGTACTTACAATGTTCATCACACCAATTTTCATTTGCTAATTAGGACACTAAACACTAGATAAATAGGTTGGTGAAGATATTGCTCTCAGATATTCAGTCATACACATGGAAACACGGATTTGAAATACTGAGCCAATAATGGTGCAAAATGAAAACCCAATTAACAGCGTAATTAATCCTATGTGGAACCTGAATAAACAAAAGCCAATCAATGATAAAATTAAGTCATACCACAAATATAGAAATGAGTTTCATCTAGAAACAATCAAGGGATCCTCAAAATCATTAAGAGTCTTTATTGAGGCATCATCAGTGTCTCCAAAATCTGGTAGCTGGTGACTCATCTATTCATGAGCTACTGGTAGGTAATGTTTTTGTAATTAACAGTAAGAATAAAATGTGGCACATTATAAATCTTTTCTCTTTTATTAAAGTTTGATGAAGCCATTTTTCTCTGTACTGTCAACATTAATGATGCAGATCTTCTTTTATTGAATCTGACTACAGTGGTTAACTGTCAGGATATTTCTCAGAAATGCAGCCTATTTCAGGAAAATGAAGAGTGAATGCATTGGGAACTGAACCTGTTTTTCTGGCTTTCATGTGGACATGCTGATGTGTCTTACATGGGTTTATTTGTATTAGCTCTTTATAATGATAAAGTCAAATGCAGTTGTTTTGCTGGAGTTATCAGTTCTTAACTCATTTTATGCCAGATATGAGGTATTGTTGCACCATCTATTAAATAACTTAATATATACTGATTTTCTGTCAGTCAGTTGATGGTATAATACATTAGAAAGCAGCCTAATGTGAAAACTTTTCCTTCCACTTTTTAATCCAATGAGGATTTTCCATTTTTTTTTACTCTCCATGAAATGTAGGAATGCTTAATGTGAACAAATGAGAGAAACAACATATCTGTCCCCTCTTTCCAAATACTTTACTCAACCATCAAGCTCATTTTCATTCATGAATGTTATCCTATGATTGGCTGCCAGATCATTAAACTGATGACTGAGAGCAGGACATCTGTTGGCGGCGAGAAGGTTATCACGACTCACTCCGTCTAAGCTTCTCATACTTGTGAAGAAGATTGCAAAGTGTACAGTGTGTCTTTACATGTGTGCCCAGTTGTGTGTGAATCCAAGTACACAGGAGTAGCGATAAGCCGGTCTCCAGCCTCCTAAATACAGAGTGAAATGCAGTCTCTGGGGTAGATTAGGCCCTCCAGAGGGGGAGGCAGCAGGCAGGCTGTGAGGTAGCTACCCAGCAGGGGAGAACACGAGACAGGCTGCATGCGATTCCATCCATGCCCCTTTTTTTGGAACTCAGTGTTCACACAGGTGTTTGGCTCAGGTGGGCGACAGAAGAGGAAACTTGGCAGGCAGGTATAGAGCCGAAGAAGCGAGAGCTGGATGGTGGGCGGTGAAGAGAGCAAGAAGGAGGAGAGAAGTGGAATGAAAGAGAGAAATGAAGAATCGGGTACAATTGGATTGTTCTCATTTTGTCAGCTAAGAGACTAAAAACATATGAGGCTCTATTTTTCTGCTTATATAACTCACCTTTTGTTGAAGGGTTAAAAAAAAAATCCTTCATTTTCTTAAGCTTTCTCTCCAGTTTTTTCTTTTTCTGTACTTTAAAACACGCCTTCATTCATCTCTGGGGAACACGTGTGAATGAGGAGAGTTGGGAGGTTCTCAGTGTCTGCCCTGTTTTACATCTCTCACATATATATATATATATATATATATATATGTACAGCAACACATGCACAGAACACAAAGCACTCATTCACAATTTAAAAACTCCAGATCACAACAAAAAAAGAGGAGACCAAGCATCTTTGGGGTGTCCATTTGGATTTTTCAGAACACTCCCACACCAGGAATTAGCTGTTTAGGGACATTTCACCAGCACTAAGTCCTCCTAATTGAGCCTGAGGCATAAATAGTCAATATGTTTATTGCAAGGGAAGCTATCCCCTTTAAAAGAAATGGGAGCATTTGTTGACATAACATCGATACCAGAAACCCTTTCTGATAAAAGTATGTCTCCAAGTGGCAAACACAACTCTTCCCTTGATAATTTACCCCATGGGTTGCTTTTGCACTATTAAGCGAAAAGTAATAAGCCTGACTTGTCGAATGATCAGTGTTTATGAGCATTTACACAAAAACCACTGGAGGCATCAGTTAGCTAAATCACACAGCGGACAACAGCACCAAGTCTCACAATGCACCTAAAGATCTTAAACTCTAATATCGATTAATGCTAATTGTATTTGGATTAGTTACCCAGCACCGTCTGGGAGCCGCTGTTAATCACACAACTCCTTTAACAACTTTGCAATGTTTTAAAACCTTTATTACTCAGGTTCATGTCGGTGAGATTTATTCCCTCTCTAAATGGAAACCAGTTAAGACGGTGTGATGTGAGTGTATCCTCCTGATTTCCACAGAGCCCTGAGGAAGGCCACCTAATCTACAAAGCCTCAGCACTCATCCACATGGATCAGTGGACAACCAGGCAAATATTAGCACACATTTCCCCTCAGTCCTCCTGCCTGCTGAACGATCACAAATCAGCTCACAAACGATGTCCATGTGTACTAAGCAGCAATCCACTTAATCCTGTGATTTAAGTTTGACTTAGTTTGAACTGATCACATTCTGCTTATGGATCAAATCGATAGTACATTGCCGACTAATTAAAAGTTACACTTCAAGTATTTGAGTTTAAAGGAAACCTTTTAATGATGGTCATATTGTTTGATTCAGAAAATCTATTTCTCATGATGATTTTAAATCAAAATGAGTGGATTCAAAAATATATTTGCATTAGCGTAAAGAGAGAAAATATGAATTGCTGTGTTTTCCTCACCCTAGAATGATCCTTTTATAACTAGATGCTGCATGTAGTCCTTTTTTCTTGCGTCGCCACATTTCTAAGGGGTAGCTTAAAATGGATGAACCAAACGTTTTGTCAACAGCAGGCCTTACAGTTTTCATTTTTTTTTCATTTTTCTTATTTTGTTTTAGAAATAGCCTTAGTTTTTCCTTAATGTTTGAACAAAAGAATGATATGGGGTTTATTTCACTGTGTGCAATCTGCAGCTTCATCACAAGGCACCAGAAAATCCCAAAGTATGCTCATTTAACAGTTTTTTTTTATCATATTGGGAGAAAACCTGTAAAATAACAAAATAAATAATTCATCACTTTTTGTTTTGTGAGGAAGTAGATAAAAACACTATCTTTTATATCTCCTACATGATACTTTAAAAAAACAAAAAACTTTTTGTATGTTTAGTCGTTTTGCCAGTCAGCAACTTGACTGCTGCTTATGCTTTAAATGTAAAGATGTGAGAATGGTGTCACTTTCTTTCCCTCCAGCTGTTGACAAGAAAGTAAACCATTAGCAAGATGCTGAATTCTTCCTTTAGGGGTGCTTTAGCTCCACTGTGCAATAATCTGTCACCACTCTGTATTTTCATTTTACATAATATATTCCCAGTTTGTAAAATACTGCACCAGTAGTGGAAAAATATTGATATTGATATTTGGATATTGATTCTGATCATATTACTCAGTCTCTCTGAAATTAACTTTAAATGGTTTCAAACGACTCTGCAGGGACATTAGCACCATGCACTCAGATGTTACAGAATGATAAATATGTATGGAAACACAGATGGTCCAAATCTTTCAGCCCTCATGGTTTGGTAATTGAAGCGTAGCTTGAGGAAAGTGGTGAATGTCTCAAATTTTTGAACAGTTCAAATACTGTGGGATGTGCAGTGTACCATGGAACATATAATATTTCTCTGTGAGTGAGCATGTATATTTTTTTATGTGTGGTAGGTTTTATAGGCTCTAGGGGGTGTTGCAAATATGGGAAGAGGAAGACAAATGGGTTTACTCTGCACTGATAGTTTGGTGCCATATCCTTTTGCATCCCACCATCTCTCTCCTGCTCTCTGCATCGTTAGAGTTGTCTGGGTTGTGAAGCCCTGTGGTGTGATATTGAATATATTGTAAAAGACTCATGCCCTGCACATTACAGCTGCTAACACACACAAACACAGAGAAAGGAAGGCAGAGTAACAAAAATGGTGCATGTGTCAAAGTTCTGAATTACTGCAGGGCAGTCTAGGTCAGCAGTGCAGGGAGGACAAAGAAACGGAACAGGGAGGAAGGGAGAAACGAGCTTTTTTATCCTGCTTTAATTTTCCTGTGGGATATGAGAGAAACAGGGGCGGTTTTCGGCAGATCAATAGCAAAGTTTGTCTCTGTCACCACAGAGTTACGCTTGGAGTTCAAGAGGAACAGGCAGAGTGAAAACATGCAAAGGTTTATAGCTCTTTGGTAGAATGATAAAAAGGTTTCTTGAAAACATCAAAGGAGCTTATTTTCTATTAAAACTTACCAAAAAAGACTGTGGTACTGATGCTTATAAGTTGGGTCACAACAATGCTAAAAGCAACCCCACAGGGAACAGAATCATCCACCAAGGCTGATACTGTCTCTCACAATTTCAAGTAAACAACTCAAGAGTTACACCAAAATTGAATGTTTTCTTCTTTTACCCACATGCAGCTTCTTTGCTAAGTTTAATTAAATCTTGTTGAGTTTTTTTTTGTTTTGCAAAATAATACTGCTAAACAAACCATTGGACAAAAAAACAGAACTGAAAACATAGCTAAGCCAAGGAAGAAAGCTTGCACATATGCTAAACATAGATAAACCACACATGTTATATGTAAAACTCAGTAACTAGAGCACAAAATGACCATTTTCAGCAAGTGGTCTGGTAACATGCACAAGTGTGTGTCATTAACTACCAAAACCATGAGTGTCAAAAGTGTCAAAATAAATTTACAGCCTGGGCCACAATAATTTTCTTTTCTCTTTATAGCTAATTTCTTATTTCAAGAAATTACTATACTGCAGGTAAATCTGTTCCCCCCTACTGAAATTATATTCAGTTTCTGAAAATGTCAGTTCTTCTGTTAAAATGGGTGGGGTATTTTTTAAGTAAAAAATTTTCACTCTTCACTCATGAGTAGAAAAATTAAAATTAGTCACCAATCTCAAATAATAATAAAAAAAATCACAGATTTGCAATCTTATCAGGAATATGTAACATTAGCAGCGAATGCTAAATGTAACTGAGAATGTTTGCATCAAGCTTGCATTGGTTATCTTTTTAGAGAACACAGTGTAAAGACTCAGTATCATGAAGTAGGTGAGGATTGGTTTCCCAGGAAACTGAAATACAGCTTGTAGCAACTGCAATGTGCAATGTGTTACTTTGTTGTGCAAGAATATAATGAATGAAAGACAAGTGGCATCAACTGAAGGATTTAGGTGAAATAATGTAATAGTGATGATAATGAAACATATCAATAAAACTAGTTAAAATAATTTGATATGTATATCCTAAGTACATTCTGAATAATAATAATAAGAAATAAGAAAATAAGAATAAGATAAATAAATATATCTCATTTGCTGTGGTTTCTTCTTGGTACCTTGCTTTGGCTCTTATGTGTGTGTGAAGTCAAGCGGCTTTTGCCAAAACAGGAGCAGAATCTGAACTGCTTTTCATAGTTTGGAGGTGCTGCTACACCGTTTATCTTAACTCGTCTTCTCTCACTTTGTGTGTTCCACCTCCCACCAAACAGCCTGAAGACTTGGTTTGAATTCTGGCATAAGTGCAGCTCATTCCTGCAGTGTCAGAGGTGGCGAGAGAATCAGATGATAGAAAATTGAATTTACAACAAGCAATATAGAGATGGAACGCAGCAACTCATGGTATTAGTCAGTAAATTAAACTATATTGTCCTCATTTCTATTTTCTTCACTTTTATCATGTCTTGCTTAATCCTGAGAAGTCAAGGATTTAGCATAGTGTCAGTGATCATTAAATAGTTCCTGAAATGGAGAAAAGATGTTAATCTCCTTTCCTTTCCTTTCCTTTCCTTTCCTTTCCTTTCCTTTCCTTTCCTTTCCTTTCCTTTCCATTCCTTTCCTTTCCTTTCCTTTCCTTTCCTTTCCTTTCCTTTCCTTTCCACTAAGAAATCAATACCCTTACTGTCAACAATACAACAACATAGGATGAATTTTGCCACCCGAATTGCGAGTTAATCGTTAACTGCAGCAAGGAGCACTTGCTTTATCAGTTTGGAGCTGAAGCAGCTTTCTGATGGGCAGAGATGGTGGCATTGATTTATCTATTACTCAGCGGAGTAGTATTACAGTCTATCACACAAACTTGATGTCCTGCCAGAGAGAAGTTAGAGAAACGATTAGTGAGTTTGAGTGTGTGCAGAGTATATGTGTGACAGTTTGGGGATCCTATTAGTGTTATATTTAAAAGACAGACGGGTTTAAGTATCTCCGTTTTCAGGCATGTGTGGTTTGAGGAAATGAAAAGTACTATTTATCAAAGAAGATCTGGTAAGATTAAGTGGAAATGCTCTTTTGGCTTGGGTTGGCCAAGGTTGGACTAAAATAATTTTGTTTTGGTGTTGATGGTGACTTTCATGGACAAGTTTAAAAATTACGGTTAGGGTTAGGATAAAACCTCAATGGTTTAGAAATTAAAGATTCAAAATTTACCTAACAGCACCCAGTTTTCTGAAATACAGGCTTTTAATGACATTCTGAAATTTTGAAACAAGTGAGATAAAGTATAGGAGTAACAACAAAGTTGGACTCTCACCTGTCAGTTTCATGGAGTAACTGACAAGAGAGTAGCAGCACTGATACAGCCAAACGTTATTAAAGCAGAAATGGAAACTTCATCACAGGTTGGAAGTAAAAATAACACAGAATAAAAGGGGAAGCGAAGTCAGGCAAAGTTCACCATGGTATAGTGAAATAGGAGCTTGACTGACAGAAAACTGCCTGTTCCAGCCAAACACTTATAGAGACTAGGTGCATCTCCAGGTCAAAACCAGCTCTACTTTAATACATTACAGACAGACTGGGCCACATAGGCCTATCCTGCAGATGGCCAACATAAAATGGTATTATTAGTTTAATTTACAATGGTAAATCATTATTGATGAACATTTTACTCAAAATAAGATTGGTGGTTTCAGAATCACATTATTTCAAATAATAAACACATACAACATAGATAGATATCTAGGTGGGCTTGGGTAAGCAACAAGTTGGCATGTCATAAGTCCTGAAAACCATGAAAAACGTATTTCTTCTGCAATATGTGCCAGTTAAAATCATGAAGATACCGCTCCAGCCTTCAAATAAAAGTATGGAGGGTTTTTAAACCGTAAATTTTGTATTTGAAAACAATAAATTCCCAGCAGGAGTTGCCTCTATACTGAACATGTGGAGTGTAGCTTGTTAAGCTTATTTACCCTTTTTGTTTTTTAGTCTTTGGAGCTTCTTGCTGTTTGAGCCGTGAGAGAAAGCTGAGCTGTTTTTTTGATTGCCAGGTATACACATTTATTCTGTGAAATCCTGTTTGTTTTATTTTAACACAGTCTGCTGAGAACTGTCCTTATGTTTTTGGAGCTTCTTGCTGTAAGAGCTGCGAGAGAAAGCTGAGCTGTTTTCTTTGATTGCCAGATGCTGGAATAAATGGCGAAAGAGATGCCAAACGATACGTTCCATGAAATGAAATAGTGAATTACTACAACACAAAGCAAACAAGAGTATACAGCCACTACATAAGCAAATCAACTAAACTGATTAAACCTTGTATAAATCTGGATGATTTGAGTCGTCTGTGCTTCCTAAATATACAGTATATAGATTAGAAAGGATAAATGTTGCTGGACATTATTTGATATAAGAAACAAAAACATTTACATACAAATGGATTAATAGAAAAGTAAGATGTCTGTCTTATATGAAATCCACAAATCTTCACCAGGCTTCATGAATAGACTGGAATCTAAGTTGGATTTTTGACCTGTGCCTGGCCTGTGGATTAAAGTATCTGGATTGTGGACCTTCTGTTGCCTTGGTGTGCTTGTGTCCTCTCTGCAACTGAATCAATCAGTTTATTGGGTCATTACAGTGAAATTGTTGACAAAATGTAGGGATGTCAACAGTGACTGTAATCTATTACATGACATCACATCAGCAACAGGACTGTGGCCGTAAAGTCGTCGGTGCCTGTCGAGGTGGTAATCCCCGAACTCGTTGCTGTACACCGGCAGTGATGGTTGCCGTAAAGCTGAAGAAGGAGTCCTATCGGGCCTTTTTGGCCTATAGGACTCTGTAGTCAGCTGACGGGTATCAGCAGGCTAAAAGGAGCGTGGCTTCGGCGGTCGCTGAGGCAAAAACTCTGGCGTGGGAGGAGTTTGGAGAGGCCATGGAGAACGACTTCCGCACGGCTTTCAGGAGGTTCTGGTCCACCATCCGGCAGCTCAGGAGGGGGAAGCAGTGCTCCGTCAACACTGTCTACGGCGGAGATGGGAGGCTGCTGACCTCTACTCGGGACATTTTGGGTCAGTGGAGGGAATACTTCGAAGACCTCCTCAATCCCACCAACACGCCTTCAGAAGAATGAGCAGAGCCGGGGGACCCGGGGGCAGACTCTCCTGTCCCTGGGGCCGAAGTCGCTGCAGTCGTTAAAAAGTTCCTTGGTGGTAAGGCCCCGGGGGTGGACAAGATCCGCCTGGGATTTCTTAAGGCTCTGGATGCTGTGGAGCTCTCTTGGTTGACACGCCTCTACCACATCACGTGGACATAGGGGACAGTTCCTCTGGATTGGCAGACTGGGGTGGTGATTCCTCTCTTTAAAAAGGGGAACAGGACGGTGTGCTCCAACTACAGGGGTATTACACTCAGCCTCCCTGGTAAGGTCTATTCAGGGGTCCTGGAGAGGAGGGTCCGTCGGATGTGTGATCTTATTCCTGGTCGTGGAACAGTGGACCAGCTCTATACCCTCTTCAGGGTCTTGGAGGGGGCATTGGAGTTCGCCCAACCAGTCTACTTGCTTTGTGGAATTGGATAAGGCGTTTGACCGTGTCCCCCTGGGACTCCTGTGGGGGGTGCTCCGGGAGTATGGAGTGCCGAGCCCCCTAATAATAGCTGTCCTGTCCCTGTACGACTGGTGTCAGAGTTTGGTCCACATTTCCGGCAATAAGTCGGATTCGTTTCCGGTGAAGGTTGGACTCCGCCAAGGCTGCCCTTTGTCACCGATTCTGTTCATAACGTTTATGGACAGAATTTCTAGGAGCAGCCGAGGTGTTGAGGGGATCCGGTGGCCTTAGGATTGGGTCTCTGCTTTTTGCAGATGATGTGGTTCTGTTGGCTTCATCGGGCCATGATCTCCAGTTCTTGCTGGAGCAATTCGCAGCCGAGTGTGAAGTCGTTGGGATGAGAATCAACACCTCCAAATCCAAGGCCATAGTCCTCAGCCAGAAAATGGTGTCGTGTTCTCTCAGGGTTGGGTCAATATTATCTAATATGTTTACTCCAATAATGAGACATCCCTTTAAACTTTAATATCAGACTCAGCTCATTTTATTTTCCTGCCTCCACACTCCTAAGAGTTTGTCCCTTTTACCTTGCTTTGACCTCTCTTCTTGAAATAAAAAAAATAAATTATAGTATTATCTACAACTGTTCTTAGCCCTTCACTCCATTTATACACACTTCCTTTTCCCCCTGCATGCTGCCATGACAGGCGTCCACTGTAGCTGCCAGAGCTTTTTAAACAAAACAATATCTAAATGGCACACAAAGGTCCATTAGAGTCATCAAACCATTAAACCGGCAACCGGCTTGGCAATTACAAATATTTCATTCACTTTCCCACCCTTACACACACACACACACCATTTATAATACTCCTCCTGTCTCCCATGCACGTGCTCCCTCTCTCTTTCATCTTTTCCTCTCCTCCCGTTTTATCCTATCTTTTGTATGTGCACACGTTCTCTCACGTGCACTCTACCTCACACCAATCCACTCTTTTTTTTATTTTCTCCATTCCCCTTGGCTTATACGTCCCTTTCTGTTTCCACCATCGCCCTACTACAGCTGCTCAAAATCAGTGTCACAATCGATTAACAGATTTCACACTGCTGGACACGGCATTTACAAAGAGCCACATGAAATTAAAAGAAGGAGCAGGGTGAGATAATAAGGAGAGCGGGGAGAAAAGGTTTAGTGCGTTGCTGTCATGTAAGTGGATACAGTAGCCACATAAGCATGTCAAGCCTGTAGAGTAGTTTCTATAGTACATGAATATGACACGAGGGAAGCGGGCCTGGGAGTAAAAGAGAGCTTTTCCTGTGGTGGTGGCAATGATGATCCAACAGAAGAAGAGCTCTGACAACAGCAATCGCCTGTCACAACAATAATGTTCACCTTTAAACTTTTGAACTGAGGGTGAAAAGAAATGGAGGGGGGGGGGGGTTGAGCAGCCACTGATACTGTGTCCCCTTTTAGGGTCTGCGCACTACGAAGTGCGGATTCGTAGGGTGCATACGTCACAGCGGCGCGCCAAGTACTGTCCCGGTTCAAAAGCCTTCGAAGGAGCCATCGAATCCACCCTCCAAACCCTCCAAACCCGCACTTCGTTTAGCTTGAAACAAAGGCTATTAGCAGTGTATCTTTCGCGGCCTCTTTTCTCCCATAATTCATTGCGAACAAGACGACAGGCAGAGCCACGGCTCTGATGACAGGCAGCTGCAAAGTGCAGAGGAGTACGTTTTTATCTGCAAGTATCTCTTTTACCATAGAGATGTGACAGAATATAAAGAGTAACTTGAGTTTGTTAAACTGTGGCATTAAAATCATGTAATATTTAATATTTGTGGATTTGTAAGGCGTTAGTGAAATGTTTACCGGCTATTTTTTCTTTTTTTGAATGTGTGTGTTTTTTTTGTTGTTTTTTTTAAACAAAGCCAGCCACTAAAGTAGATTTTAAAATGAGACTTTTAGCGGACATTTCTGGCTGCATTTGCAGTTATCTGAAGGAATTAGCGGCAACCCTTTGGGGACTGGAGCATTATGGGAGATTCTCACACACTAGGTAGGCCGTCTCATTTCATGAACGAATAACCGGCTTCGAAGTGTGCAGCCTACTACCTATTTACCACACCCACTGGTCATTTTTTGTACACCTGTTCAATTGCTCGTTGACACAAATATCTAATCACATGGCAGAAACTCAATGCATTTAGTCATGTAGACATGGTCAAGACAACTTCCTGGAGTTCAAACTGAGCATCAGAATGAGGAAGAAAGGGGATTTAAGTGACTTTAAACGTGGCATGGTTGTTGGTCTGAGTATTTCAGAAACTGCTGATCTACTGGGATTTCACACACAACCATCTCTAGGGTTTACAAGCCAAAATGTCTTGTAGATGTCAGAGGTCAGAGGAGAATGGGCAGACTGGATGGAGATGATAGAAAGGCAACAGGAACTTAAATAATCACCGACTCCAACCAATGTATGCAAAACAGCATCTCTGAACACACAACACGTCCAACCTTGAAGCAGATGGGCTACAGCAGCAGAAGACCACACCGGGTGCC
>JBBBVU010000009.1:15282432-15334826 GCA_037177055.1 Atherinosoma microstoma | reverse complement strand
TCTGGATGCTGTGGGGCTGTCTTGGTTGACACGCCTCTATGGTATCGCGTGGACATCGGGGACAGTGCCTCTGGATTAGCAGACTGGGGTGGTGGTTCCTCTCTTTAAGAAGGGGGACCAGAGAAACCTAGCTGGACCTTCTCAAAACAAAAATCTATCTATCTAGGTTGTAACAATAGAGCATGGCCATTTTTACTACCACTCCAGTGTTGCATTTTGTGTACAACATGCACACAAAATGCTCTAAATACTAATTTTGGAATGCATTTAGTAAAAACTTTATATGTACATGTTCCAGACATTATAATGATCATCAAAAATAGTATTTCAGGCATTAGACTTACTTTGATGATAAATCCAGTCGGTTGAAACAAAGGGGTGTTCTGTGACCGAAGTTTTGGAAGTTGTGAAACTTCATCCCCATGTGGACAGTGACTTATGGACAAATTTCTCAATCAAAACCATTGTGGATTTGAACAATAAGAACCTATGGATATGTAAATGTGCTTAAACAAAATAAAAAAACAGCATTAACACCTTTTTTTAGAAAATAAAAAAATTTAATTTTACAACTCAGGGTCTCAACTGTGATAGTTGTTGATCGATGAAATTTCAGACATGATTTTTTTCTTAGATTGTCTCTTTCTGCTGGGTCCTTTGTCTCCCCAGAATTCGCTACATAGTTATAGACCATGAAAGGTTTTGACATCCAAAAGCTGATGGTGGCTTTAATCTACTTAGAAACATCCCTAAAAGGCAAGGGCCAGCCCCACTCTGCTTATACTCCACTCTACTCACTCACTGCATTATGTGAACTACAGTAAGTGCCTGTACATGAGCAGTTGAGAGGGCAAATCCAATCTGTTAAAAAGCCACAACTCAACTCCACAGCCAGACGGCACAAAATTCAGCACTTGACCCAAATCCTATTGTGCAGCGCTGCCTGCAGTTGTGGTGCCGCACAGCATGAGTAGAGGCTTTTGTATTCTGCTAAACAAATATGGTGTTATTGAGTGTGCCTATTTAATGCAAAGGAAATGTGCAGGGCTTTTTGTAGCCTGCCTGTACCAAGGTGCTATTGGGTGCATGTCTTGTTTTTCACTGCTGAGCCTGTTAATGCATGTCCTGTATTAAAGTCTATGCATTGTGTCTATTTGCTCCCACTTGAGCCAATGCTTTGCTAAGACTCTCACAGTGGAAGAACCATGTCATTGAGCCAATTGGAGCATAACAATTGTTTTATAGCCTGAGACAGATTTAAAACAATGGACATCATTTCACCACATTAACCGAGAGCCTAATGACTAATGTTTTATTGCAGGACATATGGATAAAACCAGATACAAGCAATGGTAAGGCTTTGAAATTAGGTGTTAATACCAACCTGCATAAACACTGGAAAGATAAGAGTTGGGCCACAATTTTTACCTCCACCAAGGTGCGGAGGCTATGTTTTTCCCAGCATACGTTTGTCTGTCTGTCTGTTAGCGACATAACTCAAAAAGTATTAGACAGATTTTTATCTAAATCTTTTAGTAAATCTTCAAAATGGTATAAGGAAAAACAGATTAGATTTTGGGAGTGTTCCAGGTCATTGCATGGATCCAGGAATTTTTCTTATCACTAGAACCACCGACATTCCAATGCCGCCTAGAACCAGCATTAAAAAAATGACAAAGTTGACGTTTACAGAAGCCAATTTTTTTTCCCCTTTGAATCTTTTTTTATCATTCGAAAGTAGACAAAGCTTCAATAAATAAATAAATAAATAAATAATTGATTAGCATGTGGGATTACTTTGGGCTTGTATTTCAAATAAAAAATGTCAAATACTTCCTAGCTTACAACATACACTTATCAACTAACATATAAGTACATTTTATATATTTTTTAATGTATCTATATCTTTTATCACATATTTGAGGGGGAACATTTAGGAAAAAAGCAGCATATAATGCTAAAGTAAGGAAACAGAGTGCTGGATGTCAGCTGATATTGATTCATTGTATCACATGTGGAGAGCCCCATAATGAACACACGGTGGGTCATTCTGGGATTGATCCTGTTCCTGTAGAGGAAAATTGTGCAGCAATGTCCAAAACATTATAAAACAGGCCATCTTCTAGTTACAGGTAAATGTTAAAATCCCACATTGTTTGACCCGTATCATGTTGATATTCTGTATCTGCTGATCCAGAAGGTTCAAAATATAGGGGGTACTGGGTGGGCTGTTGGGCCTTTTGGTTTTTTTCAGGTGAGTCACCCTATGGCTTGGCAGAGATCTATGCTCTCTGAGACATATGAAATACAATTTAGCTGTATTTTATTTATTGACAGAATGATAATTTTTAAATGCTTCATTGACTTTGAATATCCCTGATACAAACATAATTACCTGGAATCTGCATTTGGGTGAAGAGAGAAGACAAGGAAAACTTGAGAACCTAAAATCACTTTAGAGCATATATTTAGGTTTCTGAAGTTTCTACCAACTCGAAAACTCAGTTGGTGGAAAACTGAAAATCAAACCTTTTTTTATAGGGCCACCTGGATTTGAAAATATCTCACTTGGTGAGCTGCTTAGATTTGAAGTGGATTTCTACATTACACTCCTAGTTCAGAGTAAAGATATTCAGCCTCTTTATCTTTATCTACTCAGCTTCGACTGACGCTACATTTAATTTATCTCAAAAGTGATTAGTTGAAACTGAATGGCTCTTTGTTTAGCTAAATGATGACAATTTTTCTGTCTTAATTCTTCTCAGTTGGAAACACTGATTTCCAATTTGGCTCTGATGCACCAAATTCTGCCATTATGAAATAAATTCTGTTAAGTCCATTTCTGTACAAGTTTTAAAAATTAGCAGCATAAAACTTGAAACACACAGAGAGTGAAATAACAGGGATGACCATAGAGTAGAGTTGATATATGATGGAGGATTTAATTGCAAGTTTTGAATAAAATATCAGGCTACCTGCCAGCTCTTAGGAAACTCCAGGCTTTATGTAGTAAGGTTTTAACAACCTGGACCAGGTCAACACCAGACTAGCAATAAGATTGTGCTTAAAAAAGTGAAATTATCCGCTCTTCAGTTAAACTTCATATGGGAAGTATCTGATATACATGTCAGGTGGCATCTTAGGTCACAGAGTGAGAGGACACAGAGTCATTACAACCTTTCAAACTATGAATGATATCTTTTCAGCAACTATTGGTATCAGGTGACTTACCTGAAATCTGCTCCATAGTCTTAAATTACCACGCAAACATGAACTTGGACACAAATTACATTCAATAACCATTAAAGTATTTTATTGCAGTCGAAGAAAGTATGCAGTAATTAATCTTAGACCTCACACTAGTACTCACCAAAATGAAAAAGATACCCAATTTCCTCTTTGGACAGGGATTCCGGCTCATAAAAAAGGAGTACACACGCCCAAACTATCCAAACAAAGCACAATGAACTGGGCTGACCTTCTACCCCCTCTTCCTGCAAACCCACTCCCCACTAGGAACACAGTGGAGTACTCTTTATCGATGGAAAAAAGGTAGACAATTTGACCTGCACGCACACAATGTATTTAAATACTAGTCTATTCTCCTGCCTCTCTGCTGTTTATTGCATTCATGCACATACTTAAAATCTGTGTCTGGAAAACACACAGGAATCAACAGCTGCAAATGTACAATGCAAAGAAGAGGACTTAAGGACTTATCAGATATTATTTGCTGTCAACATTAGAGTGAATATTTTATTCATTCACATGGCTTTTAAAATAACTCCCCCTTTCCCTCATCTTTTCCCTCTCAGTTGGTCACTTTACTTGTTTCTTGTCTCGCTCCTTAGTTATCCACTTGGTCTCTGCATAAACACATTTCTGTTTCCACATCATCTCCATCTTTCTTCCACCTGTCTGTCTATGACTAGATAAAAGTGTACTTGCTCTTTGACAGGACATACTTGGTTGCTTCTACCTCAGAGATGGAGGAAAAGTTAGTGAGTGGGAAATAGAAAAACGAGAAGGCTTACATATGCAGGTACAAAAGTTCACTGCGTGTATGCAGGCTTTGATCAGCCGAGCACCTGTCTGCATCCCGGAGGGCCACCGCAGTTCATGGGGTCGGTCGTGCATTGAGCTGCCACTCATGTCTACTATATTTGAAATATTAAAGCTGTAGGGTATTGCTACAGATCAACTGCTACACACTGACAATGTGAAAAACACTTTAATCTGAAATGTAGAGATTCACTTTTCCCCCAATGCAGTGCAATATGATACTATGATACAACATGATACAATATACTTCAGTGTCTCCTTGGTGAACTTTGTCCTGGGCTCAAGGACATGTTGATTACATAAAGTAGAATTTCAACACAGCGTTGTGGTATAAGCATAATAGAAAACACTTCTTTGATTAACAAGTGGAAAATAAAAGTGCAGCAGTCAGAAAGATGCACTAAAACAGACTGGATGCCTCTTTTTTTGTTACAGGCACTGAAGGATGAAGGCGGCTGCATGTGAATGGGGAGCAGGCAGCAGAAGCAGAACGAAAGGTATCCCTGCTGTCTGTTTGGATTACATCACATACATGTTTCAGACCTGTTATCACTTTGACTTGGAAAAAGGGAGGCAGAGGCAGCAAAGAGAGGAAACTGAGGGATAAAGACTGAGAGCCAGAGGCTGAAAAAATTACACTGTATGGGTGAGAATAGAAAGATTGGGAGAGAGAAAGATGTAGGTAGAAGATGAGGATGAGAAAGTGGGTAGGGAGAAATGGGGCAATGTGGCAGAGTGCAATTTATTATGGTTCCCTTTCTCTGGGAGAGAACTCAGGAGCAAATGGCAGTGTGAAATATTCAGAGAGGGACCAGGGACGGAAACATTGGCTCTTGGTGACGTAACGCAGCTGCAATGCTGAACATCGCCTACAGAACTATGCCATCCGATTAAAGCCCTCTATGAAAGTCCAGCTTTGATATTCACCTCCAAACTTCTGAAACAATGATACAAGTTTCCTTGGGAGCACATTCCAAAAATATCTTCTTTGCTACATCTCATTAGCATGTTTGATGCATTTTGATGCAAATTATGAGTCATGATTTAATGACTCTTTCAAACAAAGAATCAAAGTGAACATGCATATGCATTACGACCTTAAAAAAAGTTTGTTTTTGATGAAATAGCTGAAAAGTACAAATGCTTCTGATACTGGCATCTTCTGATACGTTGTCCCCATTTAACATCTTTCCTTAGTTCCCTTCTTCTCTTACAGGGACTTTTATTTCTTCTTGCCACTTTTTCCCCATGCTTAAACCAAACTCTTTCACCCCCAAAAACCTTTAATCAAAGTCCACCTGTCTGTCTTTCCCCATCTGTCATCATCCCAAGGTCACACATTCAATCATTTCCTCTTATCCAGTCAAATTTTTCCTCCTATGCACTTGTCCCAACAGACTCTGTTTCCAATATGTCTCAAGGCAAACAGAGGAGAGTGTGTGCCCTCACATGCATGTGTGAATGTGTACGTGCGTGTGTGAGTGTATGTGTGTGTGTGTGTGCATCAATAAGGGCTGTAACGTTATGGATGACTTCATTTAGGGGCGCTATTAACAGAGCATGTCCCAAGGCTGTGGACCTTTCATATGATTCCTCCCTGGAGAGACAGCAAACAGACAAACTGGAACATGAAAGCATCTGAGGGCATGCAGGGGAAAGGAGATGTCACTGAATGTGAGATGTGTGTGTTTGTATACAATTTAAAAGTCAGATTTGATAACCGTGCCCTGAATAATAGTTATTTTTCTCAACTCAAAGAAGAATGTGCTGTAAAAAGTCCCTGGACTCTGGACTGCAGTGGTGTTTGTAGAATACATGATCAGGATCAGGGGAGGATGTGTTTGCGCGCTGCTCTTCCATATAACCTTGTAGACACACTGCATACCTCACAGGTAACAGTGTGTGATTGTGCATAAAGAATACTGTCAATATTATTATATCATTCTGTGTGGATACAGGTGCCAGTAGACCCTTTTACTGTCAGTTTACCTGCATGAGTGATGATATTCATGGTACCATGCTGAGGTTTTGCTACTATCAATCACATGATCAAAAGGGACAGATATAAAGTGAAATTGTATGGAATGAGTCATCAATCTTTCACCTCCCTACAAAATGAATTTGTGGAATATGTTGCAGTTTACCAGCTTTCACTCTGTCAAAACTCATGGACAGCTACTTTGTTATCATTATAGGCCTTATTGTGCTGGAAGATGAAAAAATAAGGACTTATTTGTGATATTTGCATACTTGCATTAACCTTAATACAAATTTGTTTTTGGCCTAACAAAGACTGAGGAGTAGATCAACACAGCTTGATGATTGTAGAACACATATAGAACACCTATAATGTACAGTACAAAGAAACAAGTTAAAACCTAAGCCTCCTGCCCACTCTCTTAAACTGCTTCGACTATATAATACCAACACCTACGGAATAGTCAGAGTAAGAGTGATGGGAAGAAGGGGGGTGGAGGTGAAAGGAAAATGTGTAATTTTTGACACCATGTGATGTGTTTGGTAAATTAAAAGAGTAGAAAAGGTTTCATGTTTTCCCCGATTTTATGGCAGAGAAGAATGCATAAATGCCACTGAAACACAGCTCGGTGGAGAGAGAGAGAGAGAGAGAGATGGGGCGAGTGGATGCAAAGTGCAGGATCAAGAGAAGGGCTTGAGTTTAAATGAATATTTTGACACAGTGTTTCCTTACATCATGCTGTGCTGTAAAGTGGGATCATTGTGAAGGAAAAGGTAGTGCACAGGAACAGGTGATGTCTGAGGAAAAATGAGGTGCTGGCAGCACGTAAACGTACCCAATCTGAGTATGATCAAAATGAATACAAGGTAAGATTTACGTACATAAGCAGGATTTACTTCAGAGGTGCAAAGTGAAAAGCTAGTTTTTCTTTGACAGCACTCAATTTAGAGGAGGGGAGTAGCTAAATAAACCATGCCACCTGACTTACAAAGATTTCGAGTAGCCATTGGATAGTAATTGCAAAACAAGCAATGAAAGGCTGCCAAAAAAAGAAAGGATTAACCCATTTTGCTGTTGACATGGCTGCGACAGTTGCTGCTATAAGTAGAAAGAGCCACAAACAAAGAGCTAGAGGCAGAAGGGGAGTAATTTTATCTACTTAGGTGATTAATTTGGAATGCCAAAAAAAGACATTATCCAAACATTTGGTTTGCTAAATCATGCTGATCTGCATTTGATGGAGGATGTTAAAGATGAAGCTAAACCTTATAGAAAAAGTTGTGCATAACACATCAAGAGCGTTTTGCAGTCCTTGAATTTGTTTCGATTTGTTTTTTTAGGGGTTTCTTTTTATCTCTTACCATTTTTTTGTTGTTGTTCTGATGTTCTCTTTTTAATGTATTATGGCTGAGTTTTATAATGGGCATTTTCCCTGGTCCTGATTTCTGTAATGAAGAGATTACAGAGGTATGCACTATTCAGCTTCAACATTAAAGCCACTAACGGGTAAAGAAAATAAGGCTCTGAACAAACATTTATGGGCTCTATGGCTTAACTTTTTTTTTCTTTTTTCCCCCTTTGCTGCCACTTAAGGGTAGCATCAGAAACATGCAAAGCAATATGAGCTCTGAACTGCTTTTGGTTGTGTTGGTACTTTAGCTTTGCTCTGCTGTGGAAAACATAACTCAAAGTGGACAAAGATCTGCTTTGTGCCGAAGTGAAACTAAGCATTAAATAATGGAGACTATCTGATGCAACTATTGTCTGATGTCTGTACAAATATCTATTTATTCAATTTCTTTGCAGCAGTGGCCAAAGACAGACCTTAGAAGTAATTACGACCCCTTAGAAGTAATTATCTTCATTCTATAAAAAGCCTGCCTGTCAATGGTAAACAAAGTTTTCCTTTCCTTCCTGCTTTGTTTCTTTTATGCCAAAACGCATATGCATCACTACAATCACTCATCCATTCATTAACATTCACCTCTGTTTGCACTTACTTCCACATCTCATAGCGTTCTTGATTCATCATGTATTTGGTTAACATGTTTTGTCGAGAAAAAAAAAACATTATTAACTTTCAATTTTACTCTCTTTTTGTCAAGGCTTAGGAGTCAAGTCATAACAGCTTTTTATTGGTGCTTCTTTGCTATTTATTGTTTTTGACACTTTACTCTTTTTTTGTTATGAAATATCGACCCCTCTTGGCTCCAGCTTACTTTCAGCAAGCCAGCATTCAGTCAAGGTGCACTGTCATCTGCAAAGCCTATGGGTTGTTAGCTTTTGAAGAATTGCAAGTAAGAAAAAATACCGGTTTACAAGTGGTGGGGTTAATATAGATGCATACCTCCATCCAAGTATAAATGGACCCTAACACAGCTTCTTTTATTAAAATGCAATGCTCTGCTGGGAAAATCTGCATCCTGCATTCACATAAATATTACTTTGACACTTGCCACCTACCTAAACATTTTTACAGACCAGTCACACCGCATATGGCAACATGCTTAGAAAGGGCTGAAATAACATGGCAAATACAAGGTGGCATCTTTGGAAAGCAAGGAGAATCCACAAGGACCTTGTCCCACAACCCACAAGACCCAAAGGATCTATTGCTGTTGTCACAGTTGTACACACTCCAGGACACCTTTAGACTAATTTTCTCTGGCCTGACTGATCAGAGCTCTTTTGACAGCATATGGTGGAACTAATCAATATACGGTTGGTGGTCCTAATGTTACAGCTAATCAGTTTAAAATGTTCCCAAATGGAGAAGAGTCTCGACAAGATGTGAGGCAAGGATTTCAGGTAGATTATCTCACAACAGTTCAAGATACTTTTACTTTTATTTGGAGGGATGGGGAGTGCATCAATGACTGGCCTTCAGTAATGGCTTATTATTTTTATTTTCATTAGTTTTTATTAAAACTTAAAACATCTAATTTGCTCTGAGACTTTAACAATTTAACTAATAATGCAAAATTTGAATGACATTAAGCTGTGGATTGCTTAAAATGGGAGAGTCAGAGTTGCAGACTGATCTTAGCAAAATCTGTTTAGTAATAGGATAAAGGGTTTATAAAAAAAAAGGTTTTTAAAAAGACATTCTGTATCTATCCTCCATCCACTGCCTTGGTTTGGTCCAAGTTCTGCATCTGTCTGTTAGCTTTTAGACTACCTTGACAAGATATCCCACCGTGCACTGTTTTAACTGTTTTAATGCAGCAACTTTCACAACAACTTGGCAGATCTTTACTCTTCATTTTGTCACTCAGCTGCAAGAATCCAATATATTATCAGATTAAAATACCCTGCAGCATCTCTGATCGTATATCACAGCATGCAGTCAGAAGTTAATTGATAAAAAAGTCCATTAGCATAAAACGATAAAATGTCATATGATACCCCAGATCCTTTTTAAAGACAACAGTAGAAAGAAAATTGAATGCTGGAATTTTGGAAGTAGAGGGCCATTGATTTTGCATGATTGGATGCGACCTGTTTGCCAGGCAGACAAAATACTTCTCATCTAAAATGTTTTTCTACGTGATGTGAAAACATGCAGTGGATAGAATAAAACCACATCAGCAACGAGACGTTAGATATGGTCCAGTGAGATCTCAGGGTAAAACAAAGGTGGATATCTAACCAACAGACTGCACGTTCAATTAAACTATGGGACTGGCTGTAGCAAACATGTCAGTAATGAGTTGACAGACTGAACTGATGACACAAGCAAGAAGTGTGCACAAGGGGTCAGGACTGCCTCTTTCATACATAATCTGACAAATATGGCTCAGCTCACAAGTAACAGGCAGAATCTATGTTTAGGCTACCACAACAGGTGTGCTTGTTCTACAGTAATCAAATGGCATGGTTAAAAAGCATCTTAGCGCAATGACAACAAAGGTGAGGTTCAACTTGAACAATTTTAAGGGCATCAGGCATCAAATGTCCACATCTGCCGCAAAACTTTTCTTACACACCAGGGTACTTCCCCACTTGTCATATTGCATAACAACTTGGTCCCAAGCAGGGGTGATCACCCTCAAACCAGTTTATTCTCCCTACAAACAGATCTTAAAAACATTAGATAAAAAATCGAGGGAGTACCATCATTGTAACATCTTAAAAAATATAATCTTCTTAGCTTTCAAAACTATCTTTTCTATTCAGACGTATGCCTGTTGTTCAGGATTGTTCACCGGCTTGCACCTCCTCCCCTTAGAATGTACCTGAAACCACCTGACAGTGGTAGAACTGAGCAGGTGTGGACCAGAGCATCCTCAACTCTGGAATCCAAAGTTTAAGAGAACATTGGGACAATCATCATTTTCTGTTAAAGTGGTGGGGAAGTGGAATTCCCTTCCTGCAGATATCAAAGTCTGTCAGCTTTGTACTGTTTAAAAAACGACTTAAACTTTGGCTTAAATCAGTGCAAGACTGTGACCATAATTAGTGCCTTGCTTAGGACGTGACCCTTTAAAGATTCTGCTACAATTACGGTAGGACATTTTAATGCCATTTATATTTATGCTTTGTAAAGATTATATTTATATACTATGTTATATAGACTATGTTGTTATAGTTTTATCCACATAGTTCTATTTTACACTGTCTTGTTGTATTTGTATCCTGTTTAAATGATCTTTTTTTAATGTCTTGTCTTCAATTTATATTTACTGTTGTTTGTCTTCCTGCCTGGGGACTACATATGCAAATGAGCTTTTAGCTAACTCTGGTGCAATTGTGTAATTGTACACTGTCCCTGTCAAATAAACAATAAAGTAAAGTTATTATTGATTGTAATTGATCATAAATTTGTCATCGTTCATAAGTTTGCAGATTGCTGCAATGACTGAACAGGGCAATTGAAGGCCATTCCCATCTGCACTTTTCCTCTTGTTTTCTGAGACCTAATGCTTATTTGTCGTACATAATTCTGGCCCAAACTGTTTTATATTCAAGCAACGCTTCTAACCATCCATCCACCCACACAAAAACACATGCTGCACAGTGTCAATAAATTCACCTCCAGTTGCCCTCATTGTAGCTGGTGGTGGCAGTGGATGGTGGAGGTGAGAGTCGATAGAGGTGAAGAACAAGAAGAATGCTCCTCTACCAATGAATTGATCCTCTGCTCCTTGGAGAAATGGACCTAATGTTGTAGATTTTGCCCTCAAACAAAGGACAACTTTAATTAATAAAAAACTAATAATAAAATAAAATGACATATAATCTTAATCTCCCTGAAATGAAAAACACAGAAAATAGCTTTTTTAGCTAGTATCAAAATTGTAATTATCTGTGGAGTTTATTGTCTTATCTTGAATGAGACAGCAAAGAAGGAATTTTATCTAAATAAAAGCACCTTATGGAAGAATTCAAGGATAATCAAAAGGACAATACCTCATGTGGTGGTTAAGTTTCCTTCAGCAAACACATGAACATGATCAAATTTTTTATTATCCCCTTGATTTTCTTACTGTGCATCATTTTATTTTCTGCGCTAACTCTGGTCGATTGTTCTCAAACTTTTTTTAACAAAGTACCCCCCATTGGAATTACTTTTCAGTCATTTTAAAGACGTCAACAGAGGTAACCACAAAGCTTTGGTATCAGCGCTGGATTTCTTAAAATTTGTAGTTGAAAAAACACTTTAAATTTAGAATATTAAAAAACAAAAAAACTAAACCACATTTCAAACATTTTGAATATCAATAATTCCTTTGCATGGAACAATGTGTTAACAACATTAAAGACCCCCTCCTGTTGTTTACACCTCCAAACTTTTGCAGAATGAAATTTACCCTCAACTCATAAAACAATCTGTTCCCATTCTATCTTTCTGGCACTAAACTGTGTCATCTATCGAAGACACAGACTTTAGTCTTTCCATTGTATCTTTATTTATTTATTTATTTATCTTTTTAAGATTTTGTGACTCTAGTGGCCTTTTTTATGCAGCTGTAGAGACAGAAAATGAGGTCAGATAGAGAAGGAGTGACATGCAGCAAAGGGCCCCAGTCTGAGATTCCAACCTGTAGCTGTAGTCTCTGTATACGAGCCGGCTTCATCTCTGCCTGCACATTAGCAGGCAGGAGTAGGTCTTCGGCGTTGGTGAATAGTTATTCGGCCTTAACCACCAGCAAAGACACCACGTAAGAAGCCTCCAGGGCTTTTGATGATGTTGTGGAGGATTTTAGCATTGAGAACCTAAATTCAGCAAATTTCCTCCGAAAAAACCAAAACCTCTCGGCTTATCAATATGACAGGCATGCTTTGTAGTAAGATGCCACTGGAGAGTGCTGGCTTCATGCTGCTGTTACTTTCTTCCCACATAAGAAATAGAATGCTTTGGGCTGGTAGCAGTTCGCGGGCATTAATACAAATAAAACATATTCATCTAACTACTGAAAACATTTTACCATTTTTGCACTGTTCATTCATCCATCCATTTTCAATGGACCCCAAATAAATTGCATTGCAGTGTCGAGAGCCAGGATACATCCTGGACAGGTCACCAATCCATCTTAGGGCTGAATCAATTTTTTCAATAGGACTGGCAAATGATGTCAATTGGCTTGTGCCAGAATATGTCAAAAGAATTTAGGTAACATTTTAATCTATAATTTTACATTTATATTTTATTGATGCTACATGATTATTATAAATTCAATAGGATGCTATTTTTATTATTTTCAAATTTTCTCATGTACCCTATGGAGCATCTCCAAGAGGTAGATGCATCCCCATTTGAGGGTGCTTTAGTTGATAGTCATACAGTGATGTTGGGGTCCTAATTCATGAAAATATTATATCCATCTGTAGTCACATTTTGGTAGTCTGTCTAATGACACAATTTACTGTTGAGGTGGAGTATTATTATATTGACTAACAAAATGAACTCTATGTATAACATCAGCCGCTGTACAATAAGAAATGCCTTATAAACAAATTAAATTTCGCCATACACTCTGGGATTTGGCCGGTCCCTAAAAGAAAACCTTAAAAACAACAGAAGCTGCTTAAAAGGAAGAAGAATCAAACATGACAAGCACACTGTATTCTAACACTCTTATTGGACAGCTCGTTTAATGACATTTTTCTATGGGTCAAAGCCAGGAAATGTCAAACCAATTAAAAATCTAACAGGATGAAAGGGAGCGTGCTCTGTAGAGAAAAAGGTAACAAAAGGGAAGAAGGTATGCTTCACATCACACCCTTTGCAGGAATATTGAGTGCAGTGCGATAAAAATTGTTTCGAAAAATAACAAAAAAAGGTATTTATCTTTACCTAGTTTTGTAAAAAAGAGAAAGAAAATCTGATACCTCTTCTGAATTTGGGGCAATTAGACCCCTTTCTAAAAAAAACTTTAAAGTACCAAAATAAATCTAAACTATGAAAGGTCTAAAATTTGTCCAGTCTTGAATACGGATGATGCATGAAAGTAACTTGCAACTTACTGATTTTTTTTTTTTCATGTGAAAATGCACATTTAAAAAAAAAAAACTGCATTACTGCCACCACAGTTTTTCTAATGTCAAAAACAAGAGCCCACAGTACAACGCTATGCTGAGAGGGATGAATAAACCTGAGTGGAGGACAAACTGATGTTGACGTTTTCATACATTCTCTCCCACGCATTAAATGTTTAGAAATGAGAGGCAATAAAAGGGATGAGATGAAATAATTTTCAAAGGCACTTTATCTATTTCCCTCCCATTTCACTCATTAAATGCTGCACTCTGCCCATGATAACCAATGCACTGACACATAAAGATCCAGGTGGACACACTAACCAAGGGCATAAACACAAAGACTTAGATGGATATACCTTGAAAGATTGAAAAATACTCAAAAAAGGAAATAAACCCAAAAACATAAAGACACACACATGTAGACTTTAACACCGACACATACACACCCCTGTCCTTGATCCTCATATAGCCAGACTTTCATCGGTCTCCCTGCAGGTCATTAGACTGTGGTTGAGCATTGACATGTGGACTCATGGTGGATGCTTCTGGTAATGTCAAACAACACATGACCCTTCGACACTGCCTCACTGCAAATAGATCAATTTACATACAAACTCTACACAACAGCCTTTAACTAGCCTCTCAAGGCCACTTGGGCCCTAAGCTGGCTCTGCCTGTTAGCTGAGAAGTGCTTTGTTGGACTGTGTGTGTATGTCTGTGTTTTTGCTCACATATATTAGATGTGCTCTCACTGCTTCCACTTGCTACACAAGCCTGTTTATATTGAATATTAGGGGCTACATCAGCTTGTTAACGTAGACTTTAGCCTTCTTTAAGGACCAACATTTGGTTTTACATGCAAGTAAAAAATGCCTTTTTGTCTGTATTCTGTTGTAAAATATATTCTGCATGCAGCTTAAAGAGATACAAAATTACTTTGCCAGCACTGTGCAAAGCTTTAGGGAAAAAAAAAATACAAGCACAGCAATACTTATGATTTGTTTATACTATGGGTGTGGCTTTGAGGGTGGCAGAAGTCACTTCTCCAAACTGTCAACAACTACAAGTTTGGTAAAACCTCCCTCCCTCACCGAATTCAGGCTGCCGTGATGAATTGATTGTCAGACGTGCTTGTGTCGGGGGGAATAGCAGGCGTTCCGCTGTTGAGTGATTAATAGAACCAAACTCTAAAAGAGAGACACCCCTCTCACGGATGACAGCTCAGCTGCTCTCATTTGGTCAAAGGTGCACGGAGGGGACCCTGCCTGCTTGCCTGTCTGTCTGTCTGTCTTTCTGCTCTGCTGTATGGTGGAAGGCAGGATGTGTGTGTATGCAGGCTTTTTGGGGCTTCTACTTTACAGGTTCAAGGTCTGTATGATGCAGGTGTCATTATCAGCGAATGTCTGTGAGACTGTTTTTTGATTTGCAGACTTATCTGCAATATTGAGAAGAAGAGCACACACTGTATCACACTGTGTTCTTCATAATACATACCAATATACACTGCCAGTCAAAAGTTTGGACACACTTTGCCATTAAACCCAATGGGAATGTGTGTCCAAACTTTCGACTGGTACAGCACGTACATCAAATGTGTGAATTTCATCCTCCAAGCAGGTATGACAAATAGGCAACTGTGGTATCTGCATGTTTTATATACACATTTGTAATTGTACAACTGGATCTTAAAGGTTGTTCAATGCTAAAATAAAAAAAACAACCAAACTGAAGCACCAACTTTTCCAAAATGATTGGAAAACTTACAGCCTTTTCTTTGTTGAGTTTGCATATTTCCCCTGTGCTTGAGTAGGTTCTCTAACCCAATGGTTCTCAAACTTTTAGAGAATCATAACCCCCAAGATTATATGTTGGTGTTTAAATGTATGGATAGACAGACAATACATTTGCATCAGATTTTCAATTTAATAGGATTTTGTCTTCTAATTTGACATATTTGGTCACTATTTTAATCATTCAAGCCTAGCTGAATGTTTAACATCTTTTTTGTGTGACAGACTCAGAGCACTCATCTTTTGCTGCTTTATTTGGACTTTGAGTTTAATATGCAGCAACCTCACAAAACCTGAAGACAAACAATGAGAATTCATTAAATACACCTGACAGTCCACAGATAAAAATAAACATGATTCAGTTACAACAGATGACACAAAGGAACTTATATTAGAATAGCAGAGAGTGAATGTACAACAACACTAGATGACATTCATCATTACAGATGAAAATGACTTCTCTGTGGAAGGATTAATATGAACCGGTAAAATGTGTCTTTCTTTTGCAGGAAACCAAACTCTGTGCCCACTGGGCTCCGAAATGAGTGAACGGTGTAGACTAAGTGGACGAGGTGTGGAGAGTAACTAGTTTTGCATTTCTCTTCCCCCTCCCTATATCATCTCCCCCGCCTTTCTGCTATTATAAACACAACAGCCCTATTCCCCCCTTTGTGATCATCAGTGTGTGAAATTCTCCACTTTATAAGTCCTAATGTTCTCACACCACAGTTTATTGCTTCATAAGTTGACTTTACAACTATATTTTAGTGAGAATATTAGTTTGACACTACAGTAGGTGTTGGAGGATAAAATTATCTCTCAAGTTTACTTTTTTATCTGATTTCATGCTGTATGCCAGGGAGGGCAGAAGCACCACCTGTGCACAGGTAACAACACACAGATACAGCAGGAAGACAACCTGAATAATTCATAATCATAATCTCACCTAATTTATTTTCTATGTGATATGTGGGCTTATAAAAGTACAATTCATTACAATCATTTACTTGACATGATGTCAAATATTGTAAAATGGAGTCCTAATTCTGGTCAATACCTATAATGTGCAGCAGTCTCTGCTCAACAAGGAACATCTGCTGCAGGCTTTAATGGAATCATTGATCTCAATGGGTAATATCTGGTTTGTTCAACCTTTAATGTCTTTATTGTTTTTTGTCTCCTCTTTTAGAACCGAAGAGCTTATCTCAATTGTGTTTTTGTTCTTCTTTTTCTTAAAGCACCTTATCTTAGCTTGCTAGACAATGTGTTATGTTGTGGCCAAGATTCTGTGTGTCGTTCCTATTCTCTCTTTAGTTAACGTCACCTGAGTTCTATTTGGCAGTGCTCTAGCCCGTTACATATACAGTACCTGCCAGATCTTGCCTCCTGTAGGCGTTCTTTTTTCCATGCATACTACAGTTTCTTAAAATCCCTAAAGTCTCTGAGTGGTAATTAATTATGTCTTCCAGGTGTGGAAAACAAACACACTTGCACTCATACTTAGCAAATCCATACGCTCATACAAATGGTGGATGAATGATTTCTTTAGCTTGCAGATAATGTTGTTACAAATCGACTGTATGTATGCCGGATGGCTGCCATGAATCAATGTGACAACAGAAATACAGAAAGCAGGCGAAGCAGTTCGTGGATCTCGGAGCGTGTGAGTTTATTATTGGGCCAAGCACTCAAATGTGCAAATACCCCTTTACACATTAACCTCAACTTCCTCCCTGTTTAACTAAGTCACCATGAGTTGATAGGTCATTTATCATTCAGCACTGTTGCAGACTATAATGATTCCCCACTTTCCAAGTCTTGGCTCTGTATCCACTGACTGAGATGTTAATGTTGCAAGCTGTGGAAGGGTTTGCTAGCCATTGTGGCAGCATGCAACGTGCCGGTATGCTTTGGAGTGAGCTCAGGAGAGCCTGGAGGTTTTGCTCCAAGAGAAGTTAAGATAGGATGAAAGTTTAATGATCCCCATGGAGAAACTGGGTCACTGCAGCAGCAAAGACTATGAAATACATAAGGTTGTGGACAAGAGAACAAATTGTGTTACGGTACAATGTCCCTTTTATTTAAATGCACTGCTTAGATAAAAATAATTCTTGCTGCTGCTACAGTTTATCACAAAGGTGCAATTGTGCTCAGCATATTTAGAGATCTATGCTGATCAGCCATAACATTAAAACCACAGAGAAGTAAAGTAAGTCTTGGGAAAACCTGCATCTTGTCATTCACATTAATGTTTCTTTGACACTTCCACCTACCAAAGAAGTTTCTGCCTTTAACAGCAGTGGGCCTCACAAAATCTGCAGTCAAACCAGGTACCAATCTGATAGATCCCCTTAATATTGATCACTTATGGATGAGTTGCTCAATATTACAGTAGGTATGTCACAGCCATTTATATGGTATTTTTGTTTTGCCAAGTATGGTTATTAGTTAATTTAATTTATTCAGTTTATTATTTAAGTTACCAAGTTATAAGTTATGAAATGACTTTGAATATTTTGGACACTTCACCTGGTGACGGAAGTTGTGGGGTAACACCTAGATATGTCACGTCTGGATTGCCAGACAGGTTCTTTTTTGGTTGTGACAAACAATGTCGGGTGGCGTGACACTGGAGGGCAGTGATTTTTGACCACTTTCAATTAACCTTTGTTGGCTTTTGTTTATTTAAATCAAACTTAGATTATTTTAGATAACATTTTAGTTTGTATGAGTTTATGACTGTTTATCTTTGTTTTAGGAAAAATGGAAAATAAATATTTTATTTTTTTCTAAACCATTTTTGTTATTGGAAGTGCGTATAAAAAACCTCCTGCTGTTAGCGCTGCCACAGCCTTTTAAAAAGTTGGAAAAAGGCCGGTACAAGGTATGAGTTCAATGTTATCGTTGATCAAGTATCTATGCTTATCAAATGGCTGCAATGCAAATAAAAACTGGACATGATTGTTAAGCAATTTCAAGCTGGAGATTTGAAAACTCAGCTTTTGCTGCCCTTGGTTAATGATGGCATGGATTTTTAGATCGTGGACTCACTACCCTGTGTTACCCAGATTTTGAGCTGCTTATGTTATTTCCAGGAGTGGGATGTTGACACTTTCTCTACTACAACACTGCAGACACAGGTTGCAAATGTTCTCACAAGCACAAGCAGCTCTGATGCTTAAACCTAAACAAACAGAAAAAAAAAAACAATTGACTAACAAGAGACTTATCCCACCTGCTAACTTGCATGAACTTCCAGCATCGGCCACTTTTCCAGAGGCAAGAATAAATTTCAAAGCCAACTCAATTAAAAACCCGGCTCTACTGCTCTAAGTCAGACTACAAGCAACCAATCACTGATTTATATATAGCCCATCTTCAAAAAGTGTCACTGACTGAGATCATTAAATAAAAGTAAAATGTGCCTTTATTGTTAAAAATAATGAAATGTAAAACCCTATTTGGGCTCGAGCATTAAAAATCTGGACTCACCCGGTTTGTATAATATTTCTACAAGTCAGGGATCCTGAGTAGATGAAGCAATGAGCGAATGGAATTGTGGGGTGATGGGGACATGACAGGACACTGATGAAGGGTGACAGCAATCATGTGTTAAATCAATGCTTTAAGATCCTCTGCTCTCTGCTGCTAGTGTTGAGTAACCTGAGAAAAAGATAGACATAGACAGATAATCCCCTTCTTCTGTTCACCTAAAGCAATTCAACCCCCCCTCCTTCATATCACCCTGAAGGAAACTAGCAGACATGTAAGATGGTTTGGTAAAATCTTTGCGAAAAAACCCCCAACTTTTTTACATCCTTCGTCACTGTTTCATTCCTCTGAACGACTGCCAAGCTCATTTCACTGCTACAAAGCCAAGTGTGATTTGAATAATCAGCTAGATTTCTTTCCATTGCAAAAAAAGGGAACCTTCTGCCTCATTAATTTCTATTTGTCAACGTGCACACACCTGCCTACCTGTGTGATCGTGCACACACTTGTGCATACAGATGGGTGGCATGCAAATGAGATTTGTGGCAAATAGAGTAGAGCTTGTTATTGAAAGTGAAAAACAAGTGGGACGCAGGAAGAAGTGGGCCATGTGCAAAAGATGCAGACAATTACTCCTTTAAGTTATCTGCACATTTCTTGCACATCTGTGCACTTTTTTGTCTTTCTGGGTCTATGTGAGAGTAATGAAAGGAATAGATTATTATCTTCAAGCGTTTTCAAACACACAGTCCCTTTATGTGGACCCCTCCTTCCTCATTTTTCTACCTTATTGTTAGCATCACGTCTATTCTTTTATAAACTTAGTTTGCCCTTTCATTATTTCAATGACCTGCACAAGAAAATGGGCTTCAGAGGTGGTGCAGGGGAGACACATTAATTCATTGATCATATAATCAATTATGTATGTCTGTTGTAACTGTAATTAACGTCCGCCATATGTGCCTGTTCGGTGTGTCCAAATCCTTCATTGAGATGGCCTGTCACTGCCGTGCACCATGCCATTTGTGTCCAGGAGTGAATGATAGTGTGTGTAAGCTTGTTTGAAACAGACTGCCATTTGTGTGTCTCACCAATGCTTTTTGGCACCATTTGTGTCAGTTGCATGCCAAACTCAATTGCATTAGTGTATTATATGAGGTTGTGTGTGCGCTCGCGCTGTCCCCTCGAGGCCTGAAGGCGGATCAGGAAGGAAAGGTGTTCTCTCTCTTTTCTCTGCCTCTCCAGGTAATTACTTCGAAGCACGGAGAGACAGGAGGCAGGTACATGCTCGCAAAGGGGATCAGACAGAAAGAGAGAGATAAACTCACTTCTGGTCTTGTAGTCTAACCAGGGAATTAGAGACAGACAGCAGGATAAAAGATAAAAGCAAATCCAAAACAGAAAAAAAAAGCAGACAAAAGATGATTTGTGGGACTATTTTGTACACATCATCAGCAGAATGTATACATGCAGCTTTTCATTTTGTCGTCAAGGCCTGTAACATTCTTTTCAGTGCACAATTCAGCTTTTTCTCAGAGCTGTAAAGAGCATCTGAACTCTTGGGAGCAGGGAGCTTAAGGATGTCCTGATCAATACGTCAGACAGCGGGGCGAGGCGGGGCACTGCAGTAAGGGCACAGACACATAGTTAAAAGTGGATATTTGAGTGGATACACATGCAGAAAAGGATTGGGGTCAACATAAAGAGGGTAATGGGGCTAAAACTGTAAGAAAATCTCACACATTGTATCAAAGCTAATCTCTATCACAGAGGGGCAAAGATGCCAGAATACTACTTTGTTCTTTGTTTCTGTAAAGTAATTTCCTTTCTGGTATCAGAGCATGCTGACAGTGTTGGTGGTGTATGATTTTTTTAAAAGAACATCTTAAATAGTTGCCTGTAATCTGCACTAATAATCCTGTTCCCTGAAAAGCAACAGTGGTAGTAACAGTGCCGATTACAGTCTCATACAAAATGCATGTGGAGAAATCCTCTTAAGGCCAAAACATGCTGATCTAATTCAATCAAGGATCTGATATGGTGGATGACAACTCAAACATGATTTGCCATTAGAGAAGCGTGTCTGTGTGTGTGTGTGGGCCTATCCAGCATTCATGGCTATCAGGATAGCTTTGATGGTGTAAAGTATAAGTATCGGCTCTGAACACACATTTATGCAGCAGTATCAAGATGACAAGCTTAGTGCAGAAGTGAAGGAATCTAAGACCATCCCTGTATTCCCAGAGAGAGGAAAATCTCATTCCCACCACTCCCCCTCCCCTCCTTTTCCCCATTTCTTACAGCATCTTGATCCGATCACCAGGCTTCTTACAAGCTTCAAAGTATGCACTGAAGAAAGATGAATCCGTAATTCAAATAGCTTTCTCTCTTGCTTTCTCTTTACTCCTGTGTTTATCATTTGTTGCCTGCAGAGGGCTTTGGTTCATCTGACAAACAGTCTAGACATCACAGAGATCCGATTACAAAGGCAAAGGACACAAGCACACTGACACTTGCAAGAAGACACAGAAAAGATTATTTAAAAGAAGCTGTGTTTATAATAGGCTTGCCTTCAGAGAGAGCTGTCCCAGTGCTTTTGTGCGTAACAAACTGAATAACCACAGACTATTGCATTAATTCCCCATCCACACCAGATCACTTCTTTGAAGTATAAAAGTCAGCTTGCATTGAGAAAGTATTTCAAAGGGCTGCTTGAAAACCTTGTTGTATCACTGAACCCCAGAATGCATGACGAAGATGAAGTAAAGGAATTCTGCTGTGTGTCGTCAGAATTACCACACAACATTGACATGCCATTTGTACTTGTTGCTCCCAGTAAGTCCATCACTGCCCATGTGGGTGTAGTTGCTTGGAAAGGCCACTCGTATTTTAAAAAAGTTGTCATATGCCCTTTACAGTATAGTGTCCCGCAAACTAGTACGTTCAAAAAGCTCAAGCCGCACAGAACTGACATTTCACAGGCAGGAAGATGGTGAAAACTGCTAAACCTTAATACAGCATACAAACAAAGACACAGAGAAGAGAAAAATAAACTTTGAAGATCTGTGTCTCCCTCACTTGCCGTGGTGGGATTCGCAAGGACACAACTCAGACATGATGTTTAGGTACAGCACAGCAAACCAACAGCACTCCGACAGCCTCCCGGCAGCTCTTCATCATCTTGCAGCATATTCATAGCCTCACTGTGCCCAATTAACCCTGCTAATCATGGTTAAACCTGGTGAATGCACAAACATTACACACACCTAGTGCTAGCCTCAGGATATGAGCCTGTCAGTACCAGCTGTCAATCTTATAACCTGAGTGGAGAGAAGTGATCAAGTATAAAAGGAATCCATAACATGTGCATGCACACATGTGGATCAGCTGTGTAACACTACAGGCTTTAAACTAGTATGAAATTACAAGTATTGACCGCTGTGGCAATTGGTGAGCGACAATAGGAGTTTCTGTGTTCCAGGGTCATTGTGAGGCAGGAGAAATAGCCTGAACCTCTTTGGAACCTCAGACATGACAGAGAGTGAGGAAAACATACCTTAATCCATCCCTTTTACAGTTCATGCTTTTGAGTTGTGTCCACAGCAGAGTGGACCAATAGACCATTAGCTGTGTAATTAGCCAGGCACTAGTACAGGAAAGGAGGTAGCAAACAGAAACGATCTCAACCACAATTAGCCAGTAAAGTTTAATTAGTATTGTGATTAAAGACAAAGAGGCAGAAAATCCCTCAGCAAATTCCTCAGCCTCCTACTCTCTACATACTCTGACAACAGTGTCCAACTGGAGCTGCGTTTGCGTTTTTCTAAACAAATATGTGTGCAGGCCTGTGGTCTATCTGGGCTTAAACTAGCGCAACTCAGCACTTACAGAGAGGAGGAGGACACAGCAGTTGATGACAGCAAAAAGGGTGCAGAGAAGGCTGAGCTGCAAAACAATGGCTAGAATATTACACATACTCTAAGATTTCCTCTGATTTAACACAACTAACAAGAAACATGCACACTTGTATCAACTACATAAACAGTAACAAAAAACAGCAAAGTTAAAAAAAAAGCAGTAGAGTATTAAAAAGATGAACAAGCACATTTAGAGGATTTTTTTTACATCAATGTAATATATTGGATAAAAAAACAACATTCGTGCTTTCTTTACTTTGTATTGAGCAATTTATGTCCAAATAATCTGTTAAACATCTAGGACTTGCAGGACAGCAGCCCTTGAGGACAGGGGTTCCCCAAACTTATGTTAGAGCCACCAGCCCACCTACATCCTAATAAACACTTGTTTGTTGACAAAATTTAAAAGATGGCCATGCATGTATCTGGGGAAAAAAGTAATTCTATGCATGTAGACTCTGTATGAATGGGTGGAGAGCAAAATAAACAAATAAAAAAGAAATGCAGGAATAAAACTAAAATGACATTGTATGTAACCCTGGTTTTCTACACACATAAAACTGAGACATACAGTATTTTTCTGGTAACAGGGTTGTGCAGAGGTCAAGTGAAAGGTGTATTTAGTTTGATAGATTTCTTTCCATCTTACAACTCAAATTCCACAAATGTTGGGACATTTTTTTTAATTTTAACAAAATGAAAACAAAAAGATCTTCAAATCACATGAGCCAATATTTTATTAACAACAGAACATACATAACAAAACAGATGTCTAAACTGAGAAATTTGACAATTTTATGCACAAAATGACCTCATGTCAAATCCGATGCTTGCTACAAGTTTTAAAATAGTTGGCACAGGGGCAACGATTGGCTGAAAAAGCAAGAAAGTAAAAAAAAAGATCTTTATTGGATGTCCGTGGTCTATAGAGAACATTTGGAGCATCATGAAACCAAAAATGCTTAAAAGAAGACCACAAACTCTTCAGCGGGTGGAAACCTTTATCAGGCAAGAATGGGACCAAATTCCAACACCAAAACTCCAGGCACTCATAACCTTGATACCCAGACGTCTTCAAACTGTTCTGAAAAAAAAGAGGAGATGCTACACCACGGTAAAGATGCCCTGTGCCAACTATTTTGAGACTTTGTAACTAGCATCACATTTAACACAAGGTCATTTTGTGCATAAAATTGTAAGATTTCTCAGTTTAGACATCTGTTTGTGCTATGTATGTTCTGCTGTAAATAAAATATTGGCTCCTGTGATTTGAAGATCGTTTTCATTTTGTTTGATATAAAGAACGTCCCAACTTTTTTGGAATTTGGGTTGTACACTAGTTTTTCTTAAATGCAAACCCTCACTGAAATGTAAAAAGTGTAAATTCAAGCTGAACATGTCTCACCAGGCCGAACATACAGTATATTCAACATCTAAGATGAATTTTGATCATCCAGTTAGTGAGGACAAAACCACCGTCACGGGTTGTTATTTCTCTTTTTTGTTCTATTGGTTGCATCGCTCTGATGTTGACCAACCATGTCCAAACTGTAACAGGAAATCATCCTGTTACATTAAATTCCTTGTTACGTCCACAAACTTTCTGACAGAAATGGTCAAGTGATTTGTTATTCCAGGCAAGGCTAGACCCCTCATTCCAGGTTGCATCTTTATCATCCTCAGCCTGCAATAGATCAGGTGATTCGCTAGAAATTAAAGTAAAGAGTTTAGTTTAGAGGGAAAATATAAAGAGAGCAGAAAAAAAATCATTCCAAACAAAGTTACATAGAGCCAAACCAATGGAACAGCTAGTGACACAGCCCAGTCTGCCATCACCACTGCAGGTGCAATGATTCATGGGAAAATTCATCTAGGGATGAGCTGGCGGGCAATAAATCACTGCAAGACAGTTGCACACAGTAAAGCCAACCTCTTCTTTCTTTGGTTGTTTGCAGAAGTTATGGATGGCTGTATGCATGTGGATGGGTGTGGTTTGTGGTCGTGCTGTAGATAATTATCTTAAATCATATTATACTTACTTTTGATCCCAGTTTGTCTGTTTAATCCTTTTAATGTATCCTTGAAGTCTGAGGTACATTTGAAATATGAATGTCTGTCGCACAGCATATAAGTGTGTACATTCAGAGTGCGCTTGGATGAAATTAAGTTTCTCTGTCCATCCGCCTGTTCCACACTGTTTTATTCTACTAAGTGTTCCTCTGTCTCCTTCCTCTCCGCAGTGCGGACTGTCCCTCAGCAGCAAGCTGGTCTTTAAAGCAACATATTTATCTCTGCATCAATGACATCACCGGTGGATGGAGGGAAACAGAAAAAGAGGAGGAGAGCAAAGGAATAAAGGAAGAAATAAAACAAAATGGATCCAGTCTGCTGTCTGTCTGGCGGAGGTTACTTTCCCTGAAGAGAGGAGAGATGTTTAAAACCAGAAGAGGCTTTGTTTTTGATTAGAATGCTATTTCAACTTTATGCTTGTCCACTGGGAAATCCTCCTGATTCTATGAAAATATCTTTATTTTGCCCCTTTTTATAGTTTCCTTCATGATCCTTCATATATATATATGTATATATAAATGTATTCATTTCATTCATTTAGAATTGGTCTATACCGCTTAGTCCAATTCAGAGTCGCAGGGGACTGGAGCCTATCCTAGCAATTAGCAGGTGATTGGGTACACCCTGGACAGGTTGCCAGTCCATCGCAGGGCCAACACAGAGAGACAGACAACCATTCACGCTCACATTTACTCCTAGGGAGAATTTAGAGTGACCAATTAACCTAACATGCATGTCTTTGGACTGTGGGAGGAAGCCGGAGTACCTGGAGAGAACCGACGCATACACGGGGAGAACATGCAAAATCAGCACAGAAAGGCCACCGTTTAAACCCCTCCACAGCCAAAGCTTGAACCAGCGACCTTCTTGGGTAAATTTAGTTTGGGGGAGATAAAAGCAATGCTTGAAAAAAAAAAACGAACAAAAAGGAAACTAAAAATAGATTCAAACTGGTTTACCAGTTTAGCAGTTTGTGATTACTTGTCTTATGTTTAGTTTATTCTTGTTAACTTTGCTCTGCCTTGTTTCATATCTGGTCTCTGGTGATTGTCCTCACCTATTGTTCATTTATCATTTCTTTCCTCAGTATTTATTCACCTTGGTTGCCTTTGTTTATTGCAAGATATTTGCTGTCATCTGTTCTGTCCCTGTGGATGTTCAGTCTTCATTTCCAGCGCTTCACTTGTGTTTGCCATTTTGCTTTCACATCTTCTGGATTTATTGTTTGTAGACTCCCTGTGTGTGCAGTAGGTTTTAGGTAGTTCTCTATCTGCCTGTCTATTGTGAGTCTGGGCTTGAATCGTTGACTTGCAAACCCTGACAAGTCTGACAAGACCTCAGAATTTGCCTGATGGGGATGATGGATGTGTTATTAGACTGCATCCTGATTTCATATCACTTTGTGCTCATTTTCTGTATGATGTCTTTTGCTTGGAGCAGGACTGAGAAAAACTTGGCTCTTATAATGACTTGCTTATATGAATAATTCTTGGGCTACAAGAACAAAATGAAAAGGGTATTTGAGCATTACTGTATTTTTAAAGTTGGAAGGGTCAAATCAAGAAAGGCCTCTGCTATCTTTATTAAAAGTATGCAAACGGGAAAATTATTCACCATTCATGGTCCTGGGCTCATTTCCTAGTGTTACTATTCGTTGCTGCCCTTTGACAACTGATGCTGTGTCAGATTTAGAGGAAGCACAAGTTCTCCAGCCTTAGCTGTAATATGGACTACAGCACAGAGGAACTAGACACTTCAAAAAGGAGAGAAGAGTAAAACTAGAATAAAACAATGGTGTCTGGTCAAATAGAACAGTGCATAAGTGTCTTGAGAAAAACCAGAGCAATTTCCTGGTTGTTATGGTAACAGTACATGGGAGAGTGGACCAGAGAATATGTTCGTGTTCCTTAATGAAATTGGATTTGTAAGATGAAGAAGCAAAAGAGGAGAGTCGACATGGAAGCGAAGTGTGAAATTAACAGATTCAGTCTGACCTCATACAAGCTGTAGGAGTAGTAAGCGCTTGTTTTTGAACATTCTTTCACTTTTTTTCCTCTTGTGGTATTCCAACAAGTGGTCACGGACCCATGGAAACAGACAGCACTGTTTATGCTGTCTTATTCTTATTCTATATTTTATATCATCCACTCACTTGTCTATTGAGTTAGTTGTCCACATCTAAAGCTAGGGCTTTTTCTGAGAAGCCATTTATCTGATTATATTTTACTGTCTTGTCTGCTGAGCTGTTGTCCATCAATTCCAACTCACAGGACAGTGGGTCACTGTTTCTTTTACATGGCAGCTGGCAGAGCTTATTTTTTTCTACCAGCATTGCATATTCATGCAGTCAAAAACAAATGTTCTTTACTGTGGAAGCTTTTGGCCAAAGAGCAGTTCCTTCAGGAGTTTGACTGCTAGTGGAAGGCAAGGCAAGGCAAGGCAAGGCAAGGCAAGTTTATTTGTATACAGCCATACATAATGATGCATACACACTTATAAGCCACAACATACTAAACAATGGCATGACTAACACTAATTATCCCCATACAATAAAATACTCTTTTGGTAAATCATATTGCAAACAGTGCAAACCTCAGTGGCACAACCAGGCACCTCTGGCTTCCTCTGCAAGACTACAAAAACATCTCATGAAAAGCTCACAGTACAAGACAAAGAACTCAAAGAACTGTCCTATCTTCCAAGCTCACCCCATTGCCCACTTGATCAAGCATGAGCAGAGTAAACCAAATAAGCCCAATAAACCGAGGTTTGTCCCCACAACCCACAGAACCCAAAAATATGCTGGAATATTTTGGTGCAACAGAATACCCAGAAAAAACATTTATTTCCAGCTGGTCACATACTTCTGACCGGTCAAGAATCCCTTCCTGTCAGTTTTCAATGCACGTCTTTATCATCACTTTATTATGCAGGGGACCTGCTGTACAGCTGCATATAATCCTTCTGTAGCTGTAAGTGATGCATCGGCTGTGGTAGTAGTTAATAGTGGCAGGAATACATGATTCTGTGGTGCTTGGTTATCAACAACTAGCACAGATTGCACAAGGAGGTCAGAGTGGAGGACCGACGAAGACACATGACTCCCAAACAGATGATTTGTGCTGGAGTTCATTATTGATGAAGCTCTTTCTTGCCCTTATCTTTATTTTTACTCTTGCTCTGTATCTTCCTATTTTGTTACACATTAAAAACATTTCAATAAATAAACCAATAAAACCACTTGTCGACATTTTCCGTGTTGTCATGACAACACATCCAGCTGCTGGTTGATTAGTAGAAACCCCTGTACGTCCTGAAATGAAAATCCGAAAGAATCCCTTGCACTGAAAAACCAATCAGCAGACTCCTGAACAATTTGTAATAAGCTGTGAGAGAGAATGAGTGGTTCCTAAGGTTGCCGGTTCTGGTCCCAATAAATCGGAGCCATTATGGTAGCACAAAGGTGACCTACTGTACAAAATTTTAGCCAGGTGCTTTGAATCTTAATGCTGATCAGAGCACATTGTTTATGTTGTAACACTATCACTATTACTGTACTCTTTATCAAAAAAGTCCCCCCCCCATCCCAAAAAAAAAAAGATTGAAAAGATTTTGGAAACAATTTAGATTCTGAAGATAAAAAAGAAGATGGTACCCATTTGTAGTTTAAGTGTATGTATATTATTTTCACATTTTTTAACTGTTTTGATATTTGTTTAAAGAAAAATAGAACACCATTAACAAAACATTTTTTCAAATTAGGAAAGAAATATGTCTGTGAGATCTTATAAAAAAACACTATTAACCCTTTGTTTACCTTTGAACACCTTGCACACCTTAGTGGAATTTTGTCATACTAGATTATCCTTTACATAGTCTACAAGAAGTTCAAAATGCTAGATGCCCACAGCTGTAGACTTTATTTTTCTTTTTTATGTTGATTCTTCAACTTGGTCAGGGACTCTCTGTCCTGCCCAGAAATATACTAACTTCAGGTTCATGCAGAGTGCTTTACCTACTATGTTTAGATTTAATCAAAGTGCACAGACACCACTATGCACTTGGTACTCCTCTAATAGGCACCTTCAACAGATGTGGGAGCTTATGTGGGCTAAATAAGAAATACAAGATATGTGGAGAGAACCATCCATTCAGTGTCCATTACCCCAGAGATAAGTTTTCTCAGTCCAAAGCTGGCCACATCATCAGTCATTAGCCAACTTAAGCACCGATATAGACCCAGTGTTCTGCCTCCCAGCCAATTAAGGGGCTGTTATGAGTCCAGCAGCACAGATCTAATGGGACAAATGAAAAATAACCAGACAAGCCAAGTCCAAACTGTGCCTGAGTCTAATTGGAGAGCATAAACACATTGAGAGTAACTTGGACCAGACAAAGCAGTTATGAGCCTCTCACAGTGTGACTGTGTAAGATCGGATGGTGGTGTGAGGGCAAGCATTTAGAATTAACTAAGCCAGAGTATTGCTCCTCCTTTCTCCTTCTTCCTTTTCTTCCCATCTGATACTTCTGCATCTGTTTTGATATAGAAACTGCCAGCCTGAAGCACATCCAGATGCAAACAGCAGCACATCCACATGAGGTGAGGTGCTGAACTGTGAAGAAGTGAGCCAAACCTTGCAAAGAAAACTGGGAAAAGAAGCACCTAAAGGGGGAGTTGAGGATTTTAGAGCATGAGGGATTGAACAGACTGCAACATTTCATCATCAAAACTCCAACATGCAGTGATTCAGGAAAAAAAAGAGAAGCCCTGAACCATGTCGATTTGTTTCAGAGGGTGAGAAGCCGATGGTGAGATCAAACAGGCCTTTGATATTTCTGTCATGTATAAAGGGAACCCTACTCTTTGGAGGATACGATAGTGAATAAATTCTTCTTAGATTCACTGTTTATCTTATGCTCTTCGCAATGTATACGTATTACCACAGTGGAGTCTTCCCCAAAATACATACACTACACACAATTCTTTTCTCCATTTTACATGAATTCAGACCCCTTGTGCTTTGACTGTATTGTGTCTGTCAAAAGAATTACAGCATCCTACTCTTCGGCAAGACTACCCTGGCTTTGAAAGTTGATCACAATGTCTCTAAAATGGCTTGCCTTTTCAGTCTCCTAGCCTGTCAGGCTAGAGTTTAATAGTAAATTCATTAATGAAGGAGAATAGCTGCAGAATTTATGCGAGACCCAGTGAGCAAGGGATTACATAGGAAGAAGAGATAATGGAGGGGAAGAAGACAATGCAATGTCCAATCATCGGATTTATCATGAATACAATTAATGATGTTCATGTTGCATCCTATCTTATGTTTATGCCATCCTCTCTCTCAACACATGCGGTGCCTCTTTCATATCTGCTATTTCCATCATATCTAATAAAGAAATAGAAATTTAAACAAAGCCAATAGTACTATCTTGCCACTGTCGCTCAACCTTGGGAATCAAATTAATGAAGAAAAAGTGAGATTTTTGCTAAGAGGTAGGCAACGATAAATCAAATAACCTCACTGAGAGATCATTATTCACAAGCCACAGAGCTGTCTGGCTTTGAGATTCATTCTGTTTTGTGCTTCAATAACGCTAATAACTCGCTGCATATACTCAATGCTGACTGTGTTACTATGTGGGTGTTCTATTTTGCAGTCCAACATTTGTTAAAGGCTGTTTTTGGAGCTCGATGTTGCTCCTGTATATGAATAATATACCAACTTTCTGTGAAATAAAACATATAATCCAAAAACGTAGTAGCAGAGGTCATAGAGTGGGTAAAAATATAAAGTGTTAAATGCTTGCTCCTAGTTACATAACAGACAGCAAGAGAAGAAGTGTCATACCAATGATAGATACCTGTGTGTGCCTGAAGTGTGTGTGAAAGTGAGGCAGAAAAACTCTGTCCTTACTTCATCATGCAGGATTAATTGATTGGAGCGGTGCCGTTGTCCAGATTTCATTTCCTTCAGAGAGAGATGTGCATCCTAGCAACAATCTTACAGGACACACACTGCATTGTTACTAGATATGAACACCTTCTCTGCCTCTCTCTCTGACATGCACATGCACATCCACACAACACACTCCTATTTCTCATCCAGTGGAGCTCAGCAGATGGAGGAAACTCAAATCAACTGCATCTCTGCTGATCAAATTCAACTGCATTAGTATTCATCTTGAAGTTCAAAACAATGAAAGAAAGTTTCAAATATCCTGCTGAGAACCAGTGAATAGTATATTATGTTCAGTACATGCAGACCAACTGATTTATGAGAAGAGCCGGGGGATTAAAGGGAAAAAAAAGAAAACAGGTCGGACAGGATTTGTTCGGATGACTTATTGACAAAAATCCAAGTCATAGTTAAGATTTTCAGATACCTGGAAAGATTTTATTAAATCTCGGTGGAGGAAAAGAAAATCTTTGATGCTCAGAATAATATATACACAGCAGATATCAATATCTGTATAGATTTTGTAGAGATACAGTGTTTGTTATTTAATGGAAAGAGAAATGGATTCATGCATATAAGGATGAGGGAAGGGCGATAAACTGAGTGGTCTGTACTTATAACTATGAAGTTGTGTTTACACATATATTTGAGGCACAGTATGGATATCTTCATATATACTGCATGTTTAAATAAGTGACTGATGTTGTTTCTGGTGGTGTAAGGTCAGATTACATCAGAAAAATATTTGGCCCGTGTTGAAAATGCTTGCTCTAAATCCACAAACGCTTCCTCTCTCTATTGAACTCATATGATTCCAGCAAGCATCCTCAGATCCTTGCGATAAAAACAGAACAGCTGGAGTTTCCTCAGCTTGACAGAGCAGGACCTAGTCACAGCAGAGCTGATCCACTGCTTATCCTGGGAAACTGGACCATTGGGAGACATTCAAAGTCTTAGTTGAGTGCATCCCTCCTGTCTGGAGAGATCTGTTTTTGGAGGGCTTAATTGGAAGAGGGAGAGTTATGTCCGACAATGGTATTCTGTAGTGAAACATTATGATCTCGCTCCCCTCTCCCCTCTACCACCTTCTTTCTCTCTATTGTTCTTTCACTTTGTTCAGCGAACATTTCCCAGTTTCAAAGTTGGTTTTTGCTCAACATAATTTTCTCTGGGCTTTGTCCTTACCTACCTACCTTTCGTTTTACCATGCAGACTGAAAAGAACAAAGAAGTCCAGAAGAAGAAAATACTTTGCAAACATAATTAAGAAGATTTAACCACAACCGACACAGCTGGACAAATGCATGTAATGATAAAACAAACAGAGGCATCAGAGAAGACAGAAAAAGGATGCATGGGAATACACTATCAAGCTAAATGTGGCTGAAAACTGATGATTGCTCAAGGCACTCAGCCAGCAATATTGCGGCTGAATACAAAATCCTGGATTCTGACGTTCTGGTAAATTACCATGATATTTGCATCATTCTGATTGTACCTCTGCATGTGAAAGGGAAAACATAAAACTCAAAATACAACCTTATCAGACACAATGTCTTCAGTGTCAGCTCCTAAGCAGTTGTGACCAAGTAAGTGAATGGATACGGGGACATTAAAAATTGAAATTAATAAAAGGAGTAATTAACTCTGGATTATCTCTGTCTAGTAATTAAACAGCATTGGCATATGTCTGACACTGATATGCCCACAGAGCTTTATGAATTATGCTGATGGAAAATCATCCTCCAGCTATTGTTGTGCTTTGCTTTATCTCTGATATGAATCAGATGTTACTCAAAGATGACTTTAATTGAGGACAGGTAGCAGTTAGAAAAAAGGCTTTGTTGTAATTGAGCAGTCTTCCAACTAACCTCAATGGGACTGATTTAAGCATAATGTTTGATGAATTATTGAATTTCAAGGGGAAATAAATGTTTGGGCAATAGTTGCAGTCAATTTCCACTTTATACATTAAGAATAATGCAAAGGTAACATTGTATTCTCCCGGACATTGGGTGGTAGTATGCACTGCTAATACCAGTAAAATCAAAGAGGAAGAAAGAAAGCTGATTAAGATGGAGAGTTCATTACACAGAATATGAACTGGTCATTTCATAACTGCAATTTACACATGTGATGTCAAGGTAAAGATGGTGATGCAGTTCCACATGAAGCAAAACTGGCCAAATTTGACTGGGTACAAATAATTTGCTTTAAATAACGTGACATGATAAATTTTGCATGTCTGATAGAAAGTTGTTTACATAAAACATTAAAGCATTACTGCAGGGTGGAGAAGAAGCATGAGAGAGCACATTAACAAACTTTAAAAAGAAATAAAAGAATTTTAAAAAAGACAAAAATGGCTAAAATAAAATAGCCGTTTACATAAAATGCAAGAAATAGTGAAGAGTTGTTTTGATAGAAGACATCAGAAAAAAGAAAAGTTTTAACCCTGATTTAAAACTGCTGAGAGTTTCAACAGACCTGCAGTTTTCTGGGAGTTTGTTCCTAACTGAGGAGCATAAAAACTGAATGCTGCATCTCCATGTTTGAGTTCTGACTCTTGGAACAGAAATGGATGTAGCTCCCCTCTGTGCTAACGTGTGTGGGTGTCCATCCCGCTAAGAGATACGAGACGTTCATCTTGGTGTGATATGGAAGCAATTCCTTTCACCGAAACTGACTGAAACTGAGGCAGCTCTACCACAGTCATGTGAATGGACAAGCATAATACACATGCATGCAACCACACACACATCCAATCCCATAACATACTGTATGCACAATGCACTTACAAACACGAGTATTGGCAGCTGTCATCAAAGTATTGTTCTTCAAGTCAGCGAGGATATGTCACAGAGATGAGGCAAGAACAATTAAGGGGGAAATTTTCAGTAATGGCCTTTGTTTCTATTGTTCAAGAAAGGATTGAGGACGGAGATTAATAGACAGAAAAAGACCACAGCTGGCAACCTCTTTTGCTTGAGCACAACCATGCACCCTCGCACACCTTCACCCTCACCTTTAGAAGGCATTTATGGGGTGTATTCAATGATTAATGGCTGTATATTGAGTAGGTGTTTACAAGCAGTATAGCGTGACCGTAGCTGTCCTGGTATTCACACTACATGGCCATCAAACAAGACTCCACACACATACAGTACCTGCCTGCAAATATGAACAAATGCACATTTGCCTCTGTAGACGTTCCACTCCAAGTCAGGCAAGCAGGGCTGATCTTTCTGTACTTTAGCTAATGGAATGGAAGGGTCCCTGCTGGGTGCTGTTCTGCTTGATTTCCTCCGGCACCACAGTCAGTTGGGGGCTACCACTGGGTGATTATTCAGATCTGAACATACATATTACTAAGTAAGACCACCGCAAATTGTCTGCTCCAGAGAGCTTGCCGGTGCCCTGTGCTCACAAAGCATGGTGTACTTTCAAAAGCCCACTCTTACTTGAAAGCCTAAAAACCCATGAAGCAACATCATCCATATGTGCAGCTGGGATGGGCTTTTACATATGTTTATGAATTAACTGACTAAATCCAGAAGTCATAAGCATTTTTTTTGCCACGTGAACAGTTAAAAAACAACCTCACCTGTACCAGATATTCTTTCCTTGACTTTTTCTTTTCATTCATTTTAATTTTATCAGATTATTGGTGATCACTGACACACAAAACTGTCAAGTTTGTACTAATTATCTTCTCGAATGTGAAAATTAGCAGGAAAATCATGACAATTGTGAAATTCATGCCCATTAGACTGCTGTTTAGACAAAATCAACAAGCAATATCTCGGTGGGATGATTGTATGTACTGCAGGATACTTACAGTTGGGTAAAATCCAAATGGCTAGGGTTTATTTGATGATTTTAGGCTCATAATAAGAAAACCATTAAGGCAAAGTATCAGGATAAAAGCTGTGTACTGTAAACAATTAAAAAGTCCAAAATTGAAGGCGGTAACACAAAGAGAAGGACCATTAATTAATAGTTAGTCCTTGAGGCTGCTGCACTCTATACTATATACATAAGACTTAAAATCAAATGTTGTCTATTTATGTGTGAAGAGCTGTTTTATATAAATGTATGTATGAGCATTTTGTCTGCCTGTCGTTGCTGTAGATATGTAGAGAAAAAAACTAGTTTGTGTGCATGTGCACCCATTTTTGTGTGGGTTGACCTCTCTCTCTCTGACTCAATTATTTTTCTCCCCGTAGCAATAAGGATTAGAACTTTTTCACTGCTACAGAAAGAGAAAAAACCCAATTCATTTGTTGGAAGTAGGACAATAAAAACGAAATTGGTTTTCTTTGGCTGAGAAGATAAAAAGAAAAAAATAATCTGAAAATAATTTTCCACCCAAAGATGACATTTTTCATTTCAAAAAAGCCTTTTAGCTTTTGTTTTCCTAGGAATACCACCTCACATAAAAGAGCAGGATATTTAGAAAAACGAATGCCTGACTGTCAACTAAATTTACATACTGAAGGTCAGAAGCTAATTAGCATGAAACAGTCACAGTGATGTACCATGAAGGCTAAGAACTATGACATAATCTGAACAGCCCAATCCAAATCTGAGTGCTTGACATGGTAGCTGTTATGATACGATACTGGACAAAGCACTCGAGAGCTGTCAATCAAAAAATGATGGTGATTTTTGAGCTAGCTGGACTTCACAAACCGTTTTCAAAATTCCTTACATTTTGTCTAAATCACTCAGACAAAAAGAGATACAAGTGAAAGATGATTGAAGTTGCAAACACCAGTGGAAATAGGAATGAATATCCGCCCTCCTACTGAGCGAGTAAATGGCTTGTGGGGTCTGACTGAGCATGTACAAGAGCTGAGAAGTGACTGGAGCTTTAGTTTATGCAAAAACATCACAGGAAAGACAGCACAAGGTTTTGAGTTTGAAAGCTTTGCTTTATGTATGCATGTTCTTGTACACAAACTACAAAGAAATGTGTCACTGAAAAAGCATCACAAGCAATAGATTAAAGCTTTGATTTTTAAAGGCTTACTGGATGATTTATTTTTGTGTGTGTGTGCGCGCGCAAAAACTATTTATCTGTGAAAAAGGGTATTTGACTGTGGTTAACAATTAATATGAAAGATTAGAGCAGACATTCACCCATCTATTGATCTAACTGACTGCGTTTCTTTTTCTCTCCTGTGTACAAACAAGTCAGCTATAATTGGCGGTACACTGTCATCTTTCTCCCTCTCTTTCTCCTTAACAAATACATTTATTCCATTTACCGTCTGATTGATTTCTCAGCTTTGACTTTTCATTTGTCTTTGTTTTAATGGATCTAAGTTAATGTGTTGTTGTCATGATGGAAGAGTTGAGATAGATGACCTTGGTTTGATGACAGAGTTGTGTTTTCCTGAAACACAATTCGAAAACTGCACACACAGACACATCATCTCTGTGTCTCTACTGATTCTCAGGAGACTGTTTAGACAACTGCTCAGACATCACCCACATGTGAGACCATAACAGCTACAGGGCCTTTGATTAGTAGTTGCCCAAAGGCCCGACACTCCAGAGGATGGTGAGTTTATGACTGGAAAACAACAAAAATAACAAAACTCTATGGTATGGAGGCTGAAAGAAGAAGTTACTTCTTTGTGTGTCTTTGAATAAGATTCGTATCCACACCAGATGTAAACCATGGCTGTAGTAGGGCCACTATTACACTGTAAGTAAGGGAAGCTTTAACTTGTGAATTTTAGTGTTACAGTTCTGCCATGATGTTTCACAGAATCCTAAAAAACTATTCCTAAAGACTGCTTTAAATATTGTAAGTATGCTTGCCAAAGATGGATCAGGCCTTGTTGAAGGATAAAAGTGTTTATACCAAATCCAGACTTTCAAATTGTACAAACTTTGTCTTTCCTTTACGAATTATTTTTTATGCAAAACCTTTGATAATACTTTGTAATGCATGTATTTTTTTTTATTTATTTGGGAAATATCTAAAAAGGTTGAATATTAAATCGATCAAAACTGTCTTAAGATGTGTTACAATCAAAACACTATTCAATCTGGAAAAACTTATGTACATGTATCTGATGAAAGAAAAGGTAGTGCCTTATGCTAACTAACTAATGCTTCACATTTCATTCATAAGGAGAAGCTATTGAGGTGTGGATGCAAATGCTGTTATATATTTGAGTGGTTCTGGCATGTATGGATTGTTCTGTGCGGCTCAGGCGGGGCACTGCTGATGCAGCATTGATGCTCAGTCTTTCCTCGATAAGCAAAAGGTCATTTGAGCAAATCTGTAATCAGATGTTTCTGGTGGGCAAAACAAATTACTGCACCAGAAATTTGCTCTGCAGTGATAATTTCAATATGCTTAAACAAATAAAACCTGAAACAAGAAGCAGGGAGCCAGCCACTTAACTATCTTCAGTCCCTGAGGGCAAAACATCTCCTTGTTTCTCGGTGACATTAAGACCAATTGGCATTGAAAGTTATTCTGTGAGTGAGAATGAGAGCAAGACCATCACTTTATGTGTGGAGTAGACATTAAACGTTGTATAAAAAAACAAAAACAAACCTCAGGCGAAAGTTTTAATAGTTACAGTTTCTTTTAATCTGTATTTAGTACAAGAGAATCCATCCAGGCGACATGACTGATGATCCATTCTGTAAGGAGAACAAGGAGGTGACTGCTTCATTTTGTTTTACACTGAGTAAGTAGGCTATCTTCTCTGGTATTTGGGGTCCTTTGGGGGTAGTCACTTTGCTCACTCTCTCAGATACGGTGCAATTATGGTTCTCTTTTACAGCACTCAGCCATTTCACACACATAAAGGCGAAGGGAACATATATTTTCTGCTTTAAAATCCACTGCACCACAGTAAAAAAGGAAATGGGGAAACAAACACACACATACACAACAATATTACTAACCAGACTGCTGTTAAGACACAGACGGTGCATGATGAATGTGAGATGCAATATTACTCCCATGCTGACACACTGATGGTTTGCAAATAATAATAAGGTGGAAAACAAGAAGACACATTTCAGGGGAATAAAAAGAGAGTTAGTGTGAGACAAAATAAAGGGTAAATTTGTCCAAAGTGCAGAATAGGAAAAGCGGCTGGGTAAAGTGGAGGAGAGCATAGGAAAGTCAGAGTCCGTTTTTAAGTCTTGGAGCTGCCTAATAAGCCTAAGCTGCTGATCGGGCTCTTTCTGGGCGCCAACACTAAATGCACTGTTCAGTCGTCCTCAGTCACTTAATCCTCTTATCTGAGTTGATTTCAGCACTGTGAAGTCACAAGCGAGTGTTTTGCTGTGAAACTGTCTGTGGCAGAGCCGTGTCAGTTGTCTGTGTCTTCAGCTCAGGGAACAAAGCCAAAGGAGGCAATTGGATAGACAGAGGTGGACATAAAGTCCATCTTCTGAGACTTCAAATGAAAAGAAACTAATAGTACCTGAACTGATACTGTGCTGCATTCCTTGGAGACGCCCCTCTCTGGCTCTCATTTCATTTAAAACCATATTACCTGGAAGGAAGTAAACTCATAAATCTTTTTTTTCCCCAACCTCTGAAAGGTTATCCACACAAGGATCAGTTAAATCAGTGAAGGTAGCGGGACGTGATCTAAGGTCAAGGACTCAGTAATTAGACTCTTGACCTGACCCTGCAAGTCAAGTCATGAGAGGTGTTGTATGAACTGGGAATGAACTACAGGCCAGATTTAATCACTGAAGCTTTTTATACAGTACATGACCTTGATAATACATGCAGTACAAAGTACAGATAAAATATTCTACAATGAATGAGGATTAGAGTTATTGATGATTAAAATAATAACCAAAAACAATTCCTTTGTAATTAATAAAAGCAACAAAAAGCTTCAAGCATCTTTCTTCTCCCAAATATTTGACAGGATACCCTAAGCCCTTCAATATGCTCTGGAGGAAAAGCAAAAGATGGGTGTTTCTGACAGGTGTGTGCGTCTGTGTGTGTCCCACTGTGGGAGAGACAGCTGCTCAGCTGATCATCTCTACAGGGTGCCCCATGTTTCCAGTTATAGTGATAACACTTACAGAGATTGAGACCTACACCTTCCAGCAAGGGCCATCAACAGTACACAAGATTAAACACATATGGATACTGAACAAGGGAAAACATATAGGTTCAAGAAGGTCACAGAGCTGCATCTTGGCTCTGGACCATTACAGGGGTGATAGATATTTACTGGTTCAAGGATGAGTTAGCTGTTTTCGAGAATTTCCAGCAAGTATTGCACACAGAGAAGAAGCTATTTCCTGTCTCTGCAGGTGTCTGCCACTTTCTGTGTGAATGCTGGCAAAAGACTTACAGTCAGTGTGAATGTCTAATCTCATAACTTTTACTCAGTTTATTTGCAATTTTAGTCTCCTCACTTCAAGGCAAGGCAAGTGTATTTATATAGCACATTTCATGTACAAGACAATTCAAAGCGCTTTACATAAAACATTAAAAGCATTACAGTGGTGTGCAGAGGTAATTTAAGAGAAGGGTGAAAGAAAGGACATTAGAAAAAAAATAGTATTAAAAACATGATCAAGTTTGAAAATTCAAGTTTAAAAGAAATGATGCAAATTTAGATTTTTAAATAGAAACTATGTAAATGCAGCAGGAGGGTCTTTAACCTGGATTTAAATAAACTCAGTGTTTCAGCTGATCTGAGACTTTCTGGGAGTTTGTTCCAGACCTGTGGAGTATAGAAGCTGAATGCAGCTCCTCCATGTCTGGTTCTGACTCTGGGAACTGATAAAAGACCAGATCCAGATGACCTGAGGGGGTCTGGTAGGTTCATACTGGGTCAAGTGGTCAATGATATATTTTGGTCCTAAACCATTCAAAGTTTTATAGACCAGCAACAGAACCTTGAAGTCTATCTGCTGATGGACAGGGAGCCCGTGTAAAGACCTCAGAGCTGGACTAAAATGGTTAATTTTCTTGGTGTTATTGAGGACTCGAGCAGCATAGTTCTGAATAAGCTGCAGTTGTTTGACTGATTTTTTTGAAAGACCTGTAAACATGCTGTTACAATAATTAAGATGACTAAAGACTAGTTTGGTCCTGCTGAGTCATCAGATCTTTTAACCATGATATTATTAAGGTGATAGTAGGCAGACTTTGTGATTCACTTAATTTTCAAAATGTAGGTCTGAATCCATCACCACACCCAGATTTCTGGCCTGGTTGGTGGTCTTTAGACCCGGTTGAAAAAAAGGTTTTGCTTTTTTAATCTTTTTATGATAATTCAAGTATTGTGGTTTAAAAAAACATGTTGCAAATTTTTTTCAAAAACATTGTTTATCAATTCTTTCTGACCTGTCCGTTGTAGTGGACATCAGGTCTTGCTTGATAAATATTATAGTCTAATGGTGTATTATAATGGTGAATTCATTTTTGTGTTGATTTCTAACAAAAAAATCTTTTAATTTCATTAACATTATACAAGACACCATCAGAGTCATCAAGATCATTTCTGACTTTGATGGACTGACTGATCTTGAAATATCTGTCTCCACTAATTGCATTAGCTATAACTGGGACCCTTGTCTTTGCTGCCCAGTACATCTGGATCCTAGGGTATTCGAGGCATGACGAGTACATAGACATGTCAAAGAAGATTTTCAGCTCCTCTGCCATGAACACCTCCCAGTTGTTTGTTTTTTCTGACATTTCTTGAAAAACGTGGTCATCAATGTACTGTTGGAAGTAGTCAGAAGGCTTCCAGTTCTGATGGAATTGTCCAGCGTTGTCATCAGAACTGCTGTCTTCCACAATGAGTGAGTGTGCATGTGTTTGATCAACAGTGTAAACTAAAACTGTTCTTATTTCCATTTCTACATGCTGCAATACTACTGAACATTACAACCCTAGCTTACACATTGCACATACGATTAGTAGCCTATTATCCCTTTTTCCTGGCAAAGGCTCGGGTTCAGGGTCAGACTCCTCAATGGCTGCAGAATTGTCCTTTGAGCGTTGATCTTTCATCTCTCTCTCTCCCCCTTTTCTAACTCATCTGCAGATAGCTCTAGGTCTGAAAAACCTTGATTTTTACCAACAGGAATAAGACATCTGTCAGAAGTTGTTGACTTACCTCTTTGGTTGTTGTAAAACATGGAAATTGAAATACACTCCATTTTAAATGACAGTGCATGTGTTCTGTTGGCCGCACCCCAACAACTAAGGCATCAAAAGAGAGCCTAAGATATCTTCTTAAAGGGAGGGTAGTATTCAGATACAAACTATGAATAATGCTCGGCTAAAAGTCTGAGAGTGAGTCCTGCACAGAGGACAAAAATGAATTGCCGGGTCTTAAGAGGGTATAGAATGAAGCTCAGTGGTGACCTTTAATCATTTCTCTTTGGCTCCAAAGACAATCACCTCAGTTTTGTTTTTGTTCAACTGAAGAAAATTTAGGCGCATCCAGTCATTAATTTCCTCAATGCATTTACCAAAAGCTTGTACTGGATCTCGGTCTCCTGGTGACATTGTGATATAAATCTGTGTCGTCTGCTTAGCTATGGTAAATAATCATGTTGCTCTTAATGACCTGTGCCAGTGGGAGCATTCAGCACTATGGTGCATGTGAATGTACATTTTATTTGATCAATCCCAGGCATTTAAGTCCCACTTTTAGACAGATAATGGAGAATGGAGGAAACTGAATTGTTTGTGTTTCTTTTTTTCTTTCTAGAGATAAAGTGGTAAAACACCTTAAAAAAGTCCTACAAGAGGAGCACTCAGCCCTAAAATACGCAATAGTACTCTACTAAAAACCAAATTACTAACACAAATCTCCACATTGTGGCTGTGCATGTGCTGCCATGCATGGTTTCTGTTTACTGAAGGAGATGAAAGATAAATCGTTTCTCTGCCTGCCCTTTATTATACAGTTTGGAGTATGAAACCGCGCTGAAATATGTCTTCTTTTTTTTTCAGTTAAACTAACATTTGTCTGGTGCAGATGTCTCTATTGAGGTTTCATATCTTTTGTCAGTTATCATAAGCAGTTCATAAACACAGTGACTACCAAATATAGACATTATTCCACTCAGCTCCATCAGTTTTTCTTTTTCCTATTTAATTAGAAAAGTCTCATCTCTCATCTTATACGAAATGGCAACTGGGCCGGGACAGCAGGTCAGACAGCATACATGATACTATGTAATTAAGGCTGCTGAAAGATAGGGTGCTGGTGGGGGGATTGATGGCCTCAGTCTTAAAAGTGGAAAGAGCTGCCTGTGATTTTCATATTTCAGCTTCAGGGGAAAAGTTGAAAATGTTCCTTTAATGATGGATTGAGCTAAACTATGCAATCTGGCAGCTAGTGGTGTCTTTGAGACTATTCATTACAGATTCAATCACTCACATTTTCTCTCCACCCTTCGCACTCATCCTGTAGCTTCTATGCAGAATGGTCTTCTGCTGAGTAAATGTGCATAATGTACATTGCCCTTCTTTTTCCTTCTATTTTAATCTCTGCCAGCAGCTTCATTCTACAAAGCAGATTTTGTTTCATTGCTTTGTTGATCAACTTAACAGCACAGTCCACAGAATCTGAGACTGTAAATACAGAATTCTTCCCCTAAACCATTTTGTCTCCTGTCTGGCTCTTGCGAAAATCAGTATCAATAAACACAGGTACCTCAGTCTCAGTTGATGGACCACACTAAACAATCAATGAGTGTTGTAACTGGGCCCTGTGTGTAGATCCAGCTCCACGATGGAGTGCAAAATGAGCACTACCAGCGATGATAGCAGTCCTTTTGGGATGACAGCTGGTTATGACGTTTTGTTTGAGAGACAACGGGGAATTTGATAAAACAGTTCAGATAAAAGATGGGGTCTTATCTTGTTTAGTGTAATTCGACATCACAACTGGCCAGAGGACAAATAGGTGAGAAGTTGCACAAAGAACATAGACACAACACAAAAATATTCCTTATCACCTCCAGAAATGATGATCTTATCTGCTTGGAATAGAAACAACATTTACATCGTTGCCTGTTTACATAAAAACACTATAATTCCCGCTGAATGCCTGTGTTTAAAAAAGAAAAAGAAAAAAAGAAAAAAGTTCCCTGTGTTTTTTTTTATTTCCACTTCCTACAGTGCCCTAGACTGGGCACACATGGTCTGTTGAAGTGGATCCAAGCACCCATGCTATTAGCTGTGCAGAGATGGGCTCTGGTTCACTGATATGACAGTTGTTTATGGAAAATCCCTTGTAGGTACAGTTTCAAACAGCTATGAGCATCTGTTACAGTATTCTGTGTTTAAGGCAGACCATTAACATAAAATTACACAGTCTATAGCTTTTTGATATGAAACAGCATTCTGCTGTTTAAACATCTTCCTTAATAACATTTAGGGCAGATTTCTGATTTGCATGCAGATTCCATTCTTCTTCTAATGCCTTTTTATTGATCATCACACCATTTTTTCAAATCCAGTTCATGTACAAAACGGATGGCCATAAATGCAGACGAGCTTTTTGTCACAGGGAGAAAAAATAAGACTGCTCAAATTGTGTGACTGAGCAGAGCAATCTGCCTTACTGAAAAGTGAATCTGCTAATCTTAGTCCATAACTCACAGACACAGACAGCATCGAGGCCAGACATATGGAGACATGGTCCAGTGAGTTTTATTTAGTAGCACACACACACACACACACACACACACGACTTGGACAAAAAAAAGGGGGAAAAAAAGATGTGCCTGCTTGCCTTGAAATAATAATAAAGCCAGAGGTTTTTAATCTCCCACTCAGCCTATACTTGCTTCCGGAAGCCTTCAATACGTATTAACTGAGATTAACCTTTCCTACAAATACGTGTTGTTACAAGAGGCCAATAAAGAACCATAAACATTTAGCCTTCCTTGTGTACCTCATTTCACACTGGTAAAGCTAAGAAGCAGGAAAACCGTAAAACTAAAGATGAATAAAGAAGAGTATCAAAGAACTGGGTTATGTAAAATTCAGTGTTCTACTTTCTGTGTTGCTTTTTATTTTTACATGCCTGCAGCTTTTCCACGACATTTGTGATTCATTGATTCACCTGAATATGCAAAAGAAAGGTAACATTAATCTAGCGCTGATCTGTATGATACAGTACGGTATAACCTTCAGAGGAGGTCCCAACTGATCTGGTCATTACATCCTTAAACAAAGTTGAGCTTTGTACATCTACTCCTGGAGTTATTCTTAAAACCATTTTTGTATTACCATTGTGAAGTATAGTTTACCATAAATGTGGACAATATAATCTAAATTATATGAATTTTAATATTAATATGCAACTTTTTTATTCTAATCAGACATTTAATAAATGTGTGTTTTCCATCTAAGACAGTTGAATTGTGGATTAACTTCCTGGCTCCACAGGCTTATATGTATGGGAGATCTTAATGCTGTGCATAAGTGCAAGGTAATAAAGCATACAAAATGCAGTCTGCTTTAAATGTGAATGTGTTTTAATATACTGAGTGATAAAATTAAAGTAATATGCAAGATGCATTTTTATTGTTGTCCCTTGATCTTTGCAAAGCAGCTCTTTAGTTCTCAGCTGCTTTTAACTAATGTGCAGGGGGACATTTGTTAAGGAAGCAGTGTGCATGTTTTGTCTTGATTAAAAATCAATAATCTCGCCATATTGCATAATTAGGAAAATTTTATGTATTTTATGAAAACTACTGTAAATTTAACATGAATCGGTCTTTTTCTGAGCACTTGACTAAAGCAGGACATCATTATTGTGTGATTTATTGTGTTATTATTCACCTTTGCATCACCAAAGTCTTCTTATAGCTTCCATTGCAGTAATAAATCAAATGAACTGCTATTCAACAAGTGAGTGTCTGCCCAGTTATTTGTAATTTAATTACAGTTTTTGACTGAAATGTGGGGACTTTACCTACTTTGGTACCTTCATTCACAGAGTAAGATGAATTTGTGCTGGAAACCCAATACAGGAGAGTTAAAAATGGTCTATATTATACATGCAGAGTGCATTCTTCTGTTCAATAGTACTTGCAAAAGCAGAGTACTGAATTTGTAAGACTCTGAAGGGTATGCTAATAAGGAATGGTGATACATCTATTCATTGTGACTGATGTTGTGTTATTTGAATGGATAAACTGTACCAGTGACTCAAGCCATTTCCATATTGTAGCCTGTACTGGCAGCGATTTCAAAATCATCCAATGAATTTTAATCACAATAATTTACAACAGAAATATAGGACAGAAATAAGGCTAATGTTCTGCAATATAGTCAGTCCAGAACAGCTATTATTTTTAAGATATAGCTGAAACTGAAAAACTTGCCTGTCTCTAAATTAGTTGGCTTCTCTGTGCTTTTACCTGCTGAACTTTCTACCTCTACTTGTCCCGAGTGAGATCTACTCACTATAAAGCAGTTAAAATACCTTTGCTGTAATAGTGATGTGATGTCTTTTCTCAGCAAAACTTCTGTTCTTCCCACAGGAATGGTAAAACATTGAAAAGTTCTTCATAAATGAGAGGAGTTCCTGGAGAGTCTTTTCCTACTCATTTTTCAGTAGTATTTCTAGTACTCTCTCCCCCACACACCACATCCCTCTTGTATGACTTTTTTCTCTGAGTTCATGAACTCAGTCAATGAGTGATTTTGAGATCGAGGAGTTCCAAGTGAAGGGGAGTATGTCGCCATATCAAAGCTGTCAATCTGTTCTCAGTTAGCTCTATGAATCTTACATGCATCATTTCATAGACAGCTGATACAAATTTGCATACAATGGGTGTTGTCTGAGACAGTACATCTGTTGTTGTTCAGTATGGGAGGTAGGCAGTTTATCTTTGGGGAAGACAAACACTTAACACAAAAATACACAGGAAAATAACTTTATTACATGATAAAAGACAGGCAGTTCATTGAATTCTGAGAAGTCCATCAATTGTCTCATATAACAGTCCTGCAATGCATTCATTCATTTTCTATACTGCTTATTCCAATACAGGGTTGCGGGGAAGCTGGAGCCTATCCCAGCAATAGCAGGCGAGAGGCAGGGTACACCCTGGACAAGGTTGCCAGTCTGTACCAGGGCCAACACAGAGAGACAAACAGCAACTCCTCCTAACTCTTAAGGAGAATTTTAAAGTTTAAAGGCCCATTTGTGCTCGACGCAGGAGACGGACAGAAAATTACGTGCGTAATTTTGTGCGTTTTCCGGGTCTTTGTGTATCCGTCATTCAATGCAGAAGACGGAGCAATACCACCGGAAATTGTGGGGGCAGTGCTGAGCAGAAAAAAACCAGAGAAGAAGAAGAAGAAGAAGAGGAATGGGAAGGAAAAAAATGCAGAAGAAGAATGAAAACGAGGAAAAAAACTGTAGAAATTGTGCAAGCTTTTGAAGTAAGGCCATGCGAGTGTTCAGGGCGTGTTGGGTGGTTGGAAACAATGTTATAGCGGCGCATTACCACCACCAACCGGTGTCTGAAACTGATGTCAGATGGCGGTAGGTAACTCTGAACTCAGCACTGCCCACTAGTGAGGATAAACCATGTCAACGTAAAAGATGCATGGAAGTAAGAGAACGGCGACGCCATACCTGTCAAGTTTTGGATTTGAAAATAAGGGAAATTTTCCGGTGCCCGCTTCGAGCCGTCCCACCGCCCCAACCAAGCTCCAGGATCCTTAACATTTAAAGATGGGTGTAAATTATCAGTAAAACTATTTTATTCAATTTTTATCATGACGTGTTTTATTGAGCAATCACTTTGTTGATAAAACATTAACAAGCACAGTACGTCGGGAACAGTTCAATGAGAACGTTCTTCTCCCCCACGCGGATGGGGAAAAGCGTTGACGGAGCTGGAGGGGAAAAGGATCTCAAGACCGTGTTTGTTCCCTCTGTCGGCACTGACCTCGTGAGAACTGCCACCATGGATACTGCAGGTAGCAGTTCTTGTGAGGCTTGTGACAGAGTTCAGTTTGAAGAGGCAGACAAATGTTTTTCTTTATTAAATCATATTATAATACGGGAGGTTTACGGGAAAATACTAATACAGGAGGACAGAGGGAAAGAGGGGTAAAATACGGTAGTTTCCCAACCAAAATGAAGGACTTGACAGCTATGGGCAACGCATGAAGTTTGAAACGGACGTCCCTATTTACGTACGTAAGGAAGCATAAATGGGCCTTTAGAGTGACCAATCTGCTGAACTTCTCTCTATTTACTTTTTGAAAGTTTGAAACATGATTACCCTAACTTCTCCCTGAACATGTTGTTCAGTCAATTTCAAAACAGCCTTTATTTATTTATTTATTTAACAACAACCAACTGCTGAAGCAACAATTGTTTGGTCTCAAATTAGTATGGATTAATTCTTTATTACAACATGCCACTTTTTCTCAAAACTTAAACAAGCACTTTTAGTTCCTGGATGTACATTTAACCAAGCTAAATACTACTCATTATAAGTTGGTTCTTTATTGTATGACTAAATGTTTTTCCTAAAAAAAACAAAACACTGTAACACGCAATATTAGCATTGTAAAAATGCCACATTTTCTATTTAACAACAGTTCCAATCAAGGCAGAATTACATCTCCTTCAAAACCTAATTTGCGTTGGCAAATTGGTCCCATCTCCAGCATCCAGAATGTCTAGTAGAAAAGGCTGCTGACAGAGAACCTGAAAAATACTCTTTGAATAGCCAATTTAGGTAATATAAGCAGCACTGAGGATGGTCCTGAGGAGTCTACCCTTTAATGCATTCAGGCCATAAAGGACTAGGAGGAGACCCTTGGGACAGAAATAATAGTTTCCCCAGGAATAGCTAGAAGAATGAAGGAGAACATTTAGGCTTTTCTCAAGCCCTAACAGGATCTCCACTTTCTGTCAGTAGCTAGAAAATAAATTACTTGTCCTTAAATTTCCACTATTTTCTTTCTATTCTCAGGTTGCCGTTTTTAAATTCATCAAAGTTTCTCCTTTTCTATTCCTGACATTTACGTGACCCCATGACATGCCTCACCTCTTCATGACACTTTCTTTCACCCGCACTTCATATTATGCAAAAAATGTAAAACTCGGCTTCTTGACATCTTGTCGTTCGGGGGAAAATACTGCTTCTCTTCCTAATTATCATATTTCACTTTGCGCCTCCATCCTCCTGTCCTCGTTCTTGACATTAAAAACTGTTTGCTCCCCCGAGTCATGTCATGTATGTGAATGACGAGTTGTACTACGTTTGCTGTGAAGTCTCCCTTGTGACAGGCGAGGGTGACATGGAACCGTGGCATCTGATCTTTCAGGTGTCTCTAATTATGATACTTTAGCTCAACCCTGTTTCTCCCCTGTGCATCTTACAACTCCTCCACCTCATATCCTTACCTTCTTTCTCCGCCACAGTTCATTATTTAGTCTTTTTCTGAGCAGCATTGAAATCAAATTCCACCTCTATCATCTAAATCTCTTACTACCCTTCCCTGTTCTGTGATTCAGGGCACGAATACGGGATCCAAAATGATGTTCCTAATATCAGTGCAGCAGCGCCGTGTAATGAGGTGGTGAAGATAAGGAGCACAACTGATATCAGTTTACTGGTCTAATGAGGCATAAAAAAGTTCCATACGGCTCAGGATCTCCCTCTTTCCTTTCATTTGTTACTCCTTTAAAACCCCTAACCCTTTGTAACTACAAACTTATGATGTTTATTATATTGCCAGGCTGGATTTTTTACATTATTCAGGAAATAAATTGATTCCTGTGCAGTAATACTTAAAGGCCAAATAATTCAACGTTTATTGGCTCACAGAAATTGTATTACTTAATGTGCAGGGAATGTGCTCTCATAAATAAACAGATGTGTTGGACTTTGAGCTATTCCAGAGATAAACAGCATGCGCTAAGCACTCACAAGTCAGAAAAACTTTCATTATTTTAGCTACGATAATTTTTCAAGGCTTTGTATGTTTCAGATGACCCTCATTAGCACTCAGTCCTCTTTTGTGTAGGTGATATCAGTATGGTGCAAATTTCTGCAGATTCTCTGTCACCCCTCAGAGATTTATATTCTTTATTTCAGAGGTTCTTTGAAGGGGTTGTATTGCTTTTCCCTTTCCTTTAAAAAGTGAATCCTAAATTTTTAGTTTGCTCATCTCATTTTTGATTTTGCTCATGTGTTTTGGATCATTATTGAGCAAGAATATTCCTCCTGTGCCCAACCTCTCAAGACTGGGGGCCATTTTGTCAACCAGTATTCCAAATATACACAGGTATTTACAGTGCCATTTATAGACACCCTCTCCTCAACATGCACTCACACAAACCCCATCATCACAATCCAACTCTTGTGTTTTGCTGTCTGAGTCCTGGATGCGCTTGCATCATACATGCTCTGAACTGAACAACCATATTTTCGTGTCATCTGACTAAACATTGTGCGTCCTGCATCCATCAGGCTTTTTCCTCACTTTTCTTTAGCCAAGTTTAATAGTTTAAAAGATGGCAATAGAGTTTGATGTGTTACAGCATACGCTGCACTTTCCAGTATTTTACAAGAAATAAGATTTTCACTTGCAACCTGTGTGCCAAGTCTGAAACACTTGCCCATCTGCCTTAAATCATTAAATTGAGCAAGCGGTGCAGTTAAATTGGCGTCAATTTAGCAGGACGACCACAGCTGCTCTGAGTAATGTCGTAAGTCTCTTTAGTTTCAGTGATCATAGATTTTCTGCCAGTTTAAACCATTTCTGTTTAAATGTCAATATGAGGAAACACAGTATTGTATACTTTAAAGTGCACAAGACAAATTGATTAACTGATGGTTAAAACTATTTCAAGCATTTAGGATTTTTTATTTATTGCCGTTGTATAGCCAACTCTTCTTTTAAACTTTACTCATTCGCTGTAAAACATATGTATATAGCATAATGGATGACAGGATGAAATTTTCCATTTTGTAAAAAGTTGGGTGTTTACCTCGTGATAACATCTCCATGTGAGGACAGACAAGCTGTGCAATGATAAAACCATGAAATCTTTTTGTCTTCATTTTATTGGCAGATTTTTCTCTTCATCTGCTCCCTAATCATTCCCTATACACAGACATCATTACCAAGATGGATTTTACTGGATGAGAGAGTTAGGTTGTCGGGGAAAAGAAAGAAGGGTGAAAGGGAGAGAATGAGAGGAAGCCTCTTCTCCATCTTTTCATTAATCACAAATCAGTTTAATTTCCACTGGAGACGGGACCACTCGGTAGGAAGCAGAAAAAAGGTTGTTTTTTTCTCCCCTCTCTTTTCTTTTGATCTCCCTTCTGTTCAATACATCTCCCTTCTTTCTTCTCCACAGGATTTCTACAGTCTCTAAATGCCAAACCAATAAACCGCGAAACAAAATCCCCGTAATCTCCCTCTCTCTTTCTTTCCTTCTCAAATAGACTGCATGTTCAGTATTTTAATAAAAAATCAGAGCTTAGATGGTTACATCTGAGAGAGCATATACACACCCTCAAACACATGCACATACACAACAATCCACGTCTGGTCTGCGTGCTGTCTTGTTTTATTTCCAGAGTTGGTTCAGTGTAACCTACCGTTCCACGCCTCAGCAGCCACTGTGACTATTAGTGGGATCTCATAGGGCTGAATAAGCAGTGGGATTGTTCAAGTTGAATAACAACATGGAGAACTTCTCTGAAAAATCAGTTCAGACCTGGCAAAGAAACATCACAGAAGCAAAGTGGGAGAATGCTGTCATTTTGACGAGAAACAGGCAGCGGTATAGAAAAATCAAAGAAAGGAGTTCTTCATGAAGGAGTAAAAGAAGAGGATAGTGAAATAATTTGAGTTATATTTTCTCCCTTTGCTGACCTTTTCCTATCCTTAAGATAAATGTCACTTTCATGAAAACATATTCCTGTACAACACAAACTGCGCTACAGCTATTCTGCTAAACAGTGTGACGCATCCATCATGTGCAAGTGAGATTAAAATGACAGAGATATTCAGCTAGAAGCAATTGAAACCTTAAACTCATTTAAGGTATCAATCTCTCCTTCGCCATCCTCTTCTATTCTAACACAGACTGGTGTAAACTTCCACTGTGGCCTGCAAACCACTGGTGTCAGGAGTGAAGACACATGTTCGCATACAAACAGCAGCACTAACCTCATTTTGTCATTTTTTAAGCTGCCCCAGGAATACTGTGGCAAAAAATACTTCCCATGCATGCACTCCGAACTTAACTATTTTTGGTTTTTTCGGCTTGCATGTAAAAAGAACACAGGATAATAGGAATAGGGTGGGTGTGGGTGCAACGTATGTGTTGATATTCTATTGCTACCTTGAGTCCTAGTAGGAGTAAGGCAGCTGGGGCAGGGAGGAGAGAGGATAATGATCTTGCTGATAAAGGAGGAGTGGAATCTGGTTAAATGAGGCTGGATGTGAACAGTGCTGCAGGCTGTTCCTTTGCACCCTGTGTCTCCCACATACTTACACACAGACACACACCCACACATCTCACATTTCTTGATATAATGTATGTGAAAAATTGTGTAACTTCCAGATGAATGGTAACACACTGTTTCCTTGCCTCCTTTCTTACTACGTGCCTTTTTGTGTGTGAGTGCTTGGTTAAAGTGTGAGGCTTAGAACACGCATACTGATGCTCTCTGTATTAAATAGGCATTGCCATCTCCAATTATAAGATGTCAGCTGGTAGCATGAAGCAAGTTTTACCTTCACCTGGGTTAAATGTGGCCTTAGAGGGGGCATAAATGCACTAGATGTGCATAATTAATGAGCTTCAGCAGACTTTTTGTTGCAAACGGCTAGACTCAGATGTAATAAATGTAAGGGTGGGGCTCAATTTAAAAAAATTGTATCTAATTAATTAGATTTGTAATAAATAAATCACGATTAATCGCATTTTAATCGCATAACAATAGTTGCCCCAAAAAGCAAAGTTTTTAATTCAAATGGATTTTAGTGGATGGCTGAATCAAATAGTAGACACAGACAATATTGTAAACTCAAGCTCTATTAATGTCTGGAAAAATTTATTTAATTGCATTTCAGTTAAAACAACAGAAAAAGAAATAGAACATATCCCTGACCAAAAGTGAACAAACTAAGTTAAAGTGCCATTTTAAGTACTTTGACTAACAGCTCCAGCTGTTGTCTAATTAAGAGTCTAAAACATGTCACAATAATTTAAAGTTTTTAATTGTTTTTATTAGGGATCAACCAATAATCGGCATGGCCGATAATATTGGCCAATTTTGGGCAATTTTATGATAATCGGTATCGGCCGTTTTTCCCACCGATAGCCGATAAAATAAGTTCATTTTAAAACGCGCTCCTTTGGCTCTCTTACAGCATCTCTGTCTGCCTGAAGGCATCGCTCTGGGCTGGATGACAATATCCCGCCTACAGCCCCCACTGATTGGCTGTCAGGGGCTGTGTAGCCAATCAACACGGATGCTTCTAGCTGCAGCTCCTAAACTGAGGAGGGGAGCGGAGAGACCGCTGCACCGCGTTTGATGAGAAGTTGCAATAAAAACCCTCAATGCTGAAGTTTTAAAGACAGCAAAACCTTATTATGATCAGTTTCAAT
>JBBBVU010000009.1:15254059-15264732 GCA_037177055.1 Atherinosoma microstoma | reverse complement strand
CACACACACACACACACACACACACACACACACACACACACACACACACACACACACACACACACACACACTGGCTAGGGCTTGGAAGCAGCCTCAATCAGTCAAACCTCCCTGGGGTCCTTTGGCCTAGCCAGCCGGCGCCATCTCTGCCATCGCTCCCACATCCTAATCGCTCTCTTTTCTAGCGTTTGTGTGGGGAATGATGGCAAAAATGAGAACAGGTGCTGTTATTCCGGGTCACTACTGGCTAGACGCTGTGTCTTACGGCACCTGCGTATGTGTCTGCATGTGCGTATGTGCAGATTTCCCAGTGTCCGTTGGGATTCGGTGTCCAGACACTGGCAATGTCGTTCCAGAGTGACCCTGCAATGAGAGCTGGCTGTGTTGCACTCTCATATACACACACAGAAACCTTCTTTCTGCTCTGGGAGTTAGGCTAACAACTGACGGTGCGACAGACAGAGAAGAGATGCGCTGCAGATATAAGAGAAATGGAGCAGGAAGAAAACCTAAAGGCAGTCATGCAAGCTAATATTCCACCATGGAGAAAAGGCAAAATAACACAAATCTGCTGCATAATGGTCACAGCCCTAAATGATGTGGTAATTATCACAGCGTTGAAAATGGACAGGGAAAGTAAAAGGTAATGAAAGGCTGAACCTGCAGTGTCAGAGGATGGCAAATAGAGAAGGAAAAGTCTGTGGACAGTGCCATATGTAGAAGGGAAAATGAGTTACCAAAGCTAACCATATATGCATGCACACGACACAAAAACTTGCATTTGAGGCAACAGATTGAGCATCTGTGTTGTGTCAGACTGAAGCAGAGACTGATTTGCTATGGAGAAACTAAATTGTGCTCATGCTGTATGTCTCTGTTGTCATAGTAGATATGTTAAATTAATCTGAAGTCATTGACTGCAGGAGTTTTGCAGCACCAGAATAACAATTATTTTGTTTGTAAAGCACAATTATACAACAGACAGCTCTGCTCATGTGGCTGATTCGCAGATAAAAAGCAGCAATGAGACTTTCAGTGCATAACAAGGAGCCAACAAAAAAAATGAGGAATAGAAAATAATGTGTATTCTTCCATGCAACATTAAAGCCAACAGATTTATGATGTATCATTATGTCTTTTCAGATAATATCAGAATGCAACTGTAATGTTTTGTCAGATATTGGACGTAAGAAGAAGGCAATGTTACCTATGAAATGGAGATCTTTTTAATTCAATGTGAAAACATGCACAGCCTAAGAGTATGTACATCATGACCTCCTCCTGTCCTTTTTCATCACCGGGAGTGTTTTCCCTGTGTAGTTGGCACTCCCTGCTCTCCTGGTGGGCCATAATCAGAGCTGTAAAGCCAGCCGTTAACATGCCAGAACAAACACACAGTAAAGCAGCCCGTTTTACAACACTACTCAATACTACCTGTCCTCCACAGCAGCTGAGCAGAACACCCCATGTACTAACGATTGCACCGCTGGCTGAAGAGCAATATATATGCAAAGAGCTGAAAGTAAATGTATGCAACTTTAAAGTCATTTTTTATTGGGCATTATGGTCAAATGGAGGGATTGGCATTGTTGTGTAATAAGACTGTAAAAGCAGTTGAAGAAAGTAGTAAAAGAGATGCAGACTAAGGAATATGAGCTCCCTGTGGGCTTTCTAGCCGAGGTGATATGATCCAGTGTAAAACTTTATTTTGCTTCTGAACAAATTTTGTTAAAGACCGATAAAATGAATTGGATAAAATGTGTGACTTGCCTCTGAAATTATAATTTTTTCAAGCTCCCAGGGAAAAGAACGAGACCAAAGAATATACATCAAGGACACCTTTTCATCTTTAAAGTGTCCTTTAGTGATTTAAATGCCACACTCTAAGCAAATTCAGCTTACTTTCAACAATGTTATTGCCAGCAGAAGCCAGCTTACCCTAACTTGTTGTCCATATCACAACTCAAGCATCAAAAATAAACATAAACTAACTTGTGAATATATGTTAGTTAACTTGCTGAAACTGCGTAGTCTTCAAGTCCAAGTTAAGACCCCAGGCAGCATCACTTGAGTCTGTTTCCATAGTGTTAAAAAACTCCTCCACATGGAAGAAACAGATCTTGCCTTTTTTTCTCTACAGGGTCTCCTGTGTTTTTGGTGACAAATGAGTTCTAATGCGTTAAACCTGTAAAAGTGCAAACTAGAATAAGGGCAGGCCAACGTGATATTGATGGCAGCCTCTATGCAGATACATGCAAAAACCACAAACAAATGACCACTTTAATGAACACATAAAACCCTTTTTATGTGTTTGTGGGGAACCTGCATGTGCCAACTCTGCAAACACAAATCAGTGTTGACTACCTGTCCCAGACATACATACTGTACAGAACCCTGAGAAACAAATAATTATAGCCAGGTAGGAGTTGCAAGTTAAAGCTGCAACTGTCTATTAGAAATGGTTTATTGCTGTTTCAGGCTTAATGAAGTGGAAAACCAGAAAAAAAACAACCCTGCAGACTTGATTAATGAACGTAGGAGAAAGAGATAATAAGAATGAAGAAAAAAGAAGAGAATCGGATTGAAAAGAAAGAGACATAATGCGTGATTAGAGGTGACAAGGTAAGAATGGAAGAGCACAGAGAAAAAAAGCAAGTGGAGATTTTATTGGATTTTTAATTGATCTGTGTAAAGTCAATGTGTGAAATGTGCTTACTGAGGCTTAATTCCTTTAACATCTTTACTAAATGGTCCCTCTCACCTTTTCTTAAACATATCACTGTTTCTCCATCTTTGAAAGTCATGAAAAATCTGTGTGTCAATGGCTGCAGAGTATCACTGCAGAAAGCCTCGGTTGCATCTCTTCAGCTCAGCGGGAAATGATTAAAGTCACACTCCAGTTAACTGCTGGTTGCCCTCAGCCCTGAGGTGGAGCCACCCACCTGTGCTTAGCCTTTTAAGAAGGCTAGGTGCACAGCCATACACACACAAATTAAATCAGTCACCTGTGCAGGGGTATGAAGTGAACATTAGGCACTTAGCTGTGGCGGGCTCTAGCTAAAGCTCGGCTACGCTCTAAAAAGCAGCAGCAGGATGGTATAGCAGGCTGGCAGGGCAGGCAGCGTGGGTGTTCATTAAAACACCCAGCACCATTCAGAGGGAGAAACAAGGCCATAAAAGCAATTAATCTGCCCATAAACAAGCCATTCCGCCTGTCCAACACACCCACAAACACACACTCATGACACAGGGAGAAGGATGGAGGAGAGGAGGGGTGCTGTAGCTCTCGTTGCTCCCGGCCTTCTTTCTCATTATCTCTTTCTGTCTGATTCAGATTCTCTGAACTACTCAGATAAATCCAGAGATCTTAAGATTTGCTTTAATATAAAAAGTGTTGCTATCTAAATCCTGCAAGGCTAAGTTGTAGAGATAGACCAAGACAGAAGGTGGTTATAAAGTCTCACACCAAGCTTTCTACAGATCACCAGACTAGGCTTAGAGGCAGCGGCCCGACACAGATGGTTCTTCAGAGCTATCAGTGATGTCGAATCACTGGTTTGTGTGATGTTACACCTTTCTTCTCTTGTTGCTGCTGTTTTTCTTGCTTTGAATCTGATTCTGGCATTGTAGTTTTGTGCTAAATTAACCAAATAGGGACCTGAAACAAGTGTAAATCAACAAATTATGCAAAAGTAACACTAAGAATGCCACAAATATTCTATATTCTACAGTCATTTAGCATTAGTTTTTTTTTGTTGATGAAGCACATTATCCTCCACAGCCAAATGTTAAATTGTAAAAAAAAAAAAAAAAGTATCTTTGCCAAGTTTAACATGAAGCCAAAATGTCTACAAAACAATGTAGCTATTATATTTTTGGTAAAAAGCCTGATAAATAATGTTATTGTTATTAACTTCTGGGGTTATCAATACCATACAAAATAAATAAGTAAATACATAATGTGAATATTATAAGCAAAAGCAAGCTAATTTGAGACAAAAAAATATATAGTGTATAGTATAGTATAGTTTAAATCATTAAAACTGATGCATTAATTTAGTAAAACAATAACAAATTAGATTTAAGGAGTGGAATGCACAAGGAAACTTAGGGACTGCATTACCATTGATTCATACCAACAGTGGAACTTCTGGGTTTTCAGACAAATGCTATCTCATACAATTACATTTAAACCTCTACGTCAGATTTGTCACATATAAGAAGTTATATACAAAATAGTGAGAAAAGACCACTGGTCTTCAGTCTTTGCTTCATATCTATAAAGGTTGGTGAGTGTTTCCTGCATAGCTGCAAACATATCGTGTCTACAAACTTAGTTCACAAACGTTCAAACACAAATACTCACACATTCCCACCTTTTTAGTAGCTCCTGCCATTTCCAGCATCATGATAGGGAAACAAAATGAGCTTCTCTCTTATGGATGTTAATCAATATTTATCAAATTCTCACTTACTTTCACTGAGACATAAAATGTTCAATGAAATAAAGTAATCAGCACTTTAATGCATGTGACCAAATGTTTTACAACCCATTTGTTTTCTTGGAAGTCCCTCCTTCCAAGACACAATTCAGATCTTTCTTTTTTTCTTCTTAATCATCTTCACTAATCCCCAGATGTTTAGACCACAGCAGATGATTATTACAGCACATTTTGAGTATTAGAATATCTAAAACACATCAATACATTTTCCACAGCTGAGACTGAGTAAGAGCTTAACTGGACTGACCACTGTGTTACACTCAGTACAGCTGGACCTCCTTGTACATAAACACATAGCAGGTACAGTAGTGGATAATGAGTATTTGGAGCAAGTGTGTGTGCATGTGCAAAGTTTTAGTGCGAGCATTTATTGCCAGGGGCTGTGCAGATGATGAGAGATGATGACTTACATGCCTCCACCCTATTGAGTAATAATGAGAGTGCTGTGATTGCTTGGGCTAAGAATAGTAGGCTGCTTGTGGCTTTAACACTGTAGCTTTCCAACCCGATGGATGCACTATAACTAGATTTATCACCGCAGGAGAAGCTGTAACAATGCTGGATGAGGCACCAAAATGAAAGAATATGCAAACACGCGCTCAAAAATATTTTTCTCCTCCAATCAAGGTCAACTAGAGTTCATCGAGGAAGCCAAAGCTCCCAAGTCTGCACTTTAATAACATCCAATTATCCTTTTCCAACACCCTCCCCTCGGTCAGAAATAAACTCATTTTGTTCATTTTATGATATTCTGTCCTTTTATCTATTATTTCAGGAAACCATTAAATTCTTGTCTGTTTTTTGCTACCTGGTTTCCTTCCAGCATGTCTCATACAGTGTTGTGCAATTTCAAGTCTATGAAAACACGAGCACAACAGTTAATGCATATTATTGGGCTGTAACCAACAAACAAGTAAATGAGATGAGAAATATCAATAAAAGGTTGAACCCCATACGCAAATTATAAATATCTTCATTCCTTTTGTTAACCATCTTGCTTGTTCCCTGCCACAGCTGACTGAAGAATGCACATACCCTCCTCAGTGTTACTCCTCAGTAAATTTTATTATTTTGTCTTCTTATTTCTTCTTATACCAAGTGCCCATCACTCTTAGCCAATCTTGTGGAAAATCCAAACTATTTGAATATTCCGGAGGAGCACAGGGAGAATTGTTGCATGCTTTCCGAGCCCCATTTCACCTGCAGTGTTTACAGCCCCACGCTGAGCTATCACGCGACCAGTCTATGCTCTCTGGATCGCAGAATGAGATTGAAGTTGAAATTAGTTCTGGAGACATATGTGAGGCAAAGTGCATATATTCCAACTGCGGAGACAGGCTCACTCACACAGGAGAACTCACACAAACTCAAACACAAGTTCAATTAGCGTCCAATCGTCGTGGACTCAGGTGAAGGATAAGTCACATTTAGTGCACCTGTCTTTCCGACGGGAGCTGTAGCGGAACTAAAGCAGAGAGTTTGGGAGCTCTGCCACAAGACTGTCAACTTGAAGTCATAAACACACAGAGGAGACGAGACAAGCTGGAGTCTATCCTGCCTACATGATAACTCTAAGGGACATATGTGATTAATGAATCAGTGTATTCCCCACACTAAGCAAACATACTGCTTTAATATGAACTCAGACATGTTTGTATAAACATGAATACAAAGTGGGAATAAAAACACAAGATGCACAATTATTCCTACGCAGAGGCACTGTACAATAAACACCACTGAACTGAGGATGTGTGTGTGTGAATGTGTACCGGTGGACACCTGGGACTCTGAGTGACAGGTACCTGGGTAACTGTCAGGAGTACACAGCTGATGAATATTCACACTGTTTTTCATTTACTCTGCCCAAAAGTGCATATTCACAAGCTTGCATTTTACCAAACCTGAACCAACAGATTCAGACGCACATGCAAATGCAAATAATAATAATAAAAAAAGACAAACACAGAGGCAGGCAAACACATTTCCATTTCTGCTCACATGTATATGTATAGCTGTCAGCATGTGAGCTGACAACAGGGAGAGAAACGCAGCCCAGTGGGGTGACCTTGACTTTGAGCATGCTCACTCACAATACACTACTCCACAGTTATAACACAAGTTGCCAGGATAGTTTTTTGCATGTTTCATTGTGGATGCCTTTCATGCTGGTTGAGTTAGTCGTCTCTCCTCATCTCCTGCCGCATCTAATAATAATCTGCAAAAAATCTACCATTGTAGGTTTTTAAATCAACCTTTAAATATCTGCACTTGTGTTACAGAATGCGCTTTAATGCAAGGTGCGGGAAAGCAGAGGAAACGAGGAATCACTTCCTCCCACTTCTGAATAAAACATCCCATTTGGTGCCAAGAGTTATAAACCATAAATCACCTTGCTTCTACTGTTGGGCCTATTCTCAGAGAAGGAAAAGCAGGACATGTAGGATGTGCAAGAAAGAAAAAAAAAAGACTAGTGATGAAGCTGTGACATGAGGTTTTGACTGAGAAATATATGTCAACAGTATGGAAACAATACTATAAAGAGATAGAAAGAAGCTTATGTTATGTCTTATGAGCCACAACACAAACACCTACAAGTGTCAAATAAAATCATACATTGGTTAAATCTAAAAAATACAACTTAAGTCAATGAAAAAAATATTAAACAAATATTATATCAGCTCTGAATATGGAGTTATATTGAGGTAAGAGTTGTAATGGAAGATGCCAGCTGAGGTTTTGCACAGCAAAGCTTAAAAGTAAATATTTCCGGGAAGTACGCATTTACTCGTTTGTGTCATTTTACAAAACCTCACCCACACAGAAGCAGTGGACACCATAAGAACAACTTGCTAGCAAGAAAGCATGTTTCTAATTTGTATGGGAATACATAATATCAAACAGGTATTTGGTTTGCTTTTGTACAATCAATGTGTCTGCAGTTCATTCAGCTCACCTGCGTGGAAACCTTAATGCTCCCACGGGGATGTCTAGATAGCTGAGACAAACCCACAACAGTGATGGAAAATGCCAGAGTTCAAGCACTTGCCTGCCATGAGGAACCACCTAGGGTTCACAAGCATCTGATTTCTCAAAAACTGTCTAATATCCAAGTCACTGATGCAGTTCACTGGTTGTCAAATTACATCTTTACCATATATAAAGCTGTTTCTCATTGTTGTTATTTATTAAATGCTTCAGCTGAAGGTTTTATGTCAAAATGAGAGATTTTATTTCCACATTTCATCCTTCTTAGGAAATGCAACGGTATGTAGTTGAAGTTGATAAAATAATGTAAAAAAACAAACAAATAAAAAACTCATAAATAAGCCTTAACTGGTTTGTTCCACCCCATTAAAGCTGTTTTTATGTCTCTTCTATATGTCTTGAGGGGCAAAAGAAAACAGCAGAAGTGGCTGTCAACTTTCCTTTAATCTACCTCTTGCATGTGCAAATGAGGGAAAAATTAAAAGAAATTCTTCACAAAATGAACTGAAATGAACTGAAAGGTGGGCGTATTACAATAAGTGCAACAACCAATGAGCTAATTATAGTGATAAGCCTTTGCCACAAGCTATTTTTAACTGCTTAACCAGTAAAGTCATAACTACCGAAAATAACTGAAGGGTTGTAAATGTACATTTCGTTCAGTCATGATGCATGCTTACTTGCGTATACTATTAAATCTTGGATGTATATAATTTTAATTAAATACTAATTAATTACGCTTTCCTCTGAAGAATTAACAGCTATAAAATTGACAGAAAGGCAGCAGTCAGAAATGGCCGTAATGCCTTTTGCCTCAATGTTTTATTTATCTTTATAGCAAAGGGATTTTAATTGAACACTGGGGTGTTGTAATTGTATAAGAGTACCAATCATCTCTACATTAGATGGGCATAAGGTTCCCAAAAGGATGAGTATTCGGGGGCAGGGTATCTGAATCTCTTACAGCAACCATCAAATCAGATTTGATCTCCTCTGGGATGACTGAAAGTGGAGGGGAGGGGCTGTTTAACAGATAGTGTCTGTTCATCAGACCATCTGTCTATGTATCCGTGAGTGTAAATGTATGGGCTCAAGGTGGTTCTTGTGTCTGTTCACACCAGAGTCTGCACTGTGTTTTACCAGCTACAGTTGTCTAACCTTTTCTAATAGCTTTCCAGTTATTTACAGCCACACGTGCTGCTGCATTTAGCTAGTGTGTCGTATATCAGGCTGCACACGCCTGCAACGGGCATGTGACCACACACGCAGTGAAATAATGCTTTGCAGGCACATAACACTACATCTCACTTCTTAATCTCTTGTTCTAATAAACAATGAAAACCTAAAAGAGCGTTATAGAGCAGTAGGGTAAAGAAACTACCGTGGATGCATAAACAGTATAGAAATGGGATTGTTCTATAGAAAGAATACATTCAGAAAATATCTGACATGTGAACTGAGGAGACAGGGATTGAATCACCAAACCTATGATTGGTTGAGACCCAATCAAAGGTTTGTTGAGCTAAATCTATGCTGCATCTTATCATGTGTCAGTTAATCGTTCTAGTTTCTCAGCCCGAGGCTTCATAAAAAAGTCCTCAATTTCTTTCCTAAGTATGACTTAACCAGAAAAAAACATCTAATACATTTTTCTTAAACCATTACTTTAATGAGGGAATGATGTTGTCTCTGAGCAAAGTCTAGAATGATTTTCCTGGTGGTTATGTCGGGTATTTGAGTTTACAAGAGCCTGTGGTGAACTTAAGATAAGCTGTTTGAATATTATGAGGAGAATTAAGAATCAATTACCATGAAGATGTTAACAGTGGCCGCTCATTTTCCCCCTCATACTTTAAGGTCAGATTATTTATTTTCATATCAGCCACGGCTCTTGCTTTGTGTTCGTCTTTATTCACTGCAGTGCAGATACACTCACAAGCTGCATGTTTGGCATTGTTTATACAGCTACTGTTCAAACCATAGGATAATCAGTTACCTATGTTCAGTCTCCTAAGATGCCTTTTACAAACCAAACATTAGCACCATCAAAACTAATCTTATTACTGGGTCAAAGCATAAATCTCTAATGTAACATATTTGTTAATACTTTTTAAACATCAGCAAAACATTAATTAAAAATCAAAAATGAGAAATATTTCCTGATTACATTCAATCTGGATTTTCGACAAATCTGATGTGACCATGAGGCATGAAGAGATAAGACTGTAAATTAGATGTTACGTAACTAAAAGTTTGGTTAAAAAGATTTCAAATGTGAGCTTGGTACAAAAAGGTTCAACCAACAGAAAGCTGTGATTACAGCAGTAAAACCGCTTAACAACACATTTATTAACACACACAGGTGGAACAAAGTCACACAGAGTAAAATACACAGTGTGGGCACGTAGCCTGGGTAATGGACTTGGTAATTGCTTAGCAACAGGCAATGGCACCACCACCTGTCTACCAAGGTGCCCACAGAAGGTCAGTGTGTGTGTATGTGTGTCCATAAGACAGACCGCTAAAGTATAGCATGGCACCTATTCACTGGTTACAAACAACAACATTTTAACAATGTCCTTTCTTCTTTTCTATTTCCCAGACTTATTAACTCACCACAGGTTTAGCCTTCCGTTTGGGATGTAAAACGATATAACAAACTAAGGTAATCGTTGGAAAGCCTTACACAGGTGTAAAGCGTCTTGCAACAGACATGCAGATGGATTTTTGTCTGCTTGTACGAGTGGCATTTGTGCACAAGTTTAGAAGCAATAGTGAGTGTTTGCATGTAGCTCTGAGGGACCTGCTGGGACATTGTCAGTCTTTCAAGCGTCTCAAAGAAAGATGGAATGATCTTTTACCCTCTGGGGAGAAGGTGTGTAACGGTGCTCTCCTTTTATGTGCTGTGTTTTCAAGCCATCTTCTCTTTATCTCGCCCTTACATCACCCGCCTCCATCCCTCCTTCATTCTCCATCTCACTCTAACTTATGCTCCTGAATTACGTCACATGGCAGACACACTGACACTCCCTCTATATCACACTCTGACTCACCTCCAAGTAAGTTGGCTGAGGTGTGTGTATGTAAGAAAAAGAGACCTTGAGTGCATGCTTCATATGGAGGTTAATGATGGATGAAAAAAAGAGAAGATTTGTGACTGCTGTGAGAACCACAAAAATATATATA
>JBBBVU010000009.1:15226275-15251040 GCA_037177055.1 Atherinosoma microstoma | reverse complement strand
TCTTAAAGAGAGGAACCACCACCCCAGTCTGCCAATCCAGAGGCACTGTCCCCGATGTCCACGCGATGCCGTAGAGGACTGTACTGTACTGATACTGTAGCCATTTTATCAAATTAAGAACATGCCCTTTACACTTTCAAAGACTGTTGATTTTATTAAGCTTATTTTTGTGTGTTCGTAAAATATTGGCATGGTTAAATATATGCATTCAGCTTCGACACCACATGCAGCACTCTCGCAGGTCCCGGCCTGACTTTTATTTAAATCTTTCAGTCTCATAGCCCCCCTGCAGCTTCACACCAGTGGTGCTTTTCTCTTAGAGCAGTTACTATAGCAACACTCAAAAGCAGACCGAGATAACCGAACAGCTAGATGAGGTATACAGGATGAAGGGGGAGGAAGTGAGGACAAAAAGACCTAAAAAAAAAAGAAGTTGAACAAAGTGAAAGACAAAAAAGGGGATGTTCAGCCCGACTAAATGAGGTCAGCTTTCTTCAACATGATTATAATGTTTCCTACTGAATATTGCCTAAAAACAAAACAGAAAAAACAAAGGTAAAAACAGCAGCACCCATATGTGTCAAAGCACTTGAGGATAATTTAACAATCTTAAACAGTTTTTCACGCTTTTTCTTTCCTCTCATTTTTGTAACCTAAAAACTCAAGAGCCACAGGCAAAGACAAAGTTATAGTTAGAGACGCTAATCTAAACTGCAAGGAAGTCAAAACACTGAACACTCCTTATCTCCACAATTGTGTCAATTCTGAAACATTTTCAAAGTGAACAGAATAAAGCTGCAAAATATGATGTTATGAAATAAGAAATGCAATCTTTGCCAACACAGCCTACTGAAGTTATAGCAAACAAGGCTCAAAAACTGTAAAATGATTTCAATTTCAAGGCTAAAAAGTCTTGATGTGTTTGTCTTTAAAACTGTAACATGTCTGCATTTTTGCATAATGAGAAACCGTCACAAAACGTCCAGAACTGCAAACCTGTTAAATCGCCGTACAAAAAGTCCATAAAATCTTGGACAGGAAAAGTTATTCATATTTCAGTTTTTATCTTTTGAGAATTATAAAACTTTTAAATATGCCTGTTCCATGTACAAAATATTAGATGGACTTGCAGCACCGCCATTAAAATAATATGTTAAACTAAAATCACTCCCTGTAAGGACCACTGGAGCCATTACAAGGGGAGACTGTGAGGTCCTCCATAGATGCACCACTTTTGGATCTGTGCTGTCAGTGAGGGGTAGTAAGATCTGGAACGTGATACCACCTGTAATAAAAGGATGCACCACATACACCATTTTTAAATCCTGTCTCAGAAAACTGTCTTTTTAGCCAACCAAACCTGTTCTCAAAGCCAAACAGATGCTCTTCAGCACACACATACATTTAAGTATCTTGTCATGTGAGAAACATGTTTACATAAAGGTATGTATACATGTGCCACACTCTTTGTTTGTATACTTTATTACTGTGTGAGTGAATAGCAGTCATTTTAGTGTTTGTGTTATAACTTGTATTCCTTTTTTTTTAATTCATGCAAAAGATTTGCATAAAAATGTGAGAGTTGGAAAAATAGCAACACAAAAAACAAACAAAAGGAAAAAGAAAAAAGAAACATGATAAAATGTAGCCTATGGCCAAACAAGGTGAAACAAATATAAGTTACACAGATTGTGTTTATGTGGGTATGTTGTAACAATGTGAATGTAACCCTACTCAGAACCCAGATGCAACTTTTTCTTGCATTTTTAATATCACACTCCAACCTTATGCACTTCTCTTGCACGTTATACAATATTTACTGTGACTGGTTTGCATTTACTTTTTATTTTCTTGAACCTTGTTGTTATGTGTATTGCTGTGACCTTCCAAGGTACGATCAGATACCTTGGAGGAGTTAGCCTAGCAGCAAATTAGCTGCTAGTCCAACTCTGTTGCACATTTACATTTGTGCATTTCTACCTATGTTTATTCATGTGCAATTGTCCCTTTTTAAATGAATACATTTAAATACAAATCAACATACAAAGACTCTTGTTGGGAGGTAGGTGGGAGATGGCTGGTGGGATTTTTCTGTGGAAATGAGGCATCACATGGGCACTACCCTATACAAAACAAAAGGAAACACAGCACATTGTCATTTCATAATTCTGGGGCTTTTCACTACAATTGTGTCTTTAACTTTAGAATTGAACCAGAACAATTTTGCAAATTCAAGCCTTGGAGAAGAGCTCTGACTGTCACTCAATAAATGACACAGCTCGTTGCCCTTTCCAATGGATGTGGACTTTTCAAAAAGATGTGACCGGGTATCGTTTCAGCTGCAGGGTTGTGGGTGCACTGCAGTCAATAGCTTTAGATGTCCCACACTTTGCCAAGTAAAGCTAAAACAACACTGATGGCAATAAGCTGTGAGGGTAGAGGTGGCAAAATGGATTTTTCTGCTGATATATTTATTTCACTCAGAATAAGTGTATCGTAAACTGGCACAGAAAAAAATCTACATTCGCTGATACTCAGCTGTAATGATGTCAGGCCGTCAGTACAACCAGTAAATATTGGGTTTTGGTAATGTTTAAAAGTGCACCACCGCGTGATTACTGACCCTATCTATCTATCTATCACTCCATACATCTTGCCCACACCCACCAAGACCTCATTGCTGCTGGGTTTTCGTTTATCCCTTGGTATAAATCCTGTGTTATGGTGCCTCATAAACAGGTCAAGTTTCATCCAACCAGAACTCCAACATACTTGCGCCCATGCTCATAGTACATCATAATTAAAGTAGGAACAATCTATCAAATCAAGCTCTGTGATCCTTTTCATTGAAAAACAAACTCTGCACCATTGGATTTGTTATGATTAGAAGGGTTGTGATGCTTTTATCAGCTGTAGGTGAATAAGCAGAGATGACAGGGCCACTAATAACCTGAGCTGTATTTTTTAAGGAGTATGCTATGTTTTTCTCTGGGGGTGACATTCAATTGATCAGTGCTTTCTTCGCTCTGCACTTTAAAGCCAGAAAACAGCCTTGTTAATCAGATAGGGCTGAAACAAACCATGTAAGCATTTCGGTCCCTACCAGCTGCGACTTTCCTATCATCACTCCCACTCTGGTGTTCTCCATTTTATCTGCAATATCTGAAAGCTAATCTCCTTAAAACAGCAACTTATTCTATCCCTCTTCATTCCCTCTCCCTTTGTCTGTGTTTCCTCCCAGAGATTGGCCTTTGCCCATCACCAGACCTCTCCTTCTTCTCACCTGTCTGCGTGGCTGCCTTTCCTCATTTCTCTTTCCCCACATCTCCACCCATCATTCCTTTCACTCCAAGCAGTTCTGCTTCTGTTTCCCTCTGTCCCCACTGATGGATAGCGTTTTTTCTTATGCTGTCAGTATCCTCCTTACACTACAGATGACACTAGCCTAGTTACAAGGTCAGGTTCACATGAAAAATGTAATTTTCTAACTAGGCAGTTTGTTTTAGCTATTAATAATGTATTATGGACGAAGGACGAAGCAAATATTCACTTTTATAGTCAACATTGATCCTCTAACAAATCAGACAGGTGGGAATGCAGAGATATGTAAAGGTCAAGAAAACTGCCAGAAAACAAACTAGCTAGTTAAATACCACACTAGCACTCTACACACAACTAATACCCTCATTTAAAGAAGGCAAACATTTCCAAGAGGTAGAAATCATAAAGATAATCACGTTTTTTTTTGCTTTTCAATAATACTTATGATAAATGTCAAGAAGTAAAAATAAATTGTGAAATAGGATGGGAGGCTCTTGAGACATAAAAAAGATGAGGTCAGATATGAGAGGAGAGATGAAGAGCCAGCCGAAGGGAAAGTGTTACACAGTGTATAGTGGGAGACAGGTGGCGGGTTGGACTGGTGGTGATTGACTGATGTTCAGGCCAGAAGGAGATTAAAGCAGAGCCAGGAGGCCACTTCATACAACACATACAGGGAAAGCTGGGTGTGTGCTGGGGTGGGGGATGAAGATAAAACAAAGCAGGGGTGGGAAACAGACTCAAGGGTTGAGCATATGAGGTAATGTCAATCATTCTGTCATTCCAAATCTTTATTTGGGGATTTGCCGGTCGCATTGATCAGCTACTGCTTAGGTCAATTAGTCACTTGAGTGGGAAGTATTACATCAGTTTGTCGACTAACAGAAATAACTGAAATTAAATCTAACATTTTATTAATTATTTTTAATCGGACTTGCTCCCTGGTGTAATTTAGGATAAACACATGACGTGCTCAGGAGCAACTGATGGACTTACAGGTTATATGGTCCCTAAAATGTGCCATCTCTTTCTGGTTCTTTACCTGAGTATTTTCCTCTCCATACAGCAACATTAGATTGAAACAGTGTCAAAGTTAATTCATTGTTATTAATATTGCTACATGGCTATCACTTTATTGCTGGAAACTAGTGTTAAGGTTCAAGTTTATGCAGCAGTTGTTTCTGCTTCCAGTCCAAAAGCTCCCCGAGAACAAGCCACAAGTTCAACTGCTTTAATGTGTTTGACAACAGGGGATATCAGTCCAGCAACCATCCAGACTCCTGCTGTCAGTGAGTGCAAGAAGTTGTCAGGAAATACTCTTTTATACTGATAAATAAGTACTGTACTTTTTTGTAACCTAAAAACTTTAACTTTTAATTCAAATGCAAGAGTATAAATTAAAATGTAACTTAGAATAGTTATAAGATACAAGCAAATGTTACAAATATCAAATGTGAATTTACAGCAACTCTTTAGTGTAACTTATTTTTGGCATATAAGTGAATGAATGAATGAATGAATGAATGGATGGATGGATGAATGAATGAATGAATGAATGAATGAATGAATGAATGAATGAATGAATGAATGAATGAATGAATGAATGAATGAATAGGGAAAAAACAATCATGTCTTCACCCCACAAGAAACCTTATGGGTATTTTAATTAAGCCCAAGATCATCCAACAGTGTTCAAATTGATTCGTTTTTAAAGCAATACTACATTATTTTTTCCCTTAAATTAGCCTTCGTTAGGGGGCACCAAAGTGTGGAAGTCTTCCAGAATTCAGTAGTGACACTTTAAATAGATTGTATGAAATGTTAAAGCTTTCACATCTCCCTGCCTCTTAAAATCAAACTGCCTCATATTTTGAAATTTGATAGCAGGTAAAGTTCATGTCTAATCAATAACAGTGGAAGTTTGCATTGATCTACATCTACAAGAAACTCTGTATAACATATGAACAATCTCAGTGAAATAAAAAAAAATTTATTCCTTTTCCAGTAGTTTTATGTAGGTTTTCATTAAACCTTTATAAAACTTTTACATGAGAGTAGGTTTTATAGTTGACTCGTACTTACTGTTTTCTTTTCCTTGTTATGTACACATCAGGAGAAAGAGCAAAAAGGTAAAGGAAGAAAAAAAGCAGCCACAGGTTTGTACAGGGAGAGGAAATGGTACAAAATATAAATATAAAGAAGGGGGGCAAAATGAGGGCTGAAAGAGGACAATGGCTGGAATACACCAAGAAAACAGGGGCAATTGGAGCAACAAAGGACGAAAAAGACAGAAGAAAAGTACAGTAAGTAAAAGAAAATAAGGATACAAAGATGTGTCACAATGGCAAGGAAAGGACAATGTGAAGATAACCAAAAAAAAGGTAAAAATGGAGGACATAGAGAGAGATCTGCAAGGAAGAGCTTTAAACGGGAGTGGGGAGGAGGAGGGGATGTGTGGGTAAATGGAATAGGGTGAATCAAAAGAAGATAGCTGGCAAAAAGTAGGGATGAGCTGGCTGGTTGAAGAGGGAGTGTTCAATGGGCCACAACACAGCTGCTAAAAAGCCCATCTAACTCCCAGTAGGAGACCGATTCACTCAACAACTCACAGGTGGAGGGGACACACACATACTTACATTTTCCTACACGCTGCAGGTGCACCAAGCTCCATGAGCCGTGTTGCTGTGTTCCTGTGTGTGTCTGTGCTGAAGTTGAAATGAGAGCTCAGCTCTTTGGATGCAAACCCTCTCTGAGACCACAACAGTCAACAGAGCTCCATGTGATGTTGGGGGTCAGTATGGTGTGTGTGTGTGTGTGTGTGTCAACGTCTTACGTGACAACAGTGGAGCTGGTACGTGCACAAATGGCGTTCCTTGCATCCAGTTTCTATACAGTTGCTGTGACTGCATAATAAATGTCACAAAGTAGTTTTTCCTGATATGCACAAACAAATGTAATTAGTTCATATTTAATGCAATGATTTGTTTCACAGCTAATCAGTTGGTAGTAAATAAAGAAACATTACGCTCCAACATTTTTGGCTAATAAGTGGGAAAATGTTAATTAGAATATGATATGATGGAGCTGAATAAAAGCATGTCTGATTAGAGCTGGGTGTCAAATACAAGCGAACATGCTGCCTCATAGTGTTCATTAGAGTCTAGCATGAGACAGGAGTGGGTGGGATGGAAAAAACTTTATGTGCTATGCTATACTACAGTACATCTATATTATGATCTGTCATTCGTTTTATATGCTGCTGCCGTTTCAGCATAGGGTTGTGATGTATGATTATTCCAGCAGTTCAGAAAATCACTTGCCTGTTTTTGCACACAGGAGCCAGATCATATACAGGAAGTGATATAGAAGCCTGGAAGTGGCGACTTTAATATTTAAAAGTGCTGTCTGTAGCATTAAGATTTGTGTGCATTTATGGGTAGTGGTACTGTACTTGTATGTGTAAAATTTATTACCCAGAACTAAATCAGTGTTGGGAGTACGAGGAAACGGATTAATGCACACACACTCAATGTTCCTTCAATTTGGGACTCGTATGACCTTCACAATCTTTCTGGATTATGAAATTGTGCACTTGCCCAACGACACCTTCAATTTGTAAGTAATGCTCATATGTTGCATCTCGGTAAAGAATATCTTTAGTGCAACCACTGGATTAGTGAGTGGCAGCCCTGAAACAATAAGCAACCTAATTTGGACGAATCCCCAATAAGAAATGACTTTGGATCCTGAATGTATTTGTGGCTGTAATGGTAAATGGGTCATTGTTCTGATGCGGTGGATATGTCAACTCATGCTGTATCTGTTTCCCTGGGTCGTGGTGAAGGACATGCACATCTATGTGCTCATGTGTGCTCTGTGAATATCATTATTGTTCCTTCTAACGGAGCAGGCAGGTTTCCTGGCTATGGTCTCTCAGCTTGTGCTCCTCACTGATAAGCTCTACAGCTTATCTCAATGAATGATTGAGCAGCATGCATGAATAAGTGTGTGGGTTTTTTTTGTGTGTGTATGTATGTAAGTTTGTGGAAGCTAGATTTGCAGCCCTGCTAGGATATTGGAAAGAGCTGATTTCAATTTTGTATAGGAGAAATTTGATTCCAATATTTACCGTCCAAGCAGGCATATGTTTCCATCCTATGGGATGCAAGCTTTGGTGAGATTCTGGTGGCTGTGTGTGTGTGTGTGTGTCTGTGTGTGTGTCTGTGTGTGCATGTGAAGATTAGTCTAGGTTGGGAGACTAAAGAAAAAGAGAATATTTTGGCTAGACCACACTGAAAAATATTCTTAGTTACTTATTAGGCTTGGCTCAGTGTTCATGTTAGAATCAGGTGTAAAATCAGAAGTATCAATTAAACTTCTATTGGTTCCCTTTAACAGAGACAACAGTGAGACATCACCACAGTTGTATCTCATTATTGCAATGATTAAGTGACTATTAAGGGTCTCAAATGTAAAAAACACTGACAACTGGCACCCAAAGAATTAGATAATTAAATCTGACCACTCTTTCTCCTGCTATCAGTTGGGTATGAGAAAGTAAAGTTAATTAACTGTTACTGAGAAAGTATTTGACCCCATGCCAGATGTCAGACACATCCCATGAAGACTTAATATATTTCTGAAATCTGTTGGGAGCAACCACGAAGCCTGCCATTTGTTGTTCTAATGACTTAAGCTAACTGGTAAATTGGAAGATTTCCAAGCTCCTTATCTGTGCAGCAGAGATTGGCTAATGTGTGAAAATTGCCTCACACAATTATGACGGCAAAAAGGGAAGTTATCGGTGTAATATTACCCTATTAGTCATGCAACTTGATTGTGGAGTTAATAAGGCAGGGACAGAGGCAGCTTAGTGATGGGCAATAGGAAAACCAGCACACGGTAGCAAACAGATGTGTCTAAGTGTAAAGTAAAAATATTCTTTCAATCACCTCAATTAAAAACAGAAGCACACAGACTCACAAACAGAGAACAGTGGCATCACTAATCCTGTAAAAATGGCAACAGGAGGGAGAATGCTGTGGGACAAGAGTGTTGGATAAAGAAAGATTGCCTAGAGCCTCAGCTTTTAGATACACTCAGCTGGAAGAGAATCTTGCAGCTATGAACGTTACTTGCATGCACACTTATAGTAAATAACATACACACAAAACTAGCAGAGTCTTCAGTATTCTCTGCTCATTGTCCCACCTGGATGCTCATGCAGCCTGAGGAGCTAGGAATAAAGGCAACGGGCAGTGAAAAACATTTCACCTCACAGTGGGAGTGGGTGACAGAGCTCAACTATCACACACTGGGAAACTGTCAGGTATGCATGTCCATACTCAAAAAAAAAAAAACCTGCTGTGTTGTTTGAACTTGCTGAACTTGCAACTATTCTATGAGGAAAAAATAAAAAATAACTATCTTGAGAAAAGTTAAATCCATGATTTGTCTGTTTTAGATCTCTATTTATATGGAGTAAATGACACAAATGACCTTGGATTAAAGAGTTATAATATACAATATTTGATTTTTGCAAACCAAAAGTACAGCTAAACCAAAAGCCACCTCCAGTAAAAGTCAAGTTTTTAAATCTTAACATGTCAGTGTGGTGTTTTATTCTGTGCAAAAAGAATGATCATGAGCAATGCATGGAGTCAGCACCCTGGCTGAGCATGCTCAGTTTGTGAAATAAGACCAGCTTGTCAGGGTAGGCATTTGGGAACATGCTTTATCATAGAAATGTTTTGCTTTTAAAAAAAAACAAAAAAAAAACATTATTGCTTTGTAGTTGAGGAGAAGGTTCATACTTTGTGTGTGTGTCTCATCTGCTTAATATTGTAAAAAGTCTTAAAAAAAAAAGAAAGAAATACGAATCAGACACATTTCCACAATTGGACTACGAGCAATATATGCTATAAATATTGCAGTGGACATCCACGAGATGAAAATGCAGAAAACTCTTCTTGAGGAAAAACTTTCATCTCTAGGAAGATGGCTGTTTGTTCTGTTACTTTCCTGTTTGGTGCCTCACGGTGGGAAAAACCCACTTAGGTCGTGTCTAATTCAGAATCTTGTTTCTAGGCTCTGAAAGCAGAGCAAGTTTTGTTAAAATGGCTAAGATCACCTTTCTTTATTTACATTTTCTCAATACAAACGGCAGCGGAAAACCGGATAATGTGTGTGGTTTTCCTCACACTATAATGGAGTCCATCATTATCCAGACACATGGAGCAAGCACAGATGAGGACAGGGGCAACAACTTAAGTGGAGAAATTGACAACAAGTGTTTATCTACTGAGAGCCTTGGTATGTCTAAAGACCAGTTGATTTACATGTTAGCACTAAGTTTTCCTCTTATACCTGGAAAAACAAAGACGATGAATACAACTAAGAAAAAGGTATAAAATTACTTCAACTTAATTTGAAGGCTAAAGGATTACATTTTACATTCTACAAAACATATCAGTTTTTTGGAGATTAATCAATTAATCAAAGTCTCTTTGTTACCAGACATGCTTATCAAGGACTTCTTAAAACTGCAGCTTTACATTAAATGCATTAACAGGTAGAAACACAACACAGATTTTATCATAAAGCAGTTAATTACTGACCTGGTTTGGTCATTTTAGGCTTTTAGATGGTTTTAAACAGAAATACTTTAAGAGGAACAGATTATTTTGAAGGCACATTGAGATGGTTTGCACACCTCCATTTCCTCAGCAGTGCGCCATCTTCTCCATAAAATAGATTCCAACTTCTCACAAACTGATAAATGACAATTACTGTGTCAACTTGTTTCTAAAGATGCTTTAGGTATGTGTGTTTATTGGGTTTTCATTAGATTTGTTTCCTAAAATGTAGATTCTATTTTTTCATATTTGCAAGTGTGTTTTACAAAATATAAATTTGTTTTCAAAATGCAATTTTGTTTTTGAATTTGTTATATGTTTTTAAATGTAAATGTGAATGTATTCTGCACTTCTCAGCCACTGTACTAATCACGGTCAGTGAGCACAAAAATTGATAACTTGAAGATGATAATCTCTTGGCTAATTTTAGGATAAATAATTCTCCAGATGAGCCAGTTGCAGTTATACTCCACCTGGGGTTAGATGATGAGATAAACTATGTCTGACACAAACATGAATATGCTGATGCCATTGAATGAGGCTTATTTTTAATGTCAATCCTAAAGGAAAATTGAGTTAATTTAATCTGACTTTGGTTCCATGGAAAAAGGAAGCCAGAAATGGTTTCCCAGGTAACCAGAAGACAGGAATATGTAAAGAGTGACAGGGGTGTTGAACAGGCATAATCAGGAGGCAAAAAAGGAAAAAATAGAAAAAAGAGGAGTATCACTACAAAAGAAAACCAACATCATTTGTTCTACAAGACAACTTTGTGCTTTAGCACAAAGCTGGAGCAGTGTCACTTCAGTAGAGTATAAGGATCACATTAAACAGTACAATTGGTCTGTAATTTCAATCCAGTGGGTGATGAAAATCATGTTCCTGTCTGAAGCCTTTAAGTGTCCAGCTTTTCTCTCTTTTCCTTTCACACTCCCTCTCCCTCTCTCCCTCTCTCATGTCTCAGACTAAATAGGAAGAATAAGGGGGATGTAAGAGAGAGGGGGTGGGGGGTGGTGAGTGTTCTTTCCTTTGTGCCATTTCATCCTATTCATTCTCTGTTCTGCCCAAAATGGATTTTTCACAAGTAAGAGAAAACTTCATAGCTATTTACCAAGGAAACTAGTTTTATGTGTGTGCGTGTGCACACGTGGTGTGTGTCATTTGTGTATTAGCCAAAGGACTGAAAATATTCATGAGAGAGAAGGAGAAGATCTTAAGATTCTACATAATAACATATACCCTAATTAAAAAATGATGGGATCTTTATAAAATCAGCTCTAACATTAGCATGTACGGTGATAACTCTTGCAGCACATTCTAGACCGTCCTCCTAGCATCATTATAAACCCTTTGCATTATCTTCTTCATCCACCTCATTATATTGATTTACTAGCCCATCATCCTTACCTCTCCTACTTCTGTCATCAATTTTCTCATTATCACCAATTAAGGAGCCTTTATGACTGTTCATTTGAGTAAAAAATGTTGTTCAGGGTTGGTCTATACTTGATAAGGTTTTAAGAGACTTGTAACATGTTGTAATGATGAAAGTGGTTTCTCACTGGACCACCAGATGGGTTCTGGTGAATGTCAAAATAGTTCATTGATAATGTTCACCATTTTTTTCGTTCCATATTAAGATCAGTCCAATCTATTATATACGATATTAAAGGAAGGGATTTAAATTGTGCAAGGTTAGGGGAGGTTGTACCCCTACTTTAGGTTTAGCAAACCAATATTGTTTTTTTTTTCATATCTATAGTTTATTCAGAAGCTGAGAAATAAATGTCCAAGTGGCCAGTAACAGTTCTGTCAGGTTTTCAGGGAACCCTCCTGCGTAATAAGACTCTTTTAAAGGGGCCCTATGTAAGTGTAAATATTAAAATGACAGCTTTTCTACCCAATACATGCTCCAACAATGCCATGATGTGTAGAATGAGCCCTGACCTAATTACTGCGACTGCCTCTTTAAGCCTGTACAGCCACTAAAATAGAGAGCATTTCGGTCCGAACAGTAAGATTTCCCGCGGAGTTTTGCATTCATGGCGTAATGGGCGTCCCCGTGTGTCAGGTAGCTTTCTGTTTCTCAGGAAGCTTTCAAACATTTGAGGATGGAGTCTGCAGAGACCAAGAAGAGGCCAGCATCGAGCACAGCCCAAACTCCATCACCCCAAACAAACAAAAGAAAAGAAGAGTTTTATCGAGCATGACAAAAAGATCTAAGGTAGAGGAATACCCGGGTGTAAACACCGGAACGGCTTTTGAGAAATGGAGGATACTGTGTGATGCTTTGAGCTTACAGAAAGGTAAGAGACGTGAGTGAGCACGCTGCAGCAGGTAGAGGTGACAGCATCCTCCACACCAATATGGGGATGATATGCAAACTGAAGAGAGTCCTGCATGGTTCCAGCAGTGGTCTCAGGTGGGCCAGGACCAGTCTCTCTAGCACCTTCATGATGTGTGATGTCAGAGCAACCAGTCTGAGAACTGAGGTTAAGCTCCGGGACAGGAAAAAAAACAGTTGAAGTGCAGGTCAACCACGGCTCCAGGTACATACATAATTAATGCCAGTATGACATCAAAACAAAGCCAGAAGCACAGAGTTTTCAGGGTGGAAACTTAAATAGTGTTACTTTAAGTAATCAAACGTTGGTAAAATCCACTTCCAAAACATAAAGAGTAACTGGAAGCTTTGAATTATGAAAAGAGAAAATGAAAGAAAAGTGATCCAGGATTTTTGCCAAAGATGCACAAGATGCTTGAAGAAAAAAAATATTATTTTTTCTTTAGTCATATATTCCAAGGAAAAGTTATCATGTTGAGAGTTTTACTTTTTGTCCTTAAATCTTTTTTATACAGGATGTTGCCAAAGTGGAACTGAAGAGGGTGTTAATTATCTTTCCAACAAATCTGCCAGTTTTTATTGGCTGCAGATACATCTTTAGCAAACGAGCTGACAAAGACGGCTGCGTACCTGCTTACTAAAGGCAGGTTACACAATTTACTCTTTTGAGCGTGTGCTGTTGTGTCATGCTGCGTTGCAGAATTCCAAAGTGCCTTTAAAGTTGTAGCAAATGCAAACCGGGCTAACACCTGGAATGTGTTTGGCTCTTTAACAGCCCGAGAGCATCTACATAAAACTCCAATTACACACACTCATAAAAATTCACACAGCTACAATATATCACCTCTCTAAACTAGATTGATGAGAAAAGGAAAGGTGGGCATATTTCAAAAGAGCACGGAGCAACCAGAAACAGAATGCATCAAACTTTGCCCCCCAGCAGATCTTGGCGTCTTGTAATTAGAAGGCTGCATTAATACTACATTAATGAGCATCTACAGACATACACACACACACAAATAGGAAGAGGAGAGATGGAAAGCAGAGAGAGCCAGAGAGAAGGACTGAGAGAGTGGAATTAAATCATGACGTCAAATTTATGTCCTAGCCATATTTACTGCTTTAATAAGAGTTGGGTAAGCAAAGAGTGCTGCTGGAGGGCACACAGCCTGTGTCAGCAGATTTTCAAACGCACACATCCATGCACGTGTCCTTGTCGACGTGACCTATTTAACATAACTGTCACTTTGACCAACAGGCAGCCTTTCAATCACTCACCTTTACGCAGCTCTCATATTTACACATTGGGAGCATATGATCCTGTGCACACATTCCCACACTCCTAACAAGCTGAAGGGGGGTCATCTCCGACTGGCTGAAAAATGGTGTGTGAGTTTATCTCTGACTTTAAATAACTGAGACAGATAAGAAATTGAGAGATGTGTAAAGGAGGAAAACACAGGAGGGATGAAGGGCATCTGAGAAAATTGGCCAGATCTAATTAAAAGCCCCCTCAGACACGTGCTGCCTGCAGAACACTCGCCGATAAAATCATTCTGCCTATCTGCGTTGCAAACAAAGCCTTAACAATATCACACTTATCTTTTGACACAGTCGCATTTTCAAGTAAAAATCTACTTTAAAAAAAGCATGCTGAGACTTTTCTCCCTGAAACCGCTGCTCATATTATCTGGTTTAAATGGTAATAATGGTTCATTTGATGGAAGTAGAGGTGGTACTGTGAGAGAGCAGGAGCGAGCAGTTGGCCACCCCAGCAGCTTGCAGGGCTCAGGGGCAGGCTGTGATGCCTGACTGCTGGGTCGAGGTGGGAGGATAGAGGATGAAGGGGGGGAGGTGAGATAAAAGTCTGCTGATAAAAGCAAAGAGCACAGAGTTGGGCTCGGTAGAGAATCCCAATCAGCCGCTATGAGAGCATCTGACAAACAATGCGACAGCAGCTGGAGATGGTCTCTGTCTTACTAAAGCTGATAAATCTGTGATAATCAGAAGATTCTGTTATTTCAGAAAAATACTATTTTAACAAGCTGGTTAAACACTAAAATATTTCAGATTAGCAGAACAAAACTGCAAACATGATTTGAGAACTACTGATTGAGTTGAAGGAAGGTGTGGTGGTTTCTTTGGAAGTTGGATCTATTAGAGAATCATGGGTTTTGTTTAGTCAGTGTCCTGTAACTGAGGGCAGGTTTTAGATGTGACAACACACAACTGTGGCTCCCAATCGTCAGGTGTATCTGAAGGAGAGAGGTTTTTCCACATTCAAAAAAGGGAAGAGCGGCAGTGAAAACATATTTTCACTCTTTTTTTTGATTGGGGTCAGGAGGAGTTTGATTTACCAGGTGGCTTGGGGATAAAGTTTGTTGATTTGTTCTGTTTTCATAAAATACGTGTTGCACCAGAGCTTCGTTTTACCCTTTATTGCTTAGTTCAGACAAAGTGTGGAACCATTTTTTTCTTATTATGGTTTATCTTATTATAATTATTATATTTTTACTTCAATTTGTTATTTTTTTCTCCCTATTTCCTGTTGCGGCTTGGTTGTTGTGGTTGGTTTAGGCATCAAACTATTTGGTAAGGTGCAGAAAAAGATCCCAACCTGGCTCACAGGAAACAATAGACCATTTAACAATGTTAACCAAAAGCTAGAAAGCTCCATTTTCAGTTTTTCTATGTTCTAAAAGTCCTGTTTCAAGAATATGCCCTAATACAGTTACATCTCCCTGTATTATAGCCTTTATTATAAGTTTAACAAAATTCGAACATTGCCATGAAGCAAAACACAACTTGACTGCTTATTTTCTTTTGAATGTTTTTCTAGGTGTGGAAATGGGGAAAAATCAGGTTGAAAGCTCATAAAAAAGGCAAATAAAGTTTTGGTCTAGAATGACAAACTCCTAAAACCTTAACAGCTTTCAGATTACTTCAAACATCAGCATGTCAGACACTCGCAAAGGATATTTGCAGAAGCTGTCTCTTTCTTCCTAATCTTAAAGCTAAATAATGTGTGGAAATGTGACAGATGTACTCGAGATATTTGTTGCAAATGATTAATCAAGCTGTTTTGTTCCTTCATTGAGTACCTAATTATGGCTAGTTCATTCAAATTACAACAAAATAGTTCACTTGACCTTCAGGTAAGTCTTTTTTTCCATGTCTCGCCCAGTATTATTATAGGAAAGTAGCTTTGTCAGTGCTTACAAACATATCTCACATTAAACTGAATTCATTCATTCATTTGTGTGAAATGTTGGTCCGACATTAAATCAACCTGAAACAAGAACCTGAGATTATTTTGTCACTTGTACAAGAAAAAAACTTTTTTCACCATTAATCTTTGATCAAAAAATGTTTCCAGGTGCTGAAATATGACTTTTAGATTCATGCATCTTCAAAGTCAGAAACCCTCTAAAGGCAAATTTGGCCAAGACTTGTGATTTTGAAATAAATTAAATCTAAGACTGATCCGTGATAATGGGATTTTCACAAGCTTCGCCTGCTAATACTTGGAAACATTTTTTAGACATTTTTGTATTTAGATGTTTAAAAACAAACAAACTGAACCCTTCACCAGCACCAGGGGCACATCTTCATGTGCACACAGACAGATGCTGTGACAAATGCATGGTAAAAAAAAACCATTTCACAGTCTAAAAGTATGCTCCATATCAGTGGAAATGTCAGCCAGTAACCCTCCTTTCCACTGGACAGGGTGGACAGAAAGTCAGAGAAGAACAGAGGAGGCGAAGAGGGAGGTCTGACCTCTGGCTAGCGTCCCCCCAGGGCCCTCCTGACAGACGGCTTTCACAAAAGAATGAGAGTGAAGAGGGAGACAAGGAAATGGATGGGAAACTGATAAGTCATTTCTCCTTGACATTCAAGGAAAGGCAGGGTGTCTGACATAAGAATAGGCTGCAGGGGAGGTGAGAGTCCTCCAAGAGAGACATCACACACCATAATAATGTTCACTGGGTCACATTATGCCAGTGTGTGTGTAGTGTGCGGTCACTGGATGAGCATGTGAGCTGTCAAGATAAGATATCCTCCTCATTCATAACAGAGACATGCTTTGGATCCTTCAAAAGACAATCAATTTGAGCACAGAGGCAATAATCTTGTTTGTTTGTTTGCACGTCTCACAAACACGTGGTGCATAAGATCAAAAATTCTTTCTCTGAAAGGCTAAGTTTACATATGTGATCAAGATTTGCACAAGCTAACTGTGAGAGTGCTGTGCTGTCTACCTTCAGCTTTTCTCTTTGTCTCTCGGTGAATCAATGACCTCTGACAACGCTCAGTCAAAGTCTGACCAGAGAAAATTAAACCAAAGAAAGGAAACAACATCAGTGGGTAGCAATAGAAAAAGGTTATAGTCAAGTGTTAGAACTTCTAATCCGCCAACCCAAACCTTGATAAGATCTGAACTTAGAAACACAGTCCAAACTGTGTTTATATGTGCTGTAGTTTACAAGGGAATCCCATATAACATTGAATTTACAGAAGGGTGTTGTTTTCAGGTCTATAGTAGTAAAAGTAAAAGATTTCACTAAAACAGCACAGTCTTGAGACGATCAAATAACTGTTTAGTGTGTTTTTGTGTACATTCATCAAACTCTGGCAGGAAACACTACTAGACATCTGGTAGCTGGACTGAGATAAGACAATCTCACCATGCAGAATGTGCTTGTTTAACTGTAAGAGAGCAGAATAAATGACATCTCTCCAGAGACAAACTATTACTTATAGAGACGGTGGTAATGCAGCGGAACAGTATGTGCTGTAACATCTGATTTACTGCTGATAAAAGCCACTAACATTGCTCTGCAGTTTGAGGTCTGATCTTGTTAGTTCAGTATACTCTGGTGTTTTCAAATAAACCAAAGCAGTGGCACAAAAGGAAATATGCACAATGTTACTGATCATTGTCTCTGACAAAAAGCAAATACTCCAAAAGTCTTCTTGACCCAATTTCCTATGCTCTCTTTTCTTTATCACTGTCTGACATCTTGTGATTGGAGGAGGGCATCTGGGATGAGATGGAGACAAACAGTAAACATTGGGGGAACAGTGGAAGACACATACAGTGTTTGCATAAGGTTTTAACTGAATTTCTAAATTCTAAAGGATGAATTGTAGAATTATATTGCAACAAAAGCTTATTTTTGTTTTTCTATTCATTTATGTAAATAAAGTAGATATCCTTTAGAAGGGTTCAATGAATCTGCAAATTATTAGAAAGCTTTATAACATAATTACAGAGGATATACGGTATAACTGTGGCACAAATACAGACAGAGTCAACTTAATCATCCATAGCAATTGTTGTATATCCACTAGAAGTTTCCCGTTTTGACAGTCCCATCTTGACACCAAAGTGCACATTTAGTTAAATGATATTTTAAATGAATATGATGCCATGAGAATCGAAAGTGTCCCTGGTAAAAATGTGTATTTTCTTTCTATTCATAAACATATGTCTTGGGTTTTTCTGCAAAGTTAAATACTCTATTAGGACACTTCAATCTTGTCTTTTCTAATCTTATATGGTCGCCCTGGTCAGGACCCGTTAGCATAATTTAATGTATCTTTTTAAATGACTGTACAAATGTGTCCGCATTCAAGGCTATTGCAGTATGATGGAGAGGCACTGATCTTTTAACATTTTTACTGAATTTATATCGTCTACATAAAACAACTATGTTTTTCCTTTGGCCAAAGACTCAATAAAGTCAAGTAAAAACAAGCATTTACATAATAAATACATATAAACACACACAAATGCAAACAAGAAAGAAAAAAAAGAAATCTGTCTTTCTGCAGAACTGATGTGAGCTTCCAGCTCCCTGCTCTGCATGCCCTGCACTGAGCTTCATACATCACCACAAAGATTAAAATGAGAATTATTTCCTTTAGTTTGTCTATGAATTTACATTTATATCTCTGCATGTTCTACCGTTACAAGATATTGGACACTCAGATCTAAAATTCCTGGAAAGCTTCTTCTCCAAGCTGTCAGAGCCATCAGTCCAAAACCTGAACCTGGTCTTCAGTTTGTCTAATGAATGTGTTAAAGTATGGAGAAAGTGAGGAAGCTGAAACCCTTCACCGGTAAAAGTTAGATGGGTTTTCGAGATAAAGCAAAATCCTGGACAATTTAAAATTTCCAGCCAAAAGCATTTTTTTACCTCTCAACAAGAGAACATGTCGGGGTAAAAGAGGACATTTGGTCACCCTAATTATGCTTTAATGGTAAATACACCCCTTTTTTGCTGAATTGGAAATGCCCATTGTTCCATGGATGTTTGCTGCAGTCTCCCATGAAGTTCTGTGTGAATGCATGTGAGTATGTGCTCAGGGACTAGTTGCAACCCACTAGAAGCTAAGGAGCAGGAAAGCCTCTAGCTTGAAGGGTGTTACTTCCCTATACACAGGGCAGCATGCATTAAAGATGAGAACTGCTCACACCAAATACCGATGTGAGATCCTCCTGACACTTGCAGGCCCATGTGTGCAAAGATGCAGAAAACTGAAACATGCACAGGCTTTGGCTTGACTCAAGGTGCAAAAAGCCAGCATACAGCAACTCTCAGAGAGAGGTGGAAGAAGAGAGGAGAGAAAGAACGTAAATTTAGAAAGCAAACAAGCTGTTCGCAGCTTCCTCATCTATGATTCAGAAGAGGAAGCCCGAGTGTTTCAGCTGTAACAGAGTACAATGATGCACATACCTGCAGGCTAACAGAAAAAAGTGTGCAGCATTCATGCATTCATGTATGTGTTTTTGCCCATGTGAACACCTGTAAGCATATAAGCCTGGATTCAACTACTGTACTGTTTGTCATGTTTAAGCAAAACATATGGGAAAAATCAATGACTATGCTCAGCCATCTTCCTCCTCATACACAGAGACAGAATGACAGAGGGGCTTTGGAGGCAGGATGGAGAGTCTGATGTAATGCAGCTTCAAATACTGGGAGGAATCAGAAGGAACATCACACCGTCACAAAAAAAAACAAACGCTCTTTCCAACTGTCATTCTGCAAGACGGATTACTGATGGAAACAAGCTCTGGGAATTAATGAATGAAGGTTTGGGATAATACAGATATGATAAAGCCACATGAGAAAAAGGAAAATAAGGGAAATCCACATTTTTTTGTGCCACAAGTAAGGTTGGGATGAAATGAAACCAAGAAGCACAACAGAAAGAAAACATACATTATTGACATGGGGATATGAGGGAAACCTTTGTTCAATTAAGATTATTACTAACCAAAGCAGATTTTTACTTTCCCTAGTTTCCATAGTTATCATCAGAATGGTTGCGGTGCAAGGTAACTGTGTTCTCAGAGAGCTAGCTGTCTGGGAGATGAGGAGCTAAATATAACTATTGCTTAGCCTCTGTACTCTGAATGTTACTACGCCGGCCCTGTTGTAACTCATCCAAACAGCCTACATCTAACAAAAGGCTGAACTCTCTTATTTCAGCTCATGTGCTTTTGGCTGTGCTGTCAAGGAAAAATGACAAATGTGGTTTTAATACTCAATATGTATACTCCAGTTAGTCTTTAATATGGTCAATTTCATCTTTGAAGTTTTTTATCCTTCACATCATTTGTATTACTTTCAGAGCTTTTCTTGAAGCATAACTTTTATTAACACAGAAGGACTGTTGTAGTTGAAGTTTTCCTTTCTGATGGAGTGGCAAGTATAGAGGTGCCAATAATGAAGTTCAAGAGATGAAAAATACATGTTTTAAGAGACCACACTCAGACAGTATTCATTGCAGGTTAAAGAGGAGCTAATAAGTGCTTTTGTTGGTGCAGAAAGAAAGGTCAGCACTGACAGTCAAACTCCATTTTAGTACCTGAAATCATAGATCTGCTTCCTGTGGAAGCTACACTCTCTGCAAAAATATATCTTGCTGTCTGCAAGTGGGTAGAAGTGTGCTCCATAAGTATTCTGACCTTGTCCAGCTGTGCCACTGTGGAAGTTGCACAATGCACCAGAATGACTTCACACCTTTTTAGTTGAATCTGGATAAGAGAAGTGAAAAATAAGAGCGAAACCTTTAAAGTAAAAGAAATAAAAGCCATCAAATTCAGAAAATTGAATGTCTAGGCTTCTCAAGCACCAATAACTTTCCCAAGTTATTCTTCTTTAATCTTTCTGCCAACTTAAAAATCTTCATGTTTATACCTAGAAATCACTTGTAGGTGCAGATTTTTTATTTTATATGCCTCGCACACCAAGGACCATTACATTTTTTTGTGACAGGTCAACACAGACAAAAGATCCAAGATACAGAAATTGTAAAATGATGAAGACTTAGCTCATAAAACCAGTATTTCTTATTTTCTTCTTAATTAATCAACTTCTTACACAGTCTTCTTTCACCAGTTAAACTACTAAATAGATTAAAGGAGGATAAATTATGAGGAAACATTGCTCACTTCTAGATGTCAAGTAACTGTTTTTAGTGTTGTTAAAATGAACCTCCTCCACAGTAAAACTGGATCCACAACAAGCCATATGGGGATAGTAATTAGCTGTTGTGCTGTAATACTACTCCTCTCTTTCAGTGTTTAATAAGGGTAACATGAGTCACGTTGTTGCCCAACTTAAAAGGTTTCATGTGGCCATTAATTGAAAATTTATTTTCTGAGGCATTTTTCTTCCTGAAAGAAGATCCATTCTTCACCAAAGCTTTTTATCTCCTCATCCCCCTGCCACCTTAGTCTGTTATGACTCTGAGCTAACACCTCACTGAATATGTATGATGATGCATCATGTTCATTTTTATGCTAAAAAAAAAGTGGTAACCTTGAATCAAGTTCTCTGTATTTTTTTTCTCTCATACACACACATACCCTCTTCTTGCTATATTAATATTTATACAACGTAACCTCAACATACAGAAGTGTTAGATCTTGAAAGGAGTGAGCACCCAGGGTGTGACGAGACGAGATGCAATAAAAGGGTAAAAAGAGCAATAAAAAGACTCAAACACCGTATATTTGTGTGAATCAGTGTGAATCAGTCGTGAAACATTCAAACAACAAATACAAATTCATTCACCGACAGAAACTCAAAAATACTTTGCATCACTTTATGCAATACAAAATTCTGGATTTTTATTATTTTCTGAGATTTCCTATAATAAACAATAAGAAAAAAAGACTACTTAATGTAAATGTGACCATCCAATGGTGGTTTGCAAATCTACTGAACCCCTGCTAAATGATCATTTAACAGTCCTAATACCTTTATATGTTTTATTATATTGAAATTCCTCAATGAAGCAGTCAAATTCAAATGTACACAAATTATTTGTTTTTTAGAACAAATTTAGGAATAACCTTTTCTGAAAAATGATTAACCTTTTTCCCTCAAGCAAACCTCACACAATGGCTCAGAATGGGCCTCATTAATGACTTCCTGTTAATTTTTTCACTTGTTTCTTCCTGTTATTGATCTGTCCATCCGCTCTTCTCCTTACCCTGACAACCACACACATGTATTGTATTCAGCTGGATATTCCCACTTGAAAATAATGAATAAAGGTTATACATTGCACATGCTGTATAACCTTTATTCACTGGGCAGAGTACATCTACACATTGATCTCTTGTGTGAAATTGTTCTGGATTCTACTGATTGCGAACAAAACAAAAACTGCCTTAAAATGATAGACTTCAGACTCTGTCCATTCTCTCACCTTACACCATTTAATATCAAGTTTTAACTCAATCCATTCCATATTAATACAGAATATGACTGAATATTGGGTTGCTGTGAAAATGTAGTTAGTTCACTGTAATTCAATTCTTTCTCTTGCATTTGATCTGGTTTTTTCCTTGAAAAATCAAACAAACGTGAACATCTCACAGGTTTTTCAAATGAGTGAAGGTTTGTTTCAAAGCTTTTAAAGTTAAATATATCATAAAGCCTGAATCTATCACTACTTGAAAGTTAACAGTAAAGCACATTGGATTGTTAGCTGTTAAGCAGACCAGCTCAGCGAGCAAACACTGGTTTAACTGAAAGATGAATATAATATTGGTGATGATGATAATCATAGAAACATGTAAAATGTCCTTAAGAATGAAAACGTTTTAACTTTTAAGTTGGTCATTCTTAATCTGCACCTTGAAATTAACCAATATGGCAAAGAATACAAAGAATGATCTTCTTTACAGAGCAATTTGAGAATTACAGATGGTTAAAAGAAATACAAGAAAAAAAAAACATTTAGTAGGTGACTCGATGATGTATATCACCTTCCTAAAGATCAACCAGTTGGATCCAGATCGAAGTGTTACAAGTAAAGCCAGTCAGTGATTGCAGCGTCATTAAGAATTCCCATCACATGTACAAACCACCTGTAGCTGTCTGTGTTGAACCTATCAGAACTTCCTGCAATTTGACCTGTCAAGATAGATTCTGGGATTTTTGCAAACCTTGCAAGAATCCAGCTGCCATGCTAGGTTGTAGCAGACTACCAACAACAAAGCTGCATGCTACTAGCTGCTGTACCAAGTGTGAAACATGACCTCATCAATTTTAAACTTGCTTAAAGAATGGTGTGTTTGCACATGCACAAGCAACTAATTAAAGAATAAATTAGTCCCATGTACTACTGGCCACAGTCTAGGGATTAGGTCTTTATCAGTAGCTCTTTATGCAGTTGCTCTTCATGCTGTATATATAAGGTACAAAGGCTCACTGAATGGTTTGATGAGAATGAAAATGTCACAAAGTCTCACCGCCCCCCCCCACTGAAAATCTTTCATAGATTGTGGACCGACAACTGAGTTGGTCCAATACAGCATCAAATGGGTAAACAGAAGTTTGAGAGACCTAATAAACCACTAAGGTCTTCCTTTATTAACTCATATTGCGGCTTTGAACCTTGCATTACACCAAACACAGAACACAGACTGAGACCTGAGTGCACATAATAATCTAAACAAAATTTTCTCTATAAATGTAAAAAAAGACATTTAATAACTAGGACATACTCTGGATTAATACACACAATACACCAGAGGGGTCATGAAAATATCAATAAATAAATATATATTTAAAAAAAACAGACATTTGTATTTTAATTTGATAACATGCACAAATATAAGCAGCTTTATATTTAAAACGAAAACTGATTGAAAAAAGTTGTCGAGAAGAAAAAAAAAAGAAGTCAAGTTTGACTCATTTTAACCTGCTCCTCTAGTACAGACACATAGGACAACTTCTATCATCTAACTGCCAGCATTTCTTTCCTCCTCTGCCATTTCCATTGATTTTAGGTATTTTGGATTTGATGGAAAGGTCATTCTGTGGTAGGAAGTAGCTTCTTATGAATGAAAACAGGAGGGCAAACAAATGGAAGTGAATTGCATCATTATTTAGAGTGACTAAATGTTTTACTGTAAATTGTAACCTTCTCTTTCTATTTACACACACATTCACACAGTGTACACAGTGGCTACAGATCCTGAGTGTTTCCTGTTTGCCACCATTGAGATTTTTAAATTGCTGAATGAGGATAGTAGTATACCAATTTATTTGTGTTTCACAGGATCTGGATGGATCAATGAGGAAAAACTAGTAATATAAACCAAGTGAAGAAACCCAAAATATTATTAATTTTCATCCAAATATGTCTTAAAGCATCTATACAGTTATCTTACATCATTTTCTTCTGCTAGGGGTGGTGTTAAATTCAGTTGCTGTAAAGGAGTCCAGAAAACCATTGGGAAACTAACATTTTAAGAGTTAAAAGGAAAAGAATTGGCTTGCACACTGCAGGGCTTTAACTTTCCTTTCTTTACTGTACCACCAATGTGACATTTCATGCAAAACTACACTTCATCGTCTAATTGACATCGGGGGACACAACTGAAGAATCATCGTAATTTGTGTGTAGTGTAATTTCAAGTTTGAGCGTTATTTTAATAACCTTGTTATTTTTTACTTTAACGCTCTAGAGCTGGCTCTAAAGCAACAGTGGAGAGGAAGGCCCACAGTTCCATCCACTGATGGGCGATCATTAAGGCTCTCTTTCTCTATAATGAGTCTGAAAACTATGGTCCTTTCTTAGCACCCTGTAAACCACAAAGAGAGAGGGCTGCAGATGTGTCAGTGAAGCAGCAGGAAGACTGACTCCTGGAGAGAGGATGAATCCACCCACCGTATTCCTTTCACCACAGGGAGAGAGGCCCAGTGTGCCAAAGCAGAAAGGGCAGCCACCTCATTTCTTTCGGTTTTAGGTGGCTCACATCTCCAGCATGAGTTGAAAATATCTAAGCCAAGACTGCACAGCAGCTTGTGTCATTTCCACAGCATATAAGAACAACCCAAATAGGAAGAGAAAAAGGTTGAACTCCAGGCAAGAATGTGTAGGGGGGGGGGGGGTGGTGGGTGGGAAGGGGGGGGGGGGGGGGGGGGGGGG
>JBBBVU010000009.1:15197689-15217443 GCA_037177055.1 Atherinosoma microstoma | reverse complement strand
CTATCTATCTATCTATCTATCTATCTATCTATCTATCTATCTATCTATCTATCTATCTATCTATCTATCTATCATTCCCTTGCACTGAAATTTGCTTTGAATGCCCTCTTTTTTTCTTCTTCTTTTAAAAAAAAACAGCAGTAGCTCCCAAAACTAAATGTAACACTTGAAATAAAATGCAGACTGTTTTAAATTAGCTTAACTCATGAAGAAACAACTCACCAATCCATGAAACTGCTGCCAAAGAAATTGTTAATTTTTACTCTCCTAAAAGAGGTCCTACATATTAAAGAGATACAATTCCTAAACCTTTTCTCCAGTGTGGGTGGAAGCTGTCGGCACATTAAGCACACACTCATTACAAACCCACACTCATTAGTTTGAACTGAAAACAACTAAAACTACATTTTTTCAATTTAAAATATATCCCTTCCCAAATACATATCAAAGAATTGTTGTTGTTTTCATCAAATGAGCTCAGTTTAAAGGTCTAAACGAAAGGAAACCAATAAAGTATCTTCTGGGAGACTCCAGTTGGACAAGACACTGTATTGTATATGATTCTGTAAAGCCACAAAAAGAAATCCTTACATTCTGGCTTTTGTTTGTTTTGTTCAGAATAAAGCAATTGGGTTTAAATAGAGAACTTCATAAGTGGTGATAGGCAGGTTTTCTTACTTTTGAACAGAGCCATGTGAACTTTGAGCCCTCATCTTGAGCTAAGCTATGTAAGTAGTTTCTCTTGCTTAATGTAAGACAGTGGTGTATCTGGAGGTGCTTTATGGCATTACTGATCATTCCTTTTCCAGGTGCAAAGACTTTGTAGTTTTTTATAACCCCATCCCTTCATCATTTTGGATCAACCACACACATTCTTTGATATAGTCACCAACACAGCAGCTCCAGCAGGTTAGCTGACACAAAGCAGCAGCACAACTACAGTCAAACCTATTGATTTACTATCAACAGGTCAGGCCCAGCATGACCATAGCAGGACAAGAAGGGCCCAGGTCTGCACCGCATAAATAATACATCTGGATCTAGTTTTACAGCAGACCATCATTTCTCTACACAAACTGCAATATCGACTTGCCACTGATGCAAACGGTTAGATTCTGGAGGCATTGCTGCACAACCGTGAGTGTAAATCAAGGATGTTTTTCGATGCAAGTTGAAGAGTGTGTGCCGCAGAGTCTTCTCAATGCGCGTGTGCGTTCAATATCAGAGTTGCATGAAATATGTATGAAGTATGTTAGAACCTCCCCTACTCCCCTACAGGGCAGTGACAAGGTCCTTCAAGCCCACATGAGTGAACATGAACGACCCCTCCACTCACAACACACACACACACACATGTAATGTGGCACCTTGGCCTTAAACTGATGAATGTCTGTCCTTCAGAGCCAACAACAGCCACTGGAGATGGCTCTGACAGTATGAATGGCAACAGGCGGGTTGAAAAAGAGGGAGAGAGCACGATAGACAGAGAGTGAAAGAAAATAAACTGGAAGTCGGAGTGTGGGATGTTATGGGGGGAAGTGCAGGCAAGAGGTGTGATGCAAGGGTATTGAACGGTAAAAATGCTGGAGGGAAAAGTATAAATCTATGTTCATCATTATTCTCCAAAAGCTGTTTAATGAAAAAAAGTTTTAAGGTCATTTGGAGGATAGAAAATGACAGTTTGAGCTCAACAGAAATGAAAGTAGCATAGGATGGAACCGACACAGTGTTGGTTAATATTACACCAGCTGCCGCGTGGCAGGGGAGTGGGTTAGTTTGGTAGTGCAACAATTATCCCAGTCTTTAGCTGATGCAGTAGCAAATGTAGATATTAATGCAACATATTTGAGTATTTGTTGTGCATAGGCTTTTATGTGCACATGCCAAGCGAGTATGCTGCAGTATCAAGTAGCATGGAATGCATAGAGTTAGTGAAGTGAGTTGGAAAGAAAAAGTGAGCAGGGAAGTCTCATGTCTTCCATCTACGATCTACAATGTCTGATAATCAATGTCTGACCAATCTCTGCTCGGACCAGAGCAAGGCTACAGGTGAAGAGATGACAATTCTATTCTACTGGATGTAATGGGGGGGGGGGGGGAATCAGCATGATGAGAAGTCATTAAAACATGCTGTAAACTTGGCATCTAAGCTTAGGCTGAAACTAGGCTTCCATTTCAGAAATAGATCTTGTTTCTCTCTCAGTGTGAGGAAGCGTCTAGGGTCTGTATCATTTTTGCCTCTTCTTGATTACAGTGACATGTTTTACAGGGAGGTCTCAAGCAAATATTCATCTTTAAACTCTGCATCACTGATTTGAGGTTGATAACAGGTTGCAATTTTCCCATTCATCCCTGTGACATGTACGCTAAAAAATGCCTTAAATGTATGCAATGAAACACACTGGCTGACTTTGGTCTACAAAGCTCTTCTTGGATTGGTTCCTTCATTTTTTGGACTCTATCTTCAAAGGACTAAAAGCCGTCACGCCCTGCATTCTTGTGATTTTTAAAGTTTGACTGTCCCTTGTGTGCCGACCAAGCTCGGGAAAAGAGCATTTCGTTTTGCCGCCCTATCAGCATGGAATAGATTTGGAGTTATCTGAACTGATTTCATTTAAAGCCTTCTGCTCCATCTTAAATGGAAAAAAAAAACTGAAACCATCAGGCAGTTTTCATGCTTTTTTTTTTTCATTTTATATTTATTTATTTATTTATTTATTTATTGACTTAAGTTGTTTAAGTTGTTGTTGTTTTCTCTATAAATGAATATATATATACATACATATATACATATATATATAGTTTATACCTGAGAAAATTGTATATATATATACAATTTTCTCAGGTATAAACTTAAGGTATAAGCTCAGATATAAACTCAGGATGAGCTTATTAACAACCCTCTAGAGATATTGCTGCCACCTGAAATCATGTTTTGGAGTATTTCATATAATGGTAACTCTCAAAGGACAAAGAAATTGTAGATGCAACCATAGGAGGCAATAAAGTAAAAGAACAACAAAACAGATATTCCACATGAAAAAAGGAATGGACTGTCAAGCTAAAATCAAAAAGCTTTAAAGACAGCAGAAGAAAACAAAAACAGGAAACAGAAAAATGATTTCCTCTCTTTTATAACTCTTATGGAGTTGATATCATTATCAAACTCTATTAACAAAGAGATGCTTCATTTAATAATTACGTGATTACTAATAAAAGTAGCAGGAGTGTGGAGGGATATCTTGTCTGTTCAGGTACAGTCTAATCCTGCAGAACAGAAAAGGCTATATGACATAAAACATACAGCAAAAGCACTCAACAAAGAAGTTTTTTTTAACCCCTTGTCACTTGATGTTGCAAATTTGAGAAAAACCACTTCTGTTCTTTTGTTTATTTTATTTCTTTTTATCTAATTTATTCTACAAATGTATATTGTTTATTCATTCATATTTATGTATTTATTTCTGTATTATTTATTTATTATTCATCTTTATCTATTCATTGTTGTTCATACATTTTATATTTAATTGTGTTTTATTTCATTCTTTATTCATTTTTACAGATTTTTTCCTATATTTCTTTGTTTTTCTATAATCATAAATAAATTCAGGCGTTAACGGGATAAATGGATGTGCCACTGCCACCTGACTCCAACCTAAAAGAAGGAATCTAAAGGAAGAAAGACCCTGAAAAGTTGAGAAACTAAAAACAGCTGGAGAAAAGACTTCCAAAAGCATCTAAGAGGGAGAAGCCCAAAATTAGTTGAATGGCATTCATGGGCTCCACACTTCAGGTAGTCAGTGGCTGCAGAAGACTCGTACACAAAGATAAAAGAAAACAAAAAAAGAAAAACAGTCTTTTATATTATATATGTATATATATATTTTTTAGATATATACACACAGACACATACATAATAAAAAATAAAAAAATGTGGTGGATTATGTATATTCAAGTATGAAATAGTAATAAATTAATTAAAAAATAAGTTAATTTGGTATCTGAGGGGGTTAAAGGACCTTTTGTCATCTCAGTTTTGATGTTACAGTAACTTTTTAATTAGGAATACATTTCGTAGCTGTGTAATGAACAACAAGCTCTTTCAACCAGAACAAACAACCTGAAAACAAACTACATACGCACATATACACACACAGAGTCTCACCAAGACACCAGCCCATCTGTTTGCTAAAGGATTCTTGTTTTCCTCCATCACTGCTTAAAAGAGAGTAGAGGAAAGAAAAGCAACCCACACACGCACACACACACACAAGCAAGTACAGAGACATTACATCATATTTTTCTATGCAGTCTCTGCAAAGAGCGTGGGCAGGCGTGCATGAGTAGCTTGCATGTTTCAGTATGATTACTACACTGTGAGAGCCGACACAGACTGGGAAAGCAGCACAACAGACTGAGTATATGTGTGCGTATTTACGCATGTGTGTCAGCGTCTGTCACTTGGAACTTGAGGCGATCTAAAGGCATCTTTTTCACATCTCGCGTTCATCTCTTTATCTCTGCCTCAGTATCTCCAGGATGACTTTGTTTGTTTCTCCTTCTTCTCTCGCTGTTTATCTGATTCTTATACGGCTGCGTTTTTCCTTGGCTTTTGTTTGGCTGCCATGCCCTGTGAGCACTGTTTAACTCTCGCCCATGCTCCCTTGGGAGAACGAGGGGGTTGAGGAAGGAGTAGGGGGGTGAGACTGGGGACGGCAAGGGCAGACGCACTTCATTAATCAATCGACCAGCTTTGAAAATTTGCCTAATTAAGGGCTAATTACAGATCCAGGCACAGTGCCAGCTGGCCTCCCATCTACCTCCACCAATACGACCCCTGCGGTCCCCCAAATGAAACTTGAAGAAAACACCCCTCCCTTATTCCCTCCTTTTTACTCTATTCTTTATTGGTCTTTTCATTCATGCATTCACTCAGTCATTTGCTTTTTCTGCAGATATAACAGATCACAGCTGATAACTCAGACAGCAGATTAGATGTCTATGACCCAAATCCCTTGACTCACTCTCATCTCCCACCGCATGGTGGCCTGTTTCATTTTCTTTTTGTAGTCTTACCGTAGAAATGTTTGTAGTCATCACAGGGTTATGGAGGTTCTCTGGAGGGATAATCTCTCCCCAGTGATGGCTGTTGCTGTCCTCGTCTTGGACCTCCGGACTCACTTTTCGGGACATACTGGCACGCCAGGCCCGTTGGATCCTAGGGATGTAAAATGTGTGCATATTGGACATCTTTTATAGAAGTCATGTCCAATGATGAGGTCAATTCAAATCTAAGGTTACCATTTGGGAGAAGGGTTTTTTACAAGTGAAATCCATGTTTATTCAGATAACTGATTGTTGAAGGACTTAATGAAATAATCTGAGCCAGTGGAGAGTAAATATGTTAGATTTTCTGGTTTTGTGGTGTAAAGTTGAAGTGCATTAGTCCAGAAAATGTAACTGGAGGACATACAAGTATAAAACCAAGGACTGCCATTTTTTTGTGTGGCGCTAAGACAAACTGATGAATAGGAGAAACAAATATTACATAAGATTTTCTTGTTATTGGTTTGATTACAGTCACACAGTTTTGTTTAGCTAAATAGTAGCATTTCATAATTTCTGTTTTCATCTGAAAGAGTATTAACAAATATTTATAAGCTAGACTGATGATATTAAGACACTCGTTTTCAAAGAAAATGAGACCAACTCTGTGATCTGTGAAAATAAAGTGTATCCCTGCATAATGGTCCTCCAAAGAAATGCAGAATACTGAAGGAAGGTTCAGAAATGTATTGGAAGAGACATTTATGGTGGTGCAATGACACAGTGGTTCTCTGACTGCAGAAAAGCAAACCTCCTCTTAGCTATATGTATAGAACTCATGTAGAAATGGCTCAAGCGCCAGCCCTGAACCAGCACTGGTACCATTTTGGTCAAAAAAGGGGCAACAGAGGAGTAACCAGTGAAATCAACACAGACATGACAAAGACATTCTGCCATTTCTTTCTCTCCATGTGATGATTTTGCACGGAGAAGCTCAGCCATTTGTCTTTCATTTATTTCATGTGTATCGTTGTTTCTTTTGACAGCTTCACAATTTTACAGTCAGAAGTTTAATGGTGCAGTGACAGGTTTAAAAATGGCTTATCAGTCATCGTTCGGCTTTGTGGCACTTAAGGGAGCAAAGGAAGCAAACAGTGAAGGAGCATTTTAAGATTGAAACTAATGCTTTTTCAGGTAAACATAAAATCTGGAGAAAAAAATTGAAAACTTAAGACAAAAACACATTTTTACAGCAGCTCTTTCCAAATAGACAAATAACATTACTTATAAAACTGAATTACAATACATGGTGCATCCAGTTAAAAGTGACAGAAAATATATCTTACATTTACGTTGAATTATTGGCCTCATTGCTTTCAGGAACACAGAGACTTATGAAGTGTCACCGTAAATTATACCACATTGCTCTTGTTTTCTGCTCTTTTACCTTTGTTAACTTCCTATCTAATATTGCCACCTGGTATCTCCAACATTTTCCTTAACAGGGCTATTTTTGCATTGCTTATAGACATTGACCTCTCCCCATCTGTCTCACCTCAGTTCACAACCTCTACAAATATCTCTCTCTGTCGATCACTTTCGACTCCCTTTCATCCGGGTAGTCACCCCAACGCCGGGGTCCAGCATAGAGTGTAGGATCAATTATCCGATGGAGAAACACATTCACCTCTAGTGGAGCAGAGAGACAGCTGAACCAAATGGAACAAATTAAATTAAGCCATAACTCCATGCTGTAAAACCAATACCTTTCTCCCTTGTCCATCCCTATTTTATACACTTTACTCTCTCCTTGGGTTTTCTTTCCATCCTCCTCCATACTTCCTGTTTGACTTCCTTTTCTGTGATCTTATCCTAACATTTTTCTCTACACATCTCACTTTTTTTCCCCCCACCCCAGTCATGTTAACTCTACACAGAAAAAGCTCACTCTTTTCGATTTTCAACTTTCAAGGAAGTGAAAGCCTGAGGCGAGAGCTGTCCTTCAATGTTGCACCTATAAAATGGTGAGCCCGTGTTTAACTAAAATCCTATTAGATGGAAGTCTACGAGGATTCAGGCACTGAAAATGACATTCTGACCCAAGAGTACAAAATCTGATCAGGGTGAAGATGAAATTAAAGCAAAACATAAATTGATTTCTCACGCACATCCAGCTAAAAGGGCTTCTAAGGGCAAAGGCAAAGTGGACAACACTCGACCATGTGGAGAATGGTTGGAGTGATGGTTCATGAGCCCAGTCATACAGACACCCAAATAAATCATACTCACACAATAGCCTTTATTTCTAGATGCTGCTTCTTGTCACGTTGATGAAGACTATTGTCCTCCTCACCTCTACATGAACAGCTTCTGAGACAATAGAAAAAACAAAACAACTATGACACTCAAAATGACAAACAAAGACATTTGCCAACATAGAAAAGGCAGTTTGCAACTATATACTGACAAGTTTGTATTTCAAATATATTTTAAGGGCATTGCCTTGGCAGAGGAAGAGTAGTGCTTGATAATATTGGACCTCTACAATCTACAGTCTTTCAGTATAATATATGTACCAGCTGGGGCATTTTAGTGTCTTACCTCTCAGCTTTCTGAGGTGCTTGTCCTCCGCTGTGACTGCAGTAGCGATGATACCTCTTCACTTCTTCCTGCACAGTGAAAACATCAGCAAGGTTTTATTTCTTTATGCCTGCTTGGTAGTATACAATCATTAGACTAGCAGTATTTTGATTACCTCCGCCAGAGCGCAGAGGTTATGCTATAAGGAACAATTAATTAGATTTTGGGGGTGATCCAGGTCACCGTTTGGATCCTGGAATCTTTTTTTAACACTAGACCCACCAATATTCCAAAACCCCCAAGAACCACCAAGGGGTCATTTTGACACCCTCCCTATGCAGCATTAAAAAAAATATAATAAAAGAAGCATTTACAGAGGCCATTTATTTTCCCTTTGAATGTTTTTATCATTCAGAATTAGACAAGGCTTCAATAATTTATTATAATAATTGATTAGCATGTGGGATTATTTTGGGCTTGTATTTCAAATAGAAAATGTCAAATACTTCCTAGCTTACAACAGTCACTTATCAGCTAAGATATAACAAAATTAAATCCTTTTTTAATGTATGTAACACACCCTCTTATTCTTTTACGAACGAATGAAGTCCCTGTTAAAAGAAATCCCACTTCTGTCACCAGCGAGTCATTCTGGTATCAATGCAGTTTCGGTAGAGGACACATGCATTCAGTGCAGTTATGTCCTTAACGTTATAAAACACGGAAATATGCCATCAAATGGACAAAATATAGGAAAAATTGAAACATACAGAATTAATGATCCCAGGGGATGCATAAAATATCTAATCCAAAAAGTAAGAAATGAAAGACCCGATTGAAGAACAGGATATTTCAGAGCTTGCCTACAATGTAAAGCCTGTTGTTTCATTATTTTGCGCTTACGAACAACAAAAGCTGATTTCCTTTTTGACTCAAGACAAGTAAAAGCAACTGATCGATAAATCTGAGTGATCTATTAGGCGCACAAGGTTGTAAAAGGTCAGAAATAAAAAGAATATCAAGCCCATCAAGTGCTTTATAAGCCAACAATAAAACCTTAAAATCAATCTTAAAACATATGGCGAGCCAGTGATCTGAGGCAAGTGCCGGGAAGCTGTGCTCACACTTCCTTTGTTTGTAAGATGGTCTTTCGTTTTCTGAAAACCAAATGCAGCCATGAGAAGGAATTCTAGCTGATAACAACATACAAAACATTACAATAATCCAGTTGAGACTTGATAAAGGAGTGTATCACTCTTTCAAAATCATTTAATGATCACAAGGACTTAATCTTGGATGAAAACCTCACTTTGAAGAAACTATTTTCATCCAAGTCTATCTTTAAATCAGTGATAACAAAAGGCATTTTTTTTCTTTGAATTTGAGTCAGTTGTGCAGTTTATTAACTTTAAGAGAGGCAGTGTGCCCCCAGGTTGTTAACATAGCCATGAATAATCATGAGCTGTAGGGACGGGTTCTGCTGATATGTAACAGCATGTGTGGTGTGCAGATGCCAACCAACCAACCAGATGCAAACTATAGACCAGGCTAAAGGCTCATCTCAGGAAGCTCTGAGGCACCAAAGCTTAATGGAACTGGGCACATGACTGCTTTCAAAACAGCAAAGCACCTCAACTCATATCGCCAGTGCAGGTATTTTTCCATGTTGATGTCCATGCGCCTTTCGAGTGTAAAAAGTGAAATTCATTGAAGGGAAATATGATTCGGGCTCTAATAATGCTATACATGTAATATGAAAAATGTTTTTTGTAGAGATTCTTCCCTGTTTGGAATGAGTGGTGTCACTGGTGTTATCATTGGCATTTCCAGCTGCAGGAAACAGCTGTTCCCAAGGATGAATCCACAGTAGACTGCATTACATCATCATAGTAACACTAAGGGACACACACAAAGTCAGTGACTGCTGATATAAATAGTTATACACTAAAGAGCCATGCAGCTCTATTAAGAGTTGGTGAAAACTGAAATAGTTTGAAAGTAAGCATTTATTTGACTTGAATTACCAGGCTTCCAAACAAACACACAACGCTACATAGATACGAATGATGCTTGATGTGCATAAATAAACAGCATGTCTACCAGCTACAGGAGAGTGTTTATTACTTAATATTCTACAAACCCATCAGAAAAAAACAAAAACTGCCTTTCTACAACAATTTCCCCCCCAAAAACTGAGCAAGATGTAAACACTTTAAGCTTTCTAACAATTCAAGTAGGCAACAAACCCCATCTGAAATATGTCCTAGTAAATATATGGGATATAGAAAAAAATAACGCACACAATATTGATACATGTGTGTAAGGGTCAATCTTTGAAAGTAAAACAATGCTTATGTCACTCCAGGCCACAATGGACCTTACCAACATTTCAGTGCTTTAATTAGTTGTTTGCATTTTAAAATCAATGCCTTTGGTATTTATACATAAGTAAAAAACCTCCGACTTTTCAGGAAAGTGCAAAACACTTGGCCACAATAGTTTCCCCTAGTGTCTGCCTGTGTTGGTGTTGTGCATATTTGGTTACAGCTGTACAGACACTGTGTGCTGTATTAGTTGTACTGTTCTGCATGTTCTTGCTCCTCCACACACTAATGCCAGAAGATTAGGAGTCCGAGATACCAGGCAAAGAGCCAATGAGAGTTTAAATTTAACTGCATCAACAAGTGCTGGGGTGCATTTACTGAAGATTTTAGCCAGATGCTCAAGCCAGAGGAAAGAATCCATAACAAATGGCAACGGTAGTGTTTAATTTGGGAGTATAATCATTTACATTGCATGCTTTAACATTTCTTCTAAACTGATCATTTCTATTTTACATTCCAGAGCAAGAGCATTTTAATGCATTTACAACCTTGGAACCAGATAAAATACACTGAAATTACATAAGAAAGCCCAAGGTAACAACGTGACTTCAGCTGATCACAGGACAGACAGTATTTACAGCCAACTGGGTAATAGGGAACCAATAGCAGAACACACTGCTGCAGAGATATACTGATGTAAAAAGCAGCTCCTCTTCTGGGCATGTAAACAACTTAATAACATTATTTTCAATATCAAAATAAGGACAATCAATAGACTGAAAGGCGAGGTGAAAGTAGACAGTAATAAGCATAAAGTGGCTGAAAAATAGAAGATGGGCGGAAAAGAGGAAGGAAGAGAGAGAAAACAGCAGCACCCAGCAGAAAGTCTGCTTCCCTTTAATTGATGAGTTATTAAAATCATAATTTCTCAGAGTCCTAGTTCTATCAGAGAGATCGATGGCAGGCATAGCTGAAACACACACACACATACACACTTATCCCTTTGACAGCTTAGGAGATGGTCCAGCCCTTATACCCTTCTAGTGTGGCCCCTTGGAGCCAAAGTTCCCCACATTACAGAGGCATACATATCAGAGCAGCAAAAGCAGAAATGCACCTGCAAGCACCCGAGCATGAAGATCCATGTGAACACACACGCATCCGTGTGATCTCGGTGGATTTGACAGCAGCGGGGGGATACACTGAAGCATCAGACCAGTCACAGTCTAGCTGTAGCTCAACTTGCCGATCAGCCCCGAGGAAATACCCAATCTGGAGGGCTGTACTAGTGGAGATGCTCATTAATCGCAACATTGGAAATCAATTTACATGCGCAGTGCGTGCAAGGGAGTAATATGGCGGTCAACATTTACTCTTTTGCCCGAGTCCCTGAGTACAAGAACAGCCTGCTGTACGATGCAGGTCAAATATTGTGATTATATGATCTGAAATGGCATTTTCTCTTTGCGTTGTTGCTACAGGGGGGGGCAAAACAGCAGACACTGTCTTCTTGTACTTTTGCTGGAAACCGTTAAATGCAATTAGAGGTGAGAGAACAAAGACAGAGAAAGAAAAAAGAAGAAATTCTGCTTCAGTGCTGTAAACTGGCAAAGAATAGAAATGATAAGCTTTTGTATGAACTGACTCTGCAGTGAGTTTCACAGCCATCGGACAACAGTGTCTGTTGTAGAGGTTTTTATTTTCACACAACACTCGTGCTGCTGCACTTATACAGGAGCAGGTGCAGTGAAGTGACCGATAAAACACAGCAATACCAAAGAGGCTTTCATCATACACATACGCTGATGAGAGGTTTATTCTTTTCACACAAGGAAGAGAAATACTGCATATTTTTGTATTTATCGGTTAGTTTGTCTGATTCTATTCTCATTTGAGGAACTGGGGGGTGGGGGGGGATGCTTGGCAGTTCCACTTGATACTGAATGGGACAGATGATCTATCTGTTTGTTAATTTTCTGCTGACCTAATGAGTTGGACAAACTGATAAAACTCCCCAACTCCAATGCAGAATTGGTGGTTTTGTAGTAAAAAATGGGGGGGATGTATAAGCATATCGATGAGGAGGAAGAAGAAATGGGGAGGGCAGGATTATTTGTAAACAGAATTCTATTCAGAGAAGTGTGGAGGTGTGTGCGGTGTGATAAGATGGGAGTTGTGAGGGTGAGAGAATAATCATACAGTCAATTAAAAATGCAAAATGGAGCACTTGGGACTATTCCACCTGCTACTATAAACCAGTAGAGCTGCTCTGGTTAACATATGGTGGGGAAGGAGAAGCAGAGCACACACACACACACACATCATTGGTGAGAGGCCATCTTTCATTGATCAAAGACTAAGCGCACACTCTGAGACCATACTGGCTTTCTAAACGAATGGGATGGAAATCCCTGTAAAACTGGTATGCGGGTGTACATCTGAGCAGCCATGCATGCATGTTTGTGAATGAGCTGCAGGATTTCTATTGCATTTAATAAAAAAAGGGAGAAAAAAGATTTTTGTTCTTGTGGTTTTAAACCACACACACAGAGCACATCTGTATGTCTTCATCATAAGATCGTGTCAGGCTAAAAGACTCCAATCTGTCAGTGCGCCGGCTCATCTCGCTCTTGTGCTGGTTATTACAGTACGACGATCGTGGAGCATTTCAAAGAGCAGGCTGCAAACAGCACTCAGCACTGCTGTGTCCCACTGGGGGGGGATACAATGATGCACTTCTGAAATATGACACCACACTCCCACTATATGATCCAGAGCGTTGCATCTGTGTCTAGCTGCTGCTCTGTCCTACCACACAGGGTCTGAATGACACCCAAGGTGGTTGGATTTCTGCTCCTGTTGAGCAAAAACTCATTAAAAAGGACATCATAGAGGGACATATTTTTTTTCTTCATGTTCAGTGAATTAGGAGCAACAAGAGGCATCGTGCACAGTCCTGATGAATGAAATTAAGATTCCAGCTGTGAGGGTTGTGTCAACTATTTCACATGTACCGTATATTTCATGCTTAACCCCATTAAATGTGACCCATTTGGCATGCTGTTTAAATAAGCTCTCTGTAAAATGGTTAACAACACGGCAAGGCTGTAAAATTCAGCTGTCCCATTGATTATGGGGTAATAGCTGGATAGATTAATGTGTTTCTTAGGAGGTCCCGCCTCGGCAATGACTCTGAATCACTCACGCAAACACGGCAACAGGAGCAGCCTCCATAGCCAATAACCCGCATTCGTATTCTTACTCATAATTCACATTACTGATTAGTCTTTCACCCGAGCTTCTTCATGAACCTCCCCTGATGTGGCTTCTCAGAGTAAAGGATCTGTTTAGATATGTCAAAATTCAACAGTCAGGTGGAGCAGCGGAAACGGCATCAAACAAATCTGGAGTCAGAATGAAGGGAAAAAAGTTTAAGGGAGCGTGCAATAAACAGGAGGAGGTGTGAGTTAGTGTGTGTGGGGAGTTGCACTGTCATAATATATTGCAGAGTAAGTGGGAAGCTGTGATGGAACAGTGCTCTCAGATCTCACAGGCTCAATATCCACAGCCGCCGATAATGCGCAACACTACATCACTGGCATTAAATATTCACCAGCTCAATACAAGCAGGTGAACTTGCGCACCTACACTCACAGAGCACACACGAAGAAATCAGCGCATACGTCTGTTTAAAGGTGATTCAAGCAAAACAGACTCCTATTGTAAATTTGAGGAGTCCAACTGCTGTTTTCAAACCAGATAATTGGGTTAGAAAACATACAGTTAATCTTGAGCACGGAGCTTTTGGTGTCATTGAGGAGTGTCTGTCACCTTCTTCAGTACAAGAATCCAGCTATTCCTGCTGAAAATGAAGTCTTTTAAGGGCACAAAATGTAGCAATGAGACCTTTCCAGCAGCTGCCATGACAAAAAAATCTTTAAATTGCCTCAAGCCAATACATAAAAAAAGCAATTTCTCAAATCATATTGAATTCAGCTAACTGTGCCATCTGAATGGGTGAATAAGGAAAGCGAAATGAAAAAGAGATAGTAGGTCTGTATGAAGGGAGGAAAGCAGGTTTACTTCATTTTTGCAGATATTTCCTTTTATGGTATTGCTTCGGAATAAACATGTTTAAATACATGGAAGCAGAGAATGTGTTATTTTTCAACATAGACATAAAGGTAAAGAAAAATCTGCAAGTGTGGAATGCAAGCGTCAACTTACTGTTAAGTGAATTACATCATTGCTGTGATGTTCCTCGCCATGAACAGGCGATAGTTGCGCATAAGTCAATAACTATAGGCTACCTTCTCAGAGTTAGAGGAAAATCTCAAATCCATTAAACGTAAATGACGTTAACACTTTCTTACCTGGTTATTAATGCACAGAGCAAGATGCTTCCTCTCCCGCGCCAGACTCCCGCTGCGCAGCCTCACCTCCTCTCCTTGGTACACGCTTCTGGAAGGACATCACTCAAGTTGAAGACACAAAACTCTCCAAATAACAAATCTTAAAAAAAAAAATAATAATAATAAAAAGCTCTTAGCAAGTGCGCAGGCTGTACTCTGTGTCCAGCGGCACAAGAGCACCGTCATGCAGGATTTTTATCACTCATCAGTGCATATCGAAGCAGCCTGTACTGGAGGAGCATCTCGTTTGAGCTTAAATAAAAACACTGTTGCTTTACATTTGTTGAAGATGAGTCGCTAGACGTGACACCAACCTGTACGCGCCGTTCCTCAGCATGACGAGCTCTTTCCGCGCAGTCAGACACAGATGAAGTGAGCACTTTGAGTCGGGAGCAGCCGATGGGAGACCAGACTTGGGAAAATTCTCGTAGCCAATGGGATGCTGAGCGTGTGCATGGATTTTTGTTCTTCTTCTTCTAATAAATACAGCGCCCCCAGCACGTGTGCTGACGGCATCATTTAACTTGGCAAACGGCTCTAAATGCAGCATTAATTATTGGGAATGCAGGCTCTCTGGGGCTAGAAGTCTATTATAAAAAGGTTTACAGACTTTAAACCTCCATCATTTCTCAGAACTAGGATTCAGTTGTACTCGTCTTTGCCTGGTTGCACATTTTAGTGATTTTAATTCAGTATTTCTGATCCTTTTATCTTTTTTTAAGCTTTATTAATCATGTTTCCCCATTTTTAGTCTTTCAGTGTTTACCATTTAGAATTAATTTATAATGTGATCTAAAGACAAAAGTGGTATTACAGCATTAGCAAGTCCTTCTGCAGCTTTTTCCTGTAAATGATCACACCAGAACTGAAAATGGATTTCTTTAAATAAGGAAGACTTTCTGAGGATACTTCATCTTCATCATCAGTTCCTTAAAATCAGTACCGCTTTGAATGAAATCTGTTTTGTCCATCAAGTGTTTGAGGTGGTGAAGTTTCCTCACTGAACAGTGTCAATAGTTTACTGTCTGTATACTGAAAGCTTCAATTTAAGATTTAACTATTATCCAGGGTTACGGTTATTGGATATTTTCTCTTCTTCAGTCCATTCTCTTTAAACCCTAGAGATGCTTGTGTGTGAAAATCCCAGTAAACATTCAGGCTAACAACGATGCCACATTCGAATCCTCTTTTTTCTCAATTTTGATGATCAATTTTAACTTCAGGCAGTAGTTCAGACCATGTCTACAACCATGTGGTCGGTGGATTCGCTATGTGCTAACAAGCAATTGAGCAGGTGTACCTAATAAAGTCGATTAATAACATTTTAAAACGCATGACAGCCGTTGTATTGTTTAGTTTAACGCTGTTTCAATGTGTAATCGTCATTTACTCAATAAAATGCACACGAAAAAAATTGCTAACTAGCGTTGTGCTAGTACTACGTTGAGGCTTCAGTTACGATAAGCCGGCTAGCCGGCTGAACCCTACCGGTGCTCTGTAGTAGGAAGCCCTCGTGATCTACAGAAATAATGTTATCTATAAAAGCTACAGCAACCTCGCTGCTGCTCTTCAGTACATTGAGGGCTTCATGGGGTACAACATATGCGGTAGTAATATGCACAAATTGGATGTAACTTTTAACGTTAGCTTGGTAACGTCAAAAAAGATGCCAATAGCCCACGCAATAGAGATCACCACAGCTGTAGACGGTATGATTTCTCAAGATTTCCGGCAACAGCTCATCACGTCTGCTTGCGTAAAAGCCAGTGGTGACTACTGATGACAAATGCCATTGCTGAAGGGGTGTCAATTTGTATGGGTTTAACTTTCAGCCCTCCCCCTTGTTGCTCCGTTTTAAGGGGCAAGGGGAAGGGAGAAGTGGTAGGGGTAAAAAAGAGAAATGGGATTGGGCCTTGACCTGGGCCGTTGCTGTGTATGCCCTCTGTTGTCATGGAGATTACTTTGATACCCAAGATATTGTTTCCTTCCCTGGTTCAGCAGCACTTTGTCGTCTTTTGACACCTTTTCAAATCCGATTGTTCACTACCAAAGACGGCAAAAGACGTCTTTTACGGTTTTTAACGGAGGGCGGGGGCAGCAGGACACTCTGGCGGAGCAAAGTGTTGTGCGGCGCTTCGGTGAAGGAGAGTGTCATGATCAATGAAAGACACTTTTAATGCTGGCAGCCAATGAGTTAAGAGCATAGATTTTAGATTTGAGAGTTTGCCGCCTTGGTTTTATTTAAACATAAATGATTAAAGGCACAGTGTGTAACTAATTTGGCTTTTAATTTGGCTATATTTGCAAACATCAAGTATCACTTTCATAAATACATATTTTATCTTAGTCTATTCACATCTCATCCAAATGAAAGTGTTCTCGTAGCTTAGAATGAGTTATTTATAAATACATAGGTGGCGGCGTCCACAACTGAAAGCTGCCATGTTGCATCGCCATCTTTGAACTCAGTAGCCGAAACGGGACAAACTTGTTAGCCTTATGCATTTTTGCAGTGAATCGACATGTGTTGTCGGGGGAGGAGGAAGAGGAGAAACAAGCAGCTGACTGCGAACTGTTCAACTTGCCGTTTTCCATTGAAATGGAGCACCATCCATAGGCTACTCTTTGCCCCGTGAGAAGGAGGAAAAATAACCAAGAAAAGAAAAAGGATTAATAACCGGGAGAAAACGAGAGTTTACATCGGCGTAGCGTTTACCAGATGGAGATAATTCATGAGGGAGAGGGATGTGAAAACTGACGCGGAGGTTGTAGCTTTCTGCTGGACAGGTAAGTTAATTCAGTCTAACAGTGAAGTTTATTTTGGGGTCTACGGCTTCAGTAGTGGTAGTAACGCGCATAAATGGCGAGGTTTCCAGAGAGCTCCGCTCGGTTGTTTGGATTCAATTGGCGCACATCTAGATGGGAGTAATTATTACACACCGGGGCTTTAAAGAAAGAAAAAACTCCAACCTTAATCTTCTGTTAATTTATTCAGGAAAATAATCAAAAACATCAAGACTTTAGAGTAGGAAAAGCTACAGAAATAAACAGTTTTTTGTCCTGTATGGACAAAGTAACAAATTACATCTTTTACCAGATACTGGTACTGCTAAGACAGCCCAGTATGAACAAAGATGTTTTGTTTGTTTTTGTTTTTTACCATGCAGCAGTTTTCTTTCCATCACACTTCATATGATGAACATTGGATATTTTCCCTTTCTAATAAATGTAATAAAACAAGTGGTTTGCATTATTGGCATATTTTAGTTGCCTTGGTGATAAAATATTTCTTTCTGTCCAAGAACAATGATAAACTGTAGAGCTTAATTAATATGCAAATGTTAACATTTTCACATTCAGCTACCATGATGTGCAGCATTTGTATTTTAAAGAGTTCATAAAGACACACAGGAAGGAAAATTACTGAATAGTTTTTTTTAATATTAATTTTTAAAAAAGGAGGAATGAAGGAGAGGAGCGGTCAGGGCTGAGGTGGAGGGAAGATCTGGATCTCACATGAGATATGTAAATGGTGGAGAGATGAAAGAGTCATGATTGGCGTTGGAGGGATCCCAGTATGAATACTGATCATAGACTGGGAAACCATAAGGATGACTGTATTAAGGTGGAGAGATGAAGGATCCATAACAGTTGGGGTCACAGGGAAGAACCTGGTATGAGCTTGGATGGAGCACAGGATAATCAGTGTGGAGCAGAGCAAGGATGACATTAAACTGGGATATCACCCTGGTACTCTGGGGTTGAACATGAAAAAGATCCTCCATTTTTTTCCCTTTTCTTCAACATAGTTTTTCTCTACTGCCACTTTTTCCTGCTCCATCACTTCTCTCTCCTCTTTCAGCTGGTTTTCCAGCTGCATCCCTTTTCTCTCCTCCTCCAGTCGTTTCTTGTCCTGCTCAAGATGCTTTTTCTCTTCTGAAAGTTGACTTTTCACCAACTCCAGCTCTTCTTTCTCCTGTTTCACTTCATTCATCCTGATCTCTACATCAGTTTGTGCCCTCTTTCTCCTTCTTCAAGTCTTGTCTTTCGTCTTCCAGTCTTTCTTCTCCTGCTCGAAACGTTTCCTCTCCAACTCCAGCTCTTTCTTCTCCTGTCTGACTTGATCCAAACTTATTCCTGTGACATTCATGTGTACCTTTACTTGGCATCAGAGATGGCAAGTAATGAAGTACAAATACTCAGGGAACTGTACTTAAGTAGATTTTTCTGGTTCTTTGTACTTTTATAAGTATTTATTTCTTTGACGACTTTTTACTTTTACTCAGTTACATTTTCAACATAAATATCGGTACTTTCTACTCCTTACATTTCCCAAAAAGGCTTGTTACTATATAGCCTAAGCCTGTTTATTTGAACAAAATTTTTGGCGCTGCGAAACCAACGCGCGTGAACTGTTTTGGGTTTTGAAAGACGCCGATTCTCATTTCGGAATAATTAATTCTGAATTAAAAAACATCATGTAACCGTAGCCAATGTGAAGGGTTTTTCATTGAGCTTCACTGAATGCATGGTGTGCAACTCTTTCTTTTTTCCACTTTACATTTATTTGGCTGGGAGATTGCACAGTGTTTATTGTACCATATAGCTAGAGAAGCTTATTTTCATAGTTCCTTGGTGTGCCACTCACAATAACGCACCTGTAGAGTGTTAAACTATTTTTACCTGATGTATTGATTAACAAAAAGTGCTATTAAAAAGGTTTATTAAGAGTTGGGGCCTATTGAGAATGATTTGTGACACCATAGTTTAAAAGCTTATCCTCGTCCAAAATTCAATGTTCAGAAGTGTGATGTGTTAACCTTAAGTGTACAATGCCAAAGTACTACCTTATATGATGAAGTACATTAGGATACTAGGCAGGTAATGGTTGTTCAAACAATAACATTGCTAAAGTAGAATCCATATAAATGATCCTGTGTTTAAAAACATTGCTGCCAGTGAATCACGCAATATAAATACTTTTTACTTTTAAAATTACTTTTGAGTACATTTCAGAACCTGTACTTTTTACTTTTACTTGAGTAGATATTTGGATCAATAATTTTAAATTTTACTGAAGTTGTTTTTTACATAGGTATTTTACTTCTACTCAAGTAAGAAATCTGGGTACTTTTGCCATCTCTGCTTGGCGAAATAACCAGACGGAGCTTCACGTGCATCTCTTTTATTGCTGGGGAACTCTTTTTTTCTAACCGTCCCATCGTGATGATGTAAACACTCCGTGCCAGTTTGTAATAAACATCAATAATGATTCAGACTGAGTGATCTGAATATTATATCACTTCTTTGTTTTGTTTTTTAAAGGGGACATATTATGCAAAAATCACTTTTATAAGTCCTTGGAATAGTCTCTTACAATGTTCTAAGTCAC
>JBBBVU010000009.1:15180379-15197589 GCA_037177055.1 Atherinosoma microstoma | reverse complement strand
CATACAAACGCATGCACCTGTGGGAGAAAGTCAGTGAAGACAGGAGAAACAGACGGCTTGCTCCAATAGGTGAAACTCGTTGGTTGGCGAAAGATCAAGCCTTGAGCAAAGTTTTTGGTTCATTTGGAAAGCCTGAACATGCACTTTTCACTGACCTGGTGATCACAATGAAAAGGATTGAGGAAGATGACCCAATGAAGCCTGCTGTACGGGTCAAGGCCAGAGGATATGTGGTGGCACTTCTGAGATATGAAACCATACTCACAGCACAGATATTCCTCAGGATATTTGAAGTGACATCCCCTGTCTCCAAATATCTTCAGACCAGTGCCCAGTGGATATACTAACTGCCCAGCACTTAATAACGGGAACAGAAGACAGTCTGAGAAAGTGTTCCAGGGACTTTGATGATGTCAAGGAAGCAGCAGAAGTGTTTGTGCAGTGGGCAAACACCACTCTCCAGGAACAGGATGACTGTGATGTTGAAGTCCAGACTGCCCTCCCAGAGAAACGCACACGAAAAAAGAAAACCATGCCAGGGGAAATGTCACAAGAAAAACCTGCTTTGGATGTTGAGAGTAACTACAACATCAAAGTGCATAATGTAATCCTCGACACCGTCACAGAGAGCATCCACTGTCGTTATGCAGCTTGTGCAGTGCTCTGCTCAGACTTTGCTTGCATGGACCCAGGAAACTTTCCTGACATCAGGGATCAAGGGCTTCCAAAAACAGCTCTGGGAGAGGTTAGCAAATGCCTGGCCAAATTTGATGAGCGTGCCACAATTCCAACCTTGAATGCAGAACTGACTAGCCTTGCTAATCAGTGGGAGACACTGAAGATGGCATCTTTACCTGACTATAAAGTCAGGACAGTCACTGAACCGTCAGAAGAGGGTGTGCACACTGAGGATCCTGAGGAGGGCCTGGAGTTAAACAACAGTCACTGCTCCTCTTGTAATAACTGTCCCATATGCTGGGTTGGTGTGTGTGTGTGTGTGTGTGTGTGTGTGTGTGTGTGTGTGTGTGTGTGTGTGTGTGTGTGTGTGTGTGATTTCGATGAGACACACAGAACAGAGCCTGATGAATAGGACATGTTGCATGGATTAATTAGAGGGACAAGACCTAGAGACAAGAGACGGGACAGTGAGACAGACTCTGACATAGCTGTGAGACAGGACAAGATGACGGGAGACATAACTGGTCACAAAAAAGAGACCAGAAGAGCTCTGCATTAACAGTAGTGGAGGAATTAGGTCAAAGGTCAACTGGCTGCTCACAGCTGGCAGTGCTCGTTAGTTGTCATAACAACAGCCGCTCCTATCTGCTCTTTTGTTCTAACTGGCAAGCACACAGAGACTGACCAGGAGCAGAAAGTCTGCTCCACTTCTCCTTTGCAAACCCCCTTAACTCTTCTTTGCTTAGAGAAAACCATAAGAGATATCAAAATAATTAATTTACCGTGAGCATCACAAGGCTTACAGGGACACAGGGATGGGATTTTTTTTCTCCTAGCGTAAACAGAATTTAATCCTTGTGCCCTCTTCAAACTTTGTACCCTCCGGTGGTCCTCGTGGCCAAAAGTGTCCCTTCACTAAAACTACTATAAAATCGTCATACATTAATATTTTTTCAGATTTTCTTTCATCCTGTTAAAAAATAACATTTTCAGGCTTTTAACCCTTTAAATGGCAGTTTGATTATTTGAGGTACTGCTTCATTCATAGCAAAAAAACACAAAAACTTGAAGTTTCAACAAAAGTTGAGAAAAATGGCCAAAAATGTCACGTGGAGGGCATAAGGGTAAAATTGTGGTAGGTTAAAGACAATGAATTTTTAGGATTTCAGTTTATTTGGGTTCACCGTTACAATGGAAGTCATCGGGGAGGAAAAATGGACTCCTGGTCGCTTGGAGCAGCGTAGTTCAAAATCTGTAGGTCTTGATATATATATATCTATATATCTATATATATCTAGATAGACAGACAGACAGACAGACAGACAGACAGACAGACAGACAGACAGACAGACAGATAGATAGATAGATAGATAGATACTTTAAAATCATTTTAAAAAAAAAAGGTTTTCTGCGATATTTCAAAAACAGTAAAAGATATCAATGAGAAAAGTCAGTTTTAAATAGCCCAATAGGTAACTCGGCTATGATATAGGTAGAACCTAGCTGAAGTTATGAACGACCATAAAACGGCGGAATATTAATAATAACGATAATAAAGAGAAACAGGAAAACAATTCTGTGAATGCCATAATGCCATATGATTGCATTTGGGTATTGATATTAAAGGCTATTTTCTTTTCTTGTTTTCGATGTTAGGATATTATTGCTGCTATTATTTTATCTATGTTGCCAACAGGTTACATCATCATAGCAACACAAAGTTATTATGTGCATTGTGTGTTTGTGAGGTTGAATCCCAGAACTGGTGCATGATCTGATGCAGTTCAAATGCCCCTCTGCGTGCCAATCTATTTGCACTCGGGGAAGATGCAGCATTATTTACACTGCTGTGTGGGGAGTTGAACAGTTGAACAAACACCTGCAAGCTAATATCATAAAACATTAAATGAGATGCACACGGGTGAGTGAAATCAAAGGTTTAAGACTTTAAATATTTAAAAGAAGAACATTCTAGTTTTCCTAATGAATGACCAATGACTAGTACTAAAAAATCCCTCTCATGGTCTCAAACAGCTTTTCGTTTGTTGGGTCAGAGTTTAAAAGGTGCCCTACTGTGGCGTAGGCTTTGTGCAGCCAGATGCGCCAACCGCGAGGCAGCAAATCTCCTCAAAGTGCTGCTGGTCTTACCTCTGCCCACTGACATGGCCTGTGGTAATTTTGAAACATTACGTGCAAAACTTTCTCACCTGCATCAGCAGGTTCCATTCACGCGGCGCTACCCTGCAGCTGTTGTGGACTTCAGGACCAGAAAAGTTATGCTCTGTGCATTAGATTCCATTTTACTGACGCCTGTGTTTGCGCACACGAATATGGTCCAAAAAGATGATAGTTTGAACCTGCGGATATTTCTTTAGCCCAGTGGTTCTCAAACTTTTTGAGCCATGACCCCCTAGATAACGTGTTGATGTTAACGACCCCTCTCCTGCGACAACAGTGATTAATTGTATTTCATTTCAGATGGGTCATCCTGCAGCCATCATCTAAGTACAAGGCTTGAAAACTATCAGAATCTTCACAAATAAAGAGGATAGTGTTTTTTTGTGGGTTTGGTTCACCGCTGTGACAAGACACCTAAAGTAGCCTACACCTAAAGTACATGCCCAAAATCAGCTTCTCTCACTAAGCTGATTTGATATGGCATGTGTATTAACTTTGTTGTTACATTAATGGGTTAAGAAATTAAAGGGATACCATGTAACTTTTGGCCATAAGTGGTGCTAAACCTGTAACTTCCTGAAGACCACATAACACTTTTGCAGAATTAAACAGTCCTCTTTCTGAAGTCTTTTTCTTTCCTCCCCAGACACAGTTTTCACCTTCTTATTTTGTTCAGCCATGACAAACTTTCTATCAAAGAGGAGGAAAAAATAGCACAAAGCAGAGCAATCTGAGTTTATAGAGGGGGAGCGTAAAGCAAGTATTTTCGTAATATAGCTTCCTCAAACCGTTTTTCCAGGATCTCCTACCTTACCTTTAATGGTTTAATTTTGACAGCAATGATACAATAATTTCCCTCTAAGAAGGATAAATAAAGTATATTTCATTTCATTCATACAAATTTATTTAATAAATGTAGGCTATACATTCTTTACAGTTATCTGGCAATCCCCTGAAATGATCTTGCAACCCCCAGTTTGAGAACCACTGATTTAGCCTACTTTTCATATGAGCCATTTTTCAGCTGCAATGGGTTAGTCGTATGATAAAGGTGCAATATTCTGGGGGAATGCATGGCTCAAAAGATCCAGGCCTGGCTGTGGAAGAGGAAGATGGAGGCCAACGTGTGTCCAGTGGATGCAGACAGTGTAAGAATTAAACCAACACCATCAACAAGCTGTTACAAAACTGATTTTTATTGTTCAAATACAAATTAGAAAACAGCAACATTTAACAGGTCAAAAAGAGAAAACTTCAATCTATGAGGCATTTTTTCCAGATACAGCCTAACTTGTCCTGGTATCTTGATAACCAACATTACCTGGACATCAGGCAACATTAAGAAAATGATAATGCAAATACTGAGTGCTTGATTAAAAAAAAAGCTCTACTCTGGCCAGAGGTGGACAAAATTTGAGGGAATCTGTCATTTGCAGGGGGCTGCATCTCTGCAACAGATCCTGGAATTACATTAAGAGACCATGAAACACCCTCTAAATTTTACATAACAAAACCCCCAGGGGAGGAAAAAAACCCCATTCCATTTGGTTTCTATAAAAAAGGCACCTTAAAATGTGGAGAGGACATAAAAAAAAAGTGCAAATAGAACAGATAAACTGTGGCGGTAACAATGATCCAGAGAACAAAAACACCTGTACAAACCCAGAACAGTCACCCATAAATACCAAGAACAGTCAGTCATGCAAGTTAAAATGAACCTTTGAGGTATAAAGAAAAAGTCCAACAATAGTTTGTTCAACTATTGTTCAAGTGATATTTTGGAAGCATCTTATTTCAGTGCATACGCACTGAAATATAACTATAACCACAGTGTTTTCTGAACATTGTTGCAGGAGTGCAAGGCCGAAATGACAGCTATCATTTCAGAACACTCCTGTAGGCAAGTGATGACAGATGGGTTGAGCAGTGGTCTGGGAGCTGAGAGCAGAGAGAACAACACGTATTAAATGAAAAGGGGAACAGTCTACAGATAAAGCAGCCGCACTGTTGGAGTAAAAACCTTCATTTAATGTAAAAACTGATGTATTGCCAGAGTCTAGATTGGAGGCAGAATAATGTATTAAATGGATTTCTGCTTGAATTATGTTTTATCATAAATTGTGCGTGAGCATACCTGTGCTCCCAGCCTGGAGAGATACCGGTTGCGCAAGCCAAAAGCAGACATGGGGGCCAGTCTAGCAAGCTCCCCCTCTGTGGGTTTACTGGGTCGCCTTTTAATCCTGCGGGAAAAGTAACGTGGCCACCTTAAACATCCCCTACAGCCGCGCTAACCTGAGCGCGATTATGCAAATACAACTAATGAGATGAATCACTGGGTCTTGCAAAAAGCTGGAAAAGTAATACAAATGATAGTGGAGACAGAAATACTGCAGTAATAAAGGAAGGATTCAAATGCTTAAAAATAATCCATGTTTAATTGAATTTCATAGGTCTTGGTATCAAAACTGATTTGCTTCTGCAGAAAGAATTCATGTAATCTTAAATGACTTTTCCTAAAACATTTCTATATCAACTATACAGTAGATTGTCATTTCTAATATTTCTTTACACACAGATCAATGACAGTTAACACAGTGTAGTTAACAGTGTAGTTAACCACAAATGTCAGTTACACAAAGTCTGCACCACTACCGCAACACCATAGTGCAAATGAGTGAAAGGTGATAAAAGCAGTGTGTTTCTGACTCATTAACACACTCCTCACTTTAATGTGCAATCACAGAATTTTGACTTTAAGCTACTGACCATCTTCCGACATGTGCCGAATGCTTTTTGTTTACAATCTGATTGGGACTTATTTGCCCAACTGAGGTAGTGAATACCAATCATCCACCGTCTGCAAACTTAACGTCAGCACAGGGAGACAAATCTCCAGCCCCATTAACTGGAATGTTGAGATTTAAGCGCGCAGAATTGGTTGCACTCTTCAAATAAAGCAAGTTAAAATATGGGGAAGAGCTTATCACAAGTTCATCACCTGAGCTTAATAAAAACCAGCAAATCTGCTAAACATCAATTTAAGTACGAAGCTTGAAAAAGGTCACATTAATTAAAAAAAGTTGAAGCCGAATATCATTACATGGGTAAATGCATCTGAAAGTGGGCCTGTCTATTTTCTCTTATCGTTACAGTAATGTACCGTTTGACGATGTGACAGAAAATAAATTTTATGAAGCTCACAGCTCAGCGAAAAGCAGATAAAGAAATGAAGAAATAAAACAATTGAGTAATAAAGATTAAACAATAAAAAGCTTTGCTCCTTTTGAAATCAGCCAGCATTAAAAAGGGGTCAATGGTGCATATGATTAAAAGTGAATATGAAGTCTGCCTAGGATTTTGGTTTGCAGTTATCGTGAGTGTGAGATGCTGAGTGGTCCGCAAGCAGGCCAAGTAGCAACGTTCTGCTGAAAGTATCCTGGAAAATTAACATAACATCCACAAAGTCGCTCTAATATTTAACAACTCAACTGATATTGCAGTCCTATATCATGAGTTGTGACAGTATAATGAGTATAGGTTCCATCCCACTGGAAACAAAAATGTCTTTAAAAAGAGGTTTCGAGCATCTCAACTTTCTTCTGTAACTGAAGAAACTTGCTGCTGCAGCTTGTCACACCAGGAGTGAATGATGAGTGAGCACAGGTAGAAAAAAAAAATAATCTGAAAACTGTGGAGTCCAAACGGGGTCTAGTCATTTGTCAGTGTCCTGATAAGGGTGGTATGGGGTATCTACACAGGGTTATGCAACAGCCATTCCCAGACAGTCAGCTCTCGTGCGAAGAACCACAGATGACATCACTGGGCGGAGTCAGAACCGCAGTCCCGCCCCATGGCAGCAGACTCAAAGCTCTGGGGTGGACAGTGCAGCCTGCTGGCTCTGAAGCCCAGGACCATGTGTGTTTGCTCATCATCATCATCATCATCTGGAAAATATCAGTTACAGCACGAACCAGAAAAGATTAGTCAGTCAGCATAAGTCATAAGTAAACATACATTCAAATACAAGTTAGAGTATTCACACAGAAACAAACTCCACTTTTGTGTATTGTGACCAATCTCATGCAAAGATTTAGAACGTAAAGTGCTCAGGACCACTTTCAATGGTGCCAGTGAAAAACAATCTAACCAGTGGTGTAGCCTCAACCTGGTCCCGGTGAGTTTAAAGCCAAAGCCTCATTACACACATCCAGTCAGTCACGCAAGACAAAAAACTATTTCCTGCTTATTGTTACACTGAGTTAAGTCTTTTTCAGAACGGTGTTGTCAGGCTGTCTTTCTTACTCACCTATCATTAAAAACATGTGATTTAGTTAAACAAGCTTATAAATAAACAAAATGAAAATAGGAGGCCACCTATAGAGACAATGAAATCTTTTTCAGCAAAGCACATTAAAACAAAGCATGCGGTTAGATTTTCACTGCCTGATAAAAGGGAAAAATGACAAAACTGTCCAAAGAATGAGTTTTCTAGTCACACACACACACAATAGTAATTCTATAAGTTTTCCTCCAATAAAGGTGGACAGCTTCAGCAGAGGTTTGTTTGGCAGCAACACTACACACAAGCTACCAAATAGAGAATTCTGAGAGTTTTTAGAGTTGGAGCAAAAGCTGGGGAAGAAATATTTAAATTTTGGTTTGATCCAAATTGCTTCCTGTAAAAATGTCTCTAGAAGTGTCTTTCTAGGCTTTAATAAGGTAGGAAAATGATCTTGCTGATAATAACAGCAATTACAAACAAGATACTGCGTGAGAGCTACTGTCAGGTCAACTTGCCCATTTCTTTTTTGCTCTTTGACATTTACACCCAGGTCTTGTAAGCAATTCCCAGCCTTACACAAGAGAATCTAAAAAATATATATATTTTGCTCTTTGGCTCCCCCTGGAGTTATAAGATTCAACCCCTATACTATATAAACCAATCTTCCTCTGAGCCCATGCTCAGCCCTACATGGGAATTTATTAAGTTGAATAACCCAGCAACAACACCTCTAGAAGTCACCAAAAAAGCAACAAGAATACATCATTTACACACTATTTTTCTAGTGTTGCATTAAAACTATTTCTACAGGGAATTAATTTTTCTTCCCCAATAAGAAAGTGGTCTAATCAATCATTTACTGCGGACTTCTGGCAGACTTTGAAAACTCAGAAATTAATTCTGTATTCATTCATTTAAGTAGATTTTTTTTTTCAAGAAGGGACAATGCACATTAATCAGTATTTCAATTTAGATTTAAAATGTAAATGTACCAAAGTTAGCTCTAATGAGCTCATTTTCACCTGTAGTCCTTTGACAGGTAAACACAAGAAGATACAGTACACACTTTACAATAAAAAACATTTAAAAAAAATATATATATATTATTAATACACTTTAGTACTCTACCAGCAGGGTCTTAAGACGTTTCCCGTAATGACCACTTAAAAACATTTAAGTCCAACCACCCAACCTACCAAACTATAATTTACTGTTTATCTATGAAACTAGGAGTTGTAGATGAACTGAGACCTTATTCTGTATATATAATAATTACTCTAGACTCGTATCAAAGTGGCTATAATTTGAGAGCTCATTTTAAGCTCATTAATCAACTAATCCATAACATGCCAGTGCCTCCTGATTATATAAGTGAGTTGTTCAATGTTTCTGGAATTATTGGGTATGTGGGTGGAAAAGCAGTGATAGAGGGTGAAAGATAAAGGTTACTCACTCTGCATCTGAAGTGCCTTCTTTCTGGAGTTTGGCTCTGTCTGCAGCTGACCGATTCAAATCCCCACCTGAAGCAAGAGAGGGAGATGGAGAGATTATAAGAGAGTGAGTCTGGCGATAAGGAAAAGAGTGGCAGAATGAAGAGAAGAGATGTCACCAGCAGAGGAAAATGAGCCAGCGAAGAGAAAAATAAGGAGAGAGAAAAAAAAAAAGCAGGACAGTGAAAGTGTGAGAAAGTCTCAGACTAAACTCACCTTTGAGATAATCCACAAAGTACAGCATCACTACCGCCATCAGTGCAACTGCAAGACAGGAGGAGGGAAACCAGTGAGATGAATGAATGACAATGTCACTCCAAAGTGTCTGACAAGACTCTGAAAGACTAGAATATCACAGACAGACAGATAGACAGGAGCAGACAGGCAATACTGACTGCAAATGCAAGCGCAGAAGAACACTTCCAACACCAGGTATCCTTTAGTGTCTAGGATGGACCCTGCTGCCATAGCAATGAGAGCAAGTCCCAGGTTCTGGATTGACTGCATGCTGGTGGACAAACACAGACGGATAGTGTCAGAAAGAGAAACAAAAAATCTGTCTGTGGGTTGCCTAGTCAAGCAGAACTTTGAAGATGTAAGACATAATTATGTTATTCAAATGGTACATACAAGCCATAAGCTGTTCCCAGTTGATGCTCAGGTACCACAAACGCCACCATGGGCCACAGAGCACAGGCCAGTAAGGAGTAGGACACACCGAGGAGGGACTGCAAGACAAAAAAGTGGACACATGCTCGACAATTTAACACTGCCATAAGAAGGAAAGGTATAATTTCATTCCTCTGTGCACTAATATTTAGTTAAGTTTGGTTTAAGTAAAATTAATTTTGCTTAAAGGCCCACTATATAACTTATGCTATTTTCTCAGCAGCGCGCACCCTATCGACGGCTAATTCGGCATCCATCTTGGATCCTACCTGTACTGTGAGCTCTCTCCAGACAGTAGAAAAAAACAGCCTTTTCTCGACTCTTGTCTTATCTCTTACTCTTCTTAAGTTTCTTCTCTTCCTCTGATAATGTCTTCAAATGTTTCTTTGATGAATCCGCTGACGTGCGTTCAAGTCAAGTCAACTTTATTTATAAGCACGTTTAAAAACAACAAATGTTGACCAAAGTGCTGTACAACAGAGTAATAAAACAGAAATAAAAACTAAAAAATAAAGGAGGATTAAGCTATAAAACAGATATAAGAGGAATAAAAGACTATAATAAGACAAACAAAAAAACAAATAATCAGTAGAGAAATGGCAAAAATTCAGTCTGGTTTAAAAGCAAGAGAATAAAAATAAGTCTTCAAAACGACCGGTTTGTTTACATTTGCGTGCTAGCATGTAACGCAAAGCGAAACTTAGCAGGCGGCGTCCCGGATGTGAAAGTTCTATAGTGCGTTTTTTCAGCCGCGGGGTGGTGACTGGCCTAGAAATGCACATAATAGATGTACTGTAACTGTGCCATCAAAAGAGTCCGGAAAGCAGAGTTTTAAAGGTAGAAAAGTTAAATAGTGGGCCTTTGAAACTCAGGTCCTTATATTAAAGCCAACCTGAGTTACCTGCTGACAGCTGAGGAGTTATTTGGATTCAATCAGTCCAATCCTACACTCTCCTGATAGTATATCAGAAGAAATCATCATATATTAATTTAGGAGTATGATATTTCTTAGGGAAAAAAAACCAAACATCTAAACAACACTGTTTTTGTAATGCATGCATAAGCAAGGGTGGTGCAATAAGTCATGGGCTTTTCCAACTATCCTGCAGGGATTCAGTGACTTACTGTGGCGGCAAAACACTGATCTATTATCCTCAACAACAACCACACCTTTACACACAGAGATTTCTCATGGTTTTAAAACATTTGCTGACAGAGGTTAAGTAATTTTTGTAAAGGTCAAGGGTTGCCAGGGGCATTACCATGGCGATCCATGGGTTCCAGAAGGTGAAGGCCAGCATCATGTGAGCGGTGAGTGTTGCAACCACAGCAATTATTACCCAAATCACATTCCTCCCCGTCCTGTCAACCAAAAAGCCCAGAACTGGAGATGCAGGTGCTGAGATGATGTACACTATACTGGGAACGACACAGAACAAGCAGCCAGCAATTTATTTACTTTCTTTTAAAGAAAAAGGAAATGTATAAATCCCCCCCCAAGCTGTGAATCGCGTCAGCAGACTATAGCAGTGTTATTGTTTTGTGGTAAATTTGTCCAACCTGAGTTACCTGTTGACAGCTCTGGCTTCAGCTGGGGAGAAGTTGAATTTTTCAATGAAGAAGACCCTGAAAATGAAAAGATGATACGATAAGCTCAGACTTTATTCACACAGTGACAATGGGAGGAATACTTGAGTTTACTCTTGCGGATGTTCACTGTAGTCTTTCATATGTTGCTTTGTCTCCATTTGCCCTGAAGCCATTTGCTCAATAAGCTTTGATCCTTTGGAAAAAAAGTCATGGCAGCTGCTAAGGGATCAGTACTTACTGATCACTTAAATTAACTTTGTGATGGCTGTAGGTTTGTTTAGTTTTTTTACTTCCATTTTCTTCTTTTGTGCTCTGGCCCAGTCTGTTATCATTCCTAAGGCATCAAATAATGCAGTTTTGTCAAAACTTGAAGTATCTATGACAAAAACACAAGGTATCTTAAGGCATCTATGCAGGGACACACCTGCTGTGTGGCAGTATTTGACACCTTGGGCAAATGCTGCTTAAGATCAATAACAAAGTCAGCATGAAAACAAAGGAAGTGAGGGTGGTGCAATAAGTCATGGGCTTTTAGCTTCGGGGATCCATTTTATGAGGTGACATTTGCTTTTTGGTTAAATTTAAGGCTCCAAGCCTGGTTCAGTTAACACAGTAAAACTGGCAAAGGGTTAGGGAAATAATGTTCTGCTTGAAAGAGCTCATATTATTTATATTACTTTTTTGGGTTTACTTTTAGCTAATTAGGCTCGGCGGGCAAATGCCTTGAACTGTGCCAGATTACTGAATAAATGTTTTTACAACGTTAATACTTCACACTGAGAAAAAAAAAGCATAAGGTTACTTATAGCGTGATCATCATCTGATGCAAAATGTCCTAAGGTTGCAACAGTATAACGTGCCGAGAACAACAATGTGTGTGTGTGTGTGTGTTTGTATATATGTGTATAAATATAGACTTTTATTTGTTGGTCTCTTCAGCATAACAGCAAACTTAAGAGATTTTTCAATATTATTTTTATGTCCGTTATCGTCCCACAGTTGTGGGGGGAGCCTAAGAGAGAAAAAAAAAAAGAAAAATTGCCAAATTTTCTGGCGGTGCTTTAAGAAAATGCAATATACAACCTTTTGAAAATCACTAAAGGAAAAAGTCTCCAATTCCAAAACAAACTGCCAGAACTGAAAGAGAACCCAAAATCTACTGCAACATGTGGAGCTTATTCTGTGCGGCATACCTTAATAATGGTCCCAGAATAATGCTGAGTCATTTTTTGACATGGGAAAATAGTGAATTATAATTATTTGCAAGACTGGTTGGTGCCTGTGGCGCCACTTGATGAGCTGAACTATTTTCAACTATCCACAAAAAGCAAAGCAATGAACACAAAATTCAACACGAGATGTGTCTCCAGTCTAGAGACGCGCCAATACCACTTTTTGTTTTTTTTAAACCGAGTACAAGTACTTAAATTTGAGTACTTGCCGATTCTGAGTACTGATATGAGTACTAATAAATACCATTACAGTTCACTGTAATGTCAGTCAGATGTGACTTCTGATTGGTTAATTCCGTGATATATCAAATGGTTCATCCTGCGGCGGTCCTCTAAACGTAAGGTTTGGAACCGGTCAGAATCTTCATAGATAAGGAAGATAAAATGGTTTTTGGTGGATTATCTTCACCGCTGTGAAACAGCACCTATATGCCCAAAATCAGCTTCTCTCATTGAGATAATGATATTAGGATATTTAATACTGCATTAGCAAAAACTTTATGTGTTAATGTGTTTTTAAAATGAAAGCGTTAATTTCACTGATTAAATATCTTTCAATTAAGTGTTAATTTTGACGTGCCAAGTTTTTTCACATTGGTATCTGGCTCTGTAGTATTGGAATTTGGAACACTTTTACGATTACTGAGTACAAGAACACGCGCATATTATCGGACAGATACCCAATATCAGCATTAGGTACAGACGCATCCCTACTCTAGTCAAAGTGAAAGAGAAGCAAGACCACTGAACCCTTCCTGAAAAGTTCTAACCTAAGTAAAAGGTAAAGTGAAGCACATCCATAAGAAATATCTAATGCATCCTGTATTGCATGATAAATAAAGACAGCAGTAATGAGACTTTGTTCTGACTAAATTACTTAAGTGATACACAGACATTAGATGCCAACCGGGAGAAAGATTATGCCTGTGTGTCTGAGTGAGAGAGACAGCACAGATGAAATACTCACTGCCCCAGTCCAATAAAGGGGAAAATGGCGACGTAGTAACCCACACAAATGATGAAGATGAGCCACAGGGTGAAGGGGAAATCTTTCACATCTGTCAGCTTGATCACTTCACCTAAAATGCAGATTCAATACACACACAGGGGAGGTTTAAACAAGCAAAGCGTGTCTTCTCTTTTCAAAAGACAGCCTAGATTATAATAGGAAAATTATAAAACAAGCAGAGCTGTCTGAACTGTCATATAGAGAAATTAAATGCATAAATCTCATCACAGATATTTGGGAAGTCTGTAAAATGGTGCAGTCAAACTGTCAAAAACAAACCAAAGTCTTGTATTGACCAAAGTCACATTGATTTTGGACCTTGTAGCTGTTATTGACAAGTGTTTGTTAAAGAGGAAAGAAAACAGATTAAAAAAAAAAAAAAAGACATCTTAGATTATGTTACCCGTTTTCCCTTGTTCCTTCTGGAGGATCTTCTCGGCCCTCTTATCAAGGAATCCCAACACCAGCGCACAGATGAGTGAAAACAGGCAGGTCACACCAGCTAATGATAGAGAAGTTGCATATAGTGTCAGACGTAAGACAGGATCCTAAATAAACTTTCATGTCTAGCTGTAGTGCAACATCACGTGATGCCTGAGAATTACGACCCAATTACGTCCACAAAGGGTCAGATTAAAGTTTAACTTACAGTAGCTGTGGAAAAATACTATAAAAGACAGCACATAAGATGTATAAAAAGGGAAACATTTTCACGTGATTAAAAGAAGAAAAAAAAAGGGAGAAAAATATAAGAACTGACACCGCTTCTAACCCTTGTGATTCATCGAAGGCGGCGAGTAGCAGTTTCAGTTCCCTTGACAACTTCTCTGTAGAAGTGGTATCTGATATTGTTACTTACACAGAAAGGATCGAGTATCTGTAAGCAGAAGCTTCATTTAAAGTCTCATGTACTTGAATGAAGCACCCAATGTGTACTTACCTATCATTAGTGATACTCCCAGTGTTGTGTATCCAGTGGAGCCAACAATGAGTGCCACTCTGCTATAAACCCAGCCCATGATGTTCATGTTCACTGTGCTGCCCTACAGATGAGAGGGGAGAGGAGGAGGAAGAATGGACTTGATGCTTTAATGTATTTAGTCTATGGAATGGGTTTTGTTTTTTAAAAAAGAGGTATGTTGGTAGCATCCATACCAGTCGTGCCATGCTCAGCTGAAGGCCAAACACCAGATTGAGCTCTTTTCCTTTAAACCAGTTGACTGCATATGTGTTCTGGGCCACAGCCAAAGACTCTCCCCCAATACTATTTAAAAAAAAGAAAACAGTGAATGGGGCATGAAAACTATGTAAGATCAAATAATTCATCCCTTTAATATCAATAATTCTGTGACCATCTGTGACTCGAGACTTCTGCTTTTAGATTTGATGCAGGTTAGATATTGCTGAGGTGAAGTTCAGAGAATCTAGGATGTATAAATACAAAAACCCTTGAACATATCAGGCCATGCGTTTGCAAAAGGTGTGTCTGAAATGAGGGAGGAAGTGTTTGTTCATGTAAACTAAAACAGATCTTAAAGAGATGAAAAGCTTTTTTTTTTTTTTTTTACCCAAATACAAAGCGTCCAAGTTCCATCAGCCAGAAGAGATTCAGCAAAGCTCCAGTAGCAAATATGACCTGTTAATGAATGAAAAAGGTAAAAAAATATATATATAAAAAATGTTTAACACAAATAATTTACATTCTTTATATTCCATATAACTTTATTTATTTTTTATAAATAAACCCACCTGTCCAACACAGACAAAGAGGGAAAAGATGATGGTTCCCAGCCTACATGGACAATAGTGGAAAATAACACTGATCAAGGTGGTATGCACAAAAGCCACACAATTCTTTCACTTTCCTTTTCACTGGAAAAGCATAAAAAGAAAAACATGTTATTACGCACTTAAAAAGATCAAAGTTAGACATTTTTCTACCTGATACCAAACACTCTGTCAAGCAGAAACCCTCCAAAGAAACAGAGAACCACATTGGGCCAGGAGTACCAGGCATACAGCTGCATGAACTTTGCTGTATTCAGGTTCAGATCCTGGGAGAATCAGAGAGGAACAACAGAGTTCAATTATTTTCCACTTTATATTCCAGCCTGTTTGTGTAACATAGCATGTGAATAAAGTATTCTGGTGGCAGTGTTTACAGGGAGAATAATCGAATCTTCTGATTGGATTGCTGTGCAGATTACTCTTTAAATAAGTTACTCTTTAAATGCAGAAATCCAATTTGTCTTCTGCATTAAAAAGAAAGAGCTACTAACGCTGGTTTATGCTTCATTCTGGTTTATACTAAGATGTCCTGGGGTGTGAGATTGAATGTAGACAGAATTTATCACCTGTATGACTTGAGTTTGAAGTGCAGCTGGATTGTCATAACAGAAATAGCTTCCTGGAACAAAGAAACCACATTTACAAACAACAAACATGCTGACATTTAAATTTATCATCTTACACGATCAGCGACAATCACCACACATTCTTCCTGGAAACCATTCGCGACTTATTCAACTTGAATCAATCCAAACTATCATTAATAAGCCGGTCAGGATGCTGTTTACTGCTCACCGAATCCCAAAAAGCACATGAAAGTCAGGATGACCACCCGGTGCAGAAGGTGGCTGGGGTCGCATATGGCGGGCATCGGTTTGCCGGTGTCCTGACCGGCTCCTCTGGCTGCCTGTCGGCCGGTGGACGAGTCCTCATCCTCCTCTCCCATTAGGTTCTGCCGCTCCTCAAAATCCGCCATGTTCTGTTGTTTGGGGAAAGTTAACAGAAGACGGGAAGACGCAGGCGATGGATCATATGACCCGACAGACCAGTCACGTGGGATTCTCGCTTTACGTGCGCGTGTGCTGACTTGTACGGCGACGTCACATGAACGCGCAGAGCAACAACAGAACAGACACCCGCATGATAGACTTTAGCCTCTGTTACGACAGAAATGGTGTTCTTATTTCTGAGAAAAAGACCCAGATAGTGGTGTTTTTTGTTTTAAATTACATTTGGCCAAAAATGTAGGTATTGTAGAACAACAGAAATAGGCTAAAAGAGCATAGTGAAGCAGAAGAGTAGTCTGGTTGGCTCCTCAGCCTTTGAGGTCACAGTCTTTGGTGATGGTCTAAGGGGAAAATATGAGTAGCACTATACAATTTATTATATAGATTATAAGAAGTATAAGTGATCGAACCCATTAATTTGCGCTTAATTAATTTACATGTACACTCAATTTCTATACCTCCTGAATTTTGTAGGTCTGGGATCAGATTTGTTGATGTGAATGAAAATACCAGAGTAAAATCACCTTGTCTATGTTTAGCATATCAGAGAAAAACAGGACTGTTGAACTAAGTGACCTTCCATGACTGTGTTCACTCCATCTACTGTAGATGTCTTTGAAACACATATTAAAACAGAAATACCACATTCAGAAAGCACCACTCTAGCATGTTGTTGATTATTTATCTGATCTCATGTTTGTAAAACTGCTGTTGATTTTTTTTTCCATGTCCAACTTTTAAAAGTGATCATATATTTACAAAAGTGCAGGCGGGGGCCAGAAACAGCTTATGTAAAGCAAAGCAGTACAAAACTTTCCCACCTAAAGAGAACCACTTCCTGGTTTCTGAGCACAGAAAGGCCAGTAAGGCTTTTTTTTTAAAACAACATTTCTCTGCCCCCTAGTGGGCAAAGTGGATAATTCAAGATCATAAGGGTGATTCAATGTGATTAAATTGGTTATACAACGACTACACAAAATCTTCCATGAATAAATTAATAAAAGAAAAAAAGTAGAAAAGATAAAATTGTACTGGTGTATATTTGCTTATGTGATTTTACCTTTCTGTCCTTGATCAAGGTGTGCTTGTAGTCTGAAACGTGGAATCTCAGAGGAGAAAAAGTTAAGGATTGGAAAATGGTAATGAAAGAGCCAGTTTCTTATGATGCTATTAAAGATTCAGAATTCTCTGCTTAATTTATTTCACTGAAATCCATTTCTATTTTTTTTTTTTTTTTTGGGGGGGGGGGGGGGGAAACTTTGGTCCAATCGGCCTCCCAAAAATTCC
>JBBBVU010000009.1:15132599-15173028 GCA_037177055.1 Atherinosoma microstoma | reverse complement strand
TGTGTGTGTGTGTGTGTGTGTGTGTGTGCGTGCGTGCGTGCGTGTGTGTGTGTGTGTGTGTGTGTGTGTGTGTGTGTTTGACGCTCTTACAATGGGTGGTCTCTGGAGCTACTGTGTGGATGTCTTGTCACAATCCCAGTGAGTTTGCCAGTCTCCCTCCGGGTGAAAGACCCTTTCCTTCCTTGCTTCCTGTTCCAATTGTCTGCTGAGAGGCTTGCTCTGCTCCGTGCCAGTCCCTCTGCCTCCGCTAGCTTGCGCCAGTCTCAGTGGCTGTTGACGTGTAAAAGCAAAAGCCATGGACTCATGTCTTGATGCAAATGTAGAGACCTCCTGCACAAAGCTGCACCTCCCTACAAGCTGCAGCTTATTTAGCTAACCTCTGTCTGTCTTATTGTCAGTCAGCAACCACCAGATGATAAAAAAAACAACAACTGTGGTTTTTACGGGTATGATGTGCTTCTAACTTCACATGAAATGCTCTAGTCCCCTTTATATTTGCAAGTTATGCCATTATAGGAGAAGTAAATTATTTTACACAGTAATTTTGTTGAAATTATCATCTTACATTTAATACATTTCTATTATATTTGCATTAACTCTATGCTCTTACAACATTATGTGTAACCTGAAAAACTGTCAAATACAAAAAATAGTTGACATTCCTCATCAGTTCTATTTCCTTCTGTGCCTCTTGATAAAAATAGTGCTTTCTGAGAACATCCCAACATGACTTCCTGTGTGATTTGCCTAGGCTCTTAGCCATATTACAGATGGGAACAAAGTTGTGTTTACTACAAAATAATCCCCAAATTAATGTTGTTTTCTTGTCAGAATCTTCTCTGCCAATACACCACACACGAGTTTGTGGTTGCGTACAGATTTAATGTTAAGCATGATCACATCATGATTAAATATTTTTAAAATACATCAGTGCTGAGAAGTAAAACCGCACTTTGGTGTGTTTGATAATTTTAAGAAAACTGTGTGAACTAAACAGAGTTTGTGTAGTTAATACAAGCCTAACAATAAATGACCAGTAAAATGGATCTGGCTTTGTTGAACACATTCTTTATTATCACAGTTAAACTGTAAATATTCATTAGCATGCAGAAAGATTCGCATTAGCAGATAGAGATGTTGCACATTTGAGGATCTTCATTTTTATTACCACAGAATTTAAAAGAGCACAATGTTTGATGCAAATGTTAATTTCAACCAAAGATATTTTGCGTAACACAACTTCTGATTCTAATGTCATTCTCTGGTCCATTTATCTTCTCTCTCATTACAGTGTTTCCTAGCAACGGTTTCAGGCTATTTAGAGCCACACTTTGACTAGTGACAATACAGCAAATGGCACACAGATTGTATGTAGACAAAACATTGTATGTAGATCAAATAATACTTTAACATTTGCTTTAAAAATCTGGCTCTACAGTCAAGTGAAAATAAAGTGCATCCTCATCCAATTTTAAGGTTTACCAGGCCATAAAATTAGATAAATACAACCTAAGCTGAGCAACACATGACATATCGTAAAATATCCTTATTTATTTTACAAAATTAAGCCAAAATGTAGCATATCCTGTTTCCATACCAGTAAACAGGGTAAGTAGCAGCTAGGTGCTACTTATCAAATGCCTTTGATTATATGATCATCAGCAGGTTCGAGTGCCCCTCTAAAAGCAGAAGTTGTGTCTGTTTGCTGCCCTGGAGCACGTAGGGGTGTTTTAACACAATGCCAAGGAAGAAAGACATCAGCAATGAGCTTTGAGAAGCAACTGCTGCTCGAGTACGACATTCTACAGTGAGTAAGTTATTCACAAATGGAAAATATTCAAGACAGCTGCCAATCTTTCCAGAAGTGGATGTTCCAGCAAGTTCCTCCCAAGGTCAAACTGAGCAATGCTCAGAGAAACTACTAAAAACCCAAGAGCCAAATCTTAGACTCTATTGGCCTCAGTTCACTTAGAATTTTGAATGTTAAAATTCAAAATAGGGCAGACAAAGAACTGGGTCTTGTGGCAAAGTAACCACATGCACTGCAGCAGCAGGGGGTAAGACCTTTAAAGTGCTGTACATAACAGAAACCCCCACCCCCCCAAAAAAACTAAGCAAACAAAGGCAGACAAAAAATCCTCCACAATGATGAGACTTAACATTGTACAGAAAATTATTATCCTAAGTTATTGCTGCTAAAGGTGGTTCTACAAACTATTTAATCATTGGGGTACATACTGTGCCTCATTATAGTGGTCCAGTTTATTGTAAATGCAATTTGTTATGTGTTGTTCATCTGAGGTTGCTTTGACCTGTTTACATAAAACCTCAGAATTAAAGGGAGGCTTGAATTTGTTTTCACATGACTGTGTTCCATTTTCCTTAAAATACCAAAATACATTCTATTTCTAAAGCATAATATGCTTTATAGTATATAATATTAAACAACACAACTTGAACTAAAGTGCTTTACAATAAAGATTAGAGCAAAAACAATATTCTATGAAAGAAAAAGTGAAGCACAACATGGAAAATCTATAAAGAATGAATAAAACAAACCAAAAGCAGTAAAACATTCCAGTTAAAACATAATGGGTTAAATGGGGTAAAAAAAAAAAAAAAGATCAAGTCCTTGGTGATTTTCCTCCTGTAGCTACTTTAACTGAGGTAAACACATTTTTCATCACAGACATCAGCTTCTCCTTGAACTCTCGACAGAGGAAGACGTAGAGAAGAGGATCCATGCAGATGTTTGTAGTAGCGAGCCAGAGGCTGAGTTCCTTTGCAAACTCAGTCAGCATGTAAGTGTAAGAACACCCGGCTTTAGAAGACTGACTGACTTGTTGAAAAGTGTATGGGAACCGGACTAGGTGGTACGGACCAAATGACACAAAAAACACAGCAATAACCAGAAAAACACGCAGTTTGATTTTCTGCTTTCCCTCGCTGTTTTTGCTGCCGGAGTTGCGATAAGACCGGATGACTTTGTTTGTGATGCAAATGTAGCAAACTACAATGACCACACTGACAAGCCAAAAGAAAACATTCAGAAAAAGTGATATCTTTTCATGGAACTCTATCCCCTGTGGTCCTTTTAGGATCATACAGCTGTTGATCTCTGTCACATTGACTGGTGATTTATTAGTTAAAATGATATTTGGTAAACCTGTGCCTGCAAACATAACCACCCAGACTGAGCCTGACATTACTTTGCTAAAGGTCAGACTCTGACCAAACCTGCTGTGGGGCATCATGATCTTAAAGAAACGGTCCAGACTGATCAACCCCAACAGAGTGATGCATGTGTACTGCGTGTTGTAGAAAATAACCAGGGTAAAACGACATGATGAAATAGCTAATCGATGCCATATTTCCGGCAAGTTTCCTGCAGCTATGATTGGGATCATCAAGGTCATAATAATGTCAGCAGCTACTAGATTTTTCAGGTACACCACAAAGGTGGTGGTAGATTTAAGGTTCAGAGACACCCAAGCAGCCACAACATTAAGGAACAAGGCTACAGGGAACATCAAAAAGTAGAGAGCTGGGATTACAAAAGGACTGTGAGAAAAAACGTCACATTCAGAAACATTGTGAGATATCTGGTTGGATGGATCCACTCCATCTGAGGAAAAAAACAACAACACATAATTCATGTGTTTTTAAAATCAGAGCACAGCTTAAACTGTATAGTAATTTTTTCTATTTTTGATTTTTTTTTTTAACAATATGTAGCTTATTTTCTCTTTACATTTACATCTGAGGACAGTGGTTTTCCCAGTTCTATACTCACGCTGATGGCTATGAACGTATGGATCAATGAAATCATCCATCATCTGCCTTTTATATTAGATCAGGTTGCAGACTGTGCAAAATAAATGAAACAACGTGTTGTTTATCATACTATTACAAGCATTTGAACAAAAATTAATCAGTTTCTGGGACCTAAACAGTAAAGTCAAACAGAATAGATCTGAGAAGAGACTCAGAATTGAGGCAGATTATAGCCTCACTTGTCTCGCACATCCTAGTTTTCTTACTTTCATAAAAAGACAAATTTGTGTTCATGATTTGATCACTAACACTTTTATGGAGGATGAGACAGATTATTAAATCTTTGATACCTGAACTTATATAAATTTTTTTGTCAATGATTTGATTTAAATCTTTTGTAGATAAACAGACTTCTTTCCACTCCCTTTTGAACATTGATGTTTTGCATTACATGTTCACATTTTGTCAAAAAAATCTGTTCAATGTTTGTAAGACACATGCACCCTAAACTGGATCAAAACACACTGTTAAATGTTGGCAGTAATAGGTATATAGAAAATGTGAAATTCCTTATGAAAAGTACAAAATCATCTAGAGCTTGATAGACAGACTGTAGTATATGTGTCCTTGTATACAAAATAACAGGAAGACAACATTTTTTAAACTACAAACCTACTCAAAGAATAAAGCAGTTAGTACTGTAAAATGTGTAAATACCTACCAAGTACTCCTATATTTTAGATTTCTTAATTGTGTAGACCAAACTTATAGAAAAAACTAACAAAATGAAAAATTGAGGTGGAAACCCCTGATAGAGTTGACAGGATGAAAAGAGAAGTAATTAATTCAAGTTATGAAATTTATGAAAACTTTACATTTGCTGTTTGATTACATTTAATCAAATTTAATGGAATGTATTCATTTTAATTCAAAAATATATTTTTGGGGGTCTGTTTCTTACTTCTAAATTTAGTGTCACAAGACATCAAAAATGTTTTCCTCTTGAATTACTTATTTTATCAATGATGTAAATATCTGAATAAATATCTGAAATAATGATGAACAAATATGTTTATTGCTAAACTTACCTTTGATGACTTGTTCCTCTCCTCTCGAACACAGTTAATGAGATGGATCAGTGTGACGATTGTACTGGCATGGTAGGTGTTTTTGAAACACTGCTTATTTCCATAGTAAACAAATTGAAGTTTCAGTTGTGTTAAGACCAGCAATTTATCAGGACATATGCAAACACAGGTCAAACACAGTGGTTTTAACAAATACAAGATTGACAACAAACATCCAGCAGATAGTGAAAAAGTGAAATTAGAGCTGAGATTTGAATACAAGGAGCCAGACATTACTGTTTATGCCTCACATTTTATACTGTGTTTGGACAAATAATTATCAACACTGTAAGATTGTTTAAGGACAGGTAGAATCTTATCGGTTTTCTTACCCAGTATAGTTGGTTTGATTTTACTTTACTTTTTATTGGATATTTGTGGTTGAGCTACATATCCGGCAAAAACACACTGTGTCATTTTATTTTATGTTTTACCACCAGTGTTGACTTAAAATGATCTTTTCTGTTGGTACTCAGTTAACAAAAATGAAGATGGAAATGAGCGAGTGGTGATTGAATTGTGATTTATTTATAAACCTCTGTGGATAACTGTAGTCCCATGCATTTCCAGAGGGTGGAGGACCAGTTTCCTGTACCACTTAATTTTCCTGTAGCTTCATTTGACTCAGCAGTAGGTTTGAGCTGGAAATGCATTTCACTTTTGTATGCCTTTCCAGTTATCTGCTGCTGAGACATGTAATGAAGCAATAGGGAAATTAACTGGAATCCTATGCCACCATACGAAATAGGACAACAGTTAAGCACAGAGCTTAGAAGCAGTATAAAAATGACATCCAAAATAAGTCTAAATTTGACGTAGAAAAGACCTCCACAATGACCACATTTGGACTACAATTAGCCCTAATACAGAGTTCACCTGGACGTCAATACTTGACATTCTGTAGATGTGGGAAAAAAGAGTAACAGTCTGCATCTTGGGAGGACCTAAATTAAACGTCCAAAAATTACTTTAAAAGACGTTGTTTGGACGTCTCTTTGCTCAGTGGGTAGGATTATAATCATCTTGTGATTCATTAGAAATATTTCATATGCTAATACTGACGTGTCATCATCCCTGTGCCTCATCTTGTTGCTGATGTAAAAGTTTTTTCTATGTGTTATTGACAGATTTTACACTCTCATAATAGCTATTACAGAAAAAAAGTTTTGATCTATAGGTCATTTGTTTCTATTTTCTATATTGATATTTTATATCATTTCAGGTCAAGAGTTCTATAGACAGCTCCCGAGGCTGGAAACTCTAATGAACTTATCATCAGTTCTCAAAAGAGCTCCACTTTAAGACATAAAGATCAGGTGGTACTGCAGTTATCAAGTTAACCAAGCAACCTTTGATGAGGAATATACATTTATTATTTTTTAGAACAGTTATGTCTACGACATGATTGCATGCACATGTATTATTTCATAGTTTCCAGATTTTAAAATTTGTTTAAAAATCTACTTATGAGCAAGCAAACCCCTTTATAAAAATGACTATGCATATATTCAAAAATCATCGTCACATCATCAATGTACATGTAAATGGGTGAATGTGGCTCATATTGTGCAGCATTTTGAGTGGTTGATAAGACTGGACTAAGTGTTGTCTGAGCCCAGTGTTTTACTATTCAGCTCCATATAAAGAACAACCAAATAAATGACAAACACAATAACAAAACAATAAAAGAAGAAGAATATGCTCACATGCTTGTGTGGTTAAAATAAAAACTAAAAAAATCATAGAAAGACAGTACATACAATACCTTGCTTTTATACTTAACTATCACTAACATTGACTGAGACTTGAATTTGTGTACTCGTGTGATCTCACCTATTTTATTTAGAACAGAATAAAAATCTGAAAAATATATTTTCACAAAGAAAATGCAATCAAATTTCTGGATTATGTTCCTATCTTGTTTCCAGTCCAAAAATTTTAATGTCAGTAGATGCTAATCCTCATTACATCACTAGATGGCTGTACAACACAACATTTTAAACCTGAGAGTGCCTCTCAGTTGTATTATGTTCTGCATCTCTGAGTTTCCATTAAATGATCTCACACTTCCTAAAGGTTTATATATTCACAATTAATTATTTACTTTCTTCACTGGTGAGAGTTCTTTTTCCAGAATATATTACAGATACTGTTGCCTTTCATCATGTTGGTCAGGTTTTCTCTGCATTCTTTGCACAGGTAGATGTAGAGAAAAGGATCCAAGCAAGTGTTGGTGGAAGAGACCCAGATGGCTAATTTGTATGCTATGATAGTTTCAACACAGAAATCAGAGTTCTGGGGCAGAAGCATATGAAAGCGAACTAAGTGCAGAGGCACAAAACACACAAAATATACCAGAAGGATCAAGAAGACCCGTAGCTTGGTCTTCTGCTTTCCTTGTTTGTTGTTGCTCCCAGATTTTCTGAAGGACTTCAGGACTTTCATGGTGATGCCGATGTAGGAAAACACAATCAATATGCTGACATACCAGAAAAGTGTTTCCATAAAGGACATAGCAAACCTGAGATGACTCAAGCCTGCTGGACCTTTCAGGGACATACAGAGATTTTCTCTGGTATCATAAGGAGGCTGATCAGATAGAATAATTTCTGGTATAGCTGTACATACAAATACCACAAACCAAACCAAAGAGGACATTATTATGCTAAACAACACGCTTTGTCCCAACACCTTTCCACATGGCCTAACGATTTTGAAGAAGCGGTCCATGCTGATTAGACCCATCAAAGCGATGCTTATGTACAGACTGGCGTTGAAGATCGTATCGTTGTAACGGCAGATGAAGGCCCTGAACTCCAGCGCTGCACCAGGTAGCATGCTTGCTGCCCTCAGAGGGAGTGTCAGTGTCATGAGCATGTCAGCCGCCATCAGGTGTTTTAGATACACTATAAAGGTAGAGCTGGACTTAAGGTGCAAAGACACCCACATTGCAACTCCATTGAGTACTAATGCAACAGGGAATGTGAGGAAAAGGAGGCTAGCAACAACCATATTTGTGGTCACAGGGTTATAAGAAGCGCAGTCAGAGGAGAGGTGGGATGTGTTGTTCTGCATCATTTGGATCTGTGAGAGGACATAAAAGGATCAAATAATTACAGTATATCAAACAATAAAAAGCGAAATCATCAGTGAACTCTCTGGGCCCTGTAGTCCAGACCTGCATGTGTACCAGTCATATACCTGTCAGATGTTGAAGCTGTTTGAGTCCGCTAGGGAAAAAGTCAGGACTGAATTCTGAAATGAGCTGGAACTAGCTCCTGGCTGATTTGAGACTGCAAATTGCCTCTGCTTTACATTTTTCCCAGCTTGCCCAGCTGTATCCGATTTTCATTTGTCATTAGTATAAAAAAGCATTTGTTGCTGTGTTTGTTTTTGAATGTCCAGCCAGAGTATTTGAATACTTTCCTGAAATATGAACTTGATACTTCCATGTTTGACACCATGTAATAGAAGTTCTGTAACTGTTGGTTTTATTTCACCCACTTATAGAAAAAGACTTATAAGCCCTTGTATTATTTATCAAAAATAGCCAGGTTATTCTAATTCCCAAAATTTAGCCGTATTAAATTAAATTCAGCTTTATTTGTATCTCACTGTTATTTCAAGCCTTTAACATACTGTACTGTAGAAAAGTCTTGACCACCTAACATTTTTATTTTCTTCCAAGGAGCCAGATCTAATAGTCATCTCTTAAAATGGTCTTGAGAAAAAGTTCTCCAGGCTTTTTGCAAGTGGCTTTAAGTCCAGTTATTATATTTTAACTTTCTTTGACAAATATGCTTTATTTTTTTCTTAAATCCGTCAACACTGACTTAAAGCTCAGTGTTGGGTGGCATAGGTCAAGCATAAAGGAGGCACCTGACTCAAAGGATGAACCAGTGTCTTCACATAACAGATAACCTAGCAAAGCACAAAACAAGTGCCTGTTTACATAAATTCATTTGTAAGGCAAATAATTCTGAGTAATATTTCTTTATTATTTTAGTACAAATCAATAAAAAAAAAACCACATACACATAAATGGACATAAACAGATGAACCAAGTGTAAGCAATGATGAAAATGTTCCTGGCATATTTCTGTATCAACTCTGTTCTGTTATAGTCTTTAAGCTCTTTATTTAATAAAGTCACATTTAGTGTGATTGCTCTATTGACTTAAAGTATTTCCTTATTTTCTGAAAGTTGTAATAAGTAATTTTAAGACACTCACCACTGAGGATCGTTATCTGCTTAACTTCACGTTATCCACTCTGGGAGATTGATTCCCTAAAACAACAATTTTGATGCTTGTCAGCCTCTTGAACCAGCAAGATGCAAATCTACCAATGGGGGAAGGGGGGTGTTCAAATAATATGTGCTGTGATAACCTCATTCTACAGTTGAATAAAAGCTATTTTTTTTTATTTATCATTATTCATTGTAATAATAATATCATTATGTTTTTGATCATGCAAGAATTCAATATATCTGTCTTTAGATTTGTAATTTCTTCATTTTTGTTGGTTTTCTTTTTAACTGAAAGCCTCAGATCTTTTTGCCATGTACAGTTTGTATCATAAAGCAGCACACATCATTGGAAATCCTCTGTAATGTGGGAGCCCTCAGTACTTTATGTGGTATGTTATATCAGTGCGTTATTACAAGAAAAGATAACTAGTGGCACAATTCAGCAAGAAAATGATTAAATACGCATTAAGTCTAAATCAATGCAAATACAAGCATGCTCTTTTATATGATACATAAAGAGATAACAGTGTTATAACAGATAAGGTTTATTACACACATTGGTATTAAACATGGCTTTTTTAATTTAGAATTTAATCTTGAATTAGTATGAAGATATTTAAAAAGAAACTTAATAGTGTTATGAACAGAAAAAGATACGTCAGTGAGGTAAAACATGATATGATATGACATGATAAAACAAGTTGAATATTACAGTTAGTGCCACAGATCATCCTGCAAGTTTTTTAATGGTTGGTATTATAACTTTTTAATTACATACACTTCATTTGTGGATTTTCTTTCTTCCTCAAAGATGGACTGCAGATGTCACCAACTGCACTGTCAGTAAGCTAAATCAGAATTTAATCTGATTCATAACAGCGTATAATACAACCATGAAATATGTTGACAAAAACCCCCAAAACAAAACAAAACTGACTTTCTATACAACAGAATAATATTACTTTTGTTCTGTGGTTTTATGTACATGCAGACGACTCTCTGCCTGTATCTGTATCTGACCCTCTCCCCGTTATCCAGCTGCAGGTACCAGGAGGTAGTTTCAGCGTCTTGAACAAAGTGGCCCTGAAAGACTTACAGAGGAAGAAGTAGATGAGAGGGTCCAGAACAGAATTAAGGGATGAGAAAAAAAGTGTGCTTTCCTTCAGTTGGAAGAAGAAAAGCTTGAGTTTACAATCAAAGAGAACCCCTCGGGTCTGGCTCATTGTGTACGGCACTCTGGCAAAGTGAAATGGCACAAAACACACAAAGAAGACGGCTAGAACCAGGAACACATTTGCATTAATTTTTCTTTTGCCTTGTTGGTGCTTCCGAGTTGTTCCCCCACTTGGTGTTTGGGATATAGCCCCTTCAGATGTGTGGGACTTAGTGCGGGAGTAGGATCTGTAAAGCTCTTTGGTGATCAGAGTGTAGCATACTATCACAGTCACCAAGTTTCCCCAGAAAATGACTTGACAGACATGATTTACCACCTCATGCCAGTAAAGGCCAGCCTGTGTTTTCAGGTCGCTGCACTTGAAATATGGAGAAGTTGGACTTTTACTTGTAAGGATCACATTGGGGAGACAGAGGATCAGCAGAAGGGTCCAGATGGCTCCTGAAAGGAGTTTCCTGCGGGCCAGCCGGGCAGAGTTTGTGCCCCTAAAGGGATTAAGGGTCTTTCTGCAGCGATCGATGCTGATGAGGCCAAAGAAGAGGATGCTGATATACATGGTGAGGTAAAACAGCACAGAGGAAACTCGACAAACAAATATCCGTAGATTTGTGGATGCCATGTTGGAGTCTGACAAGACCTGCAGAGACACAACATTAACACTTGTAGGTTTTCCAGTCAAACACACTTGTCACTGTTTATGAAAGATTTATTAAGTTCTATTCAAGAATGTAAAGAAAGTCTTCTCTCCCATCTTCTTTGTCTGACATTAACAACTTGATGGATCCTTCCTAATTGCTGACATCTTGTTGATATTTTGCTGATTACATTATAGAAAATAGGAAACTTGGTCATTAAGCTCGTAGACTTTTTTGAAAGGCTTTAAGTAGTTTATATAAAATATATCCTTAAAAAAAGGTAAAAAAATTTAAAAAAACAGAATCCAACCTAACATAAATAAACACATTAGACATGAACTAATAAGTAAGGCAAACCTTGAAAGGAAACGTGAAGGTCATGATGACGTCTGCAACGACAATATTCTTCAGGTAAATAATGAAATGAGACCGTGAAGGGATGCGGAAAAACACCCACACTGCCACACTATTGAGTGACATCCCCACCAAGAAAAGACTGGAGTACAGAACAGGAAAAACAACCGTCTTCAAAACGTTGTCACGGGAACAGGTGCTGTTGGTGTGGCTGTGATTGCCAGGGAACGAGGGAAATGTTGTGTTCCACTCCATTTGTGTATCTAAGTTAGAAAAATATAAACAAGTCACTCTTAAGAAAAATGTAATGTTTCTAAATAATAATAGAAACAGTAAGTTACTCTCACAAAAGCATGTACAAGATGTGGATAAAATATCAAAATGTCAGATTTTCCCAAAAACTCTTTAGTATCTCATATCAATACTTTGAAGTTTCACATCATGAAAAGGCTGAACAACACACAATAGTACGGCCTTTCTTTTTTTATTCATTAACATTATATCTGATTTACACGTCTTAACTGACAGCAATATGACAGAAATGACAAAACATGGTTATTGTGATAAAAAAAGAAACTACCGTATTTAAAATTCTGTAACATACCTGATAGTTTTGATATTTTGTGTTACTGCCGTTTAATTGTCCCTCCGTCCAAATGTGACACAGGTTGGTTGTCTGTTCCTGTTCATTTCAGTTTTTAAATAGGCATTTGTGTGGGTAGTCACAGGAAGACTTTCTCATTTCTCCTTTCTCTTTCCTGTTGAAAAAAAAGAGAACATTTCTCCTTGTATTTGAACAGCCAGGGCCAGTTCATTTAATCAGACTAACACTAAGTTAAAAAACAGCAACATACATGTCATAATGAGTTAAACCTTTTTTAAAGAGGGCAAAATTAAGGCATTTATGGCATGCCATATTTAAAGACTGATTATCATTGGCCCAGGAGCTCTTACTCATTTCCTCCTTTCACTTGTTCCATTTTGTGTAACATTTTTTTTTGTCATTTCCTCTTATCTCTCATTATGTAGTACCTTAACATATTATACCCTGTGAAATTTTACAGATGTACTACACTAATCAGTTTCAATAGCAAACATCTGTGTTACAATCTGGACCCTTGATGAAGTTGTTTTAACTCTGTTTTTCAGTAAATGTAAATATTCACAAACAGGAAGGAGCAGAGGTCAGGGTTAGACTGGGCAAAGATGAGCTGTCACAACATGAGTCATTAAATACATCCTTCTTTTTATTTTTCATGTCAGCTCCTTCCTCTGCAAAGTTACTGAGCTGCAGCCTGTTACGGTGCATGCAGGGCAAATATCAAAGCCATCTGCACAGTTTCAAAGAAAACAAAGAAAGGATTTGTAGAAAACTGCAAATTTGCACCGACATGTATGTCTTTAACCAAATATCACACCCATAAGTGGTTGCTGAGATGCTGTATAAATGCTGCATTATGACCAAGAACATTGTTGATGCACAACAACATGCAGAAGTACATGACATGATGCATGCTCTTGCACTTTTGAGGTTAACCCAGGTAAATACTTGAATAATTTGATTGCATGTTCTTGGGATGGCACCTGGGAGGCCAGTCAGATTTTAGGGGTGGTCTGTGCCCCCCTATGTCACCCCTCTGTCCCTGCTCTTGAGTACACTGAACTCATATTTACACAGTTCACAATATATGTTGAGGTATCATGCAATTATGGCAAAATGCAACATAAACCATTTCATTACAAAGGTCATTACTAAAACAACATGAACAATACATCCATAGAAATGTACCAATTTGTGTGAAGTGCATCAAACAGACTTTTATCCAATTCCTGTACATTTTGAGTTGTTCTTCTTTTCCTCACATGACCCAGATGGCCGTCTGCCCTGCATTCACTTAAGGGACATCAGTTTGCATGAAAATGCTGCAACTTCCTGCGTCTGGGGCAAGATTGGTATAATCAGCAGTATTCAGTTCCTAAGTTAAAGCTAATCTAATGTCTCTGTTTGCACACTTGATGGTCTTGTGGGTTTACATTTAATTTCAGTTTCATCATTTTCAAACTGCTCTAGTGGAGGCCAAATTCCCAGCCCTCCATATTTACATCCAGTCATGCTTCCCACAGCTGTGATCTCTGCACATCTGCTTCTGATCAGCTGCGAGACATGCTGCATTTCAGTTTAACACCAACTTTTATTCTTGGCAAAATTTTTGGTGTTTTAACACATTTCTCACATAAGCTGGTCAAAAGATCAGTCACTTTTTGGTTTAAAACACACTGTAGGATGTGCTGAATGCATGCTTTTTCCTTCAATAATCAAGTTTGAAAATCATTAACAAGTGGCAGGTATACCTGTATTCCACCCTCTTGCATTTGTTTTTCTAAATTTGCATGAATCATTCACAGAGAGGCATAACCAAATTAAATTTGACTGCACAGTTGCAAACAAACATCTAGACACATGAAACGTTGGATTAGAACTACACACATTGTAATTTGTGTCAGCTCCCTCTGCGACAGGCAGGAAGAGAGAAATGACGAGAGGAAATAAAAAGCACTCAACACAAGAATTGACTGAATTTCCATGTAAACCCCCTCTGAGGCTCTTCACCTTCCATGTCAACCCTTGGTCTTAAAGTCACCACTTTCTGCCAGTTGCCAGACCACAAGTATAAAAAAAACACATCTGCTGTTTTGCCTGCAGAGTTAAGACAATCCCTTTTTTCACCCTGTGGATGGAGAAAACTGTTCTCTGTGGCGTATTACTTTCAGCAACCCTGCTATGAGAGAAAATAATCTTTGGTGATACCATATGTGGTTGAAGCAACTATGAAATTGAGGGAAAAGTGACAGAAAAACATCAGCCTAGCAAGAGCTGTGACAATGATCTAAAGAGACTAGGGTGAAGCTGAACTGTGACCTCTGACCCTTAAAAACGGTCAGTGGTTGATCACAGTGTCATCTTGACAGGTGAGATACACAAGAATGGAACTTCTTAACACACAGACATAATGGTGGCTCATGCTTGTGGTTTGTGTGAGACTGTCTGTGTAATGTATGTTTATGTACATACATTTCCTCTGGCAGGATTTTGGATTTGTTTGTACACTCATTGTTGAAATGTGTAGGTCATGATTGTTTTGACGGTGTAAGATTTCTTTAGCTCCTGCTGTGCTGCTCACTCTAGGTTCCAGTACGTCTGCCTCCCATATGGTTATCCACGCTGACAAATCCAAAGCTGCTCGTAGGGAGGGGAAGATTATTATGACTGAAAATAGTTTTCTATTAATGATTACACCACATTTGCTGTCACGCTCAGTTTGTGTGTAAAGCATCATTTCATCTTTGAAATCAAAACTTCACTGAAAGGGCTTTTCATTTCCCACTACAGCTGCTAGCTTTGTGTGTGTGTGTGTGTGTGTGTGTGTGTGTGTGTGTGTGTGTGTGTGTGGGGGGGTTGGTGATTCTTCATTGGTAATGGCTATTTCTTATGAGCCACATGTGTCCAGTACTGCTGCCGGGATCACAATGGTTTGAATACACATGGACTCTCACACTCAGTGACACTCAGTAGGTCCAGTTGGCTCCTGGGCTTCAGCATTTACTGGCAAATGTTAAGCTTCGGTTTGCCGCTCACATTGATGTTTTCCTAGCAACTGTTTTTTATCAGTACTCATGTCTGACGTCTGGCAGATGCATCATTGACTGACTCACAAAACACTATCTGGCTTACACAAACGATCTTTCCACAAATGCAACCAATTCTCTTTCACAATTCGCTGCGCGACGGAAAATTTGATACCTGAAAGACAAATATTATCTAGATTGTGGAGCAGTCTGAAATTAGACCTTGAGGGAGGTTGTTTTGTTACCAGTGTCATGTTTGATTCTCTACTTTTTCTTCCTGTTGATGACAGGGATACTTTTAGTTCTGCATTTTTTTTATGTGTTTGTTTTCAATTTCTTTCCCCTGAATTTGAGTGACAGCACAATGAAGTTTGTCATTGTGTTATTTAGTTGACATTTGATACAACTAGACCACAGGTAACACAATATATTAAAAGGACAAGGGATTGTGAAGGTAATTTAAATCTGTTGGAACTGATATATTGGGAATGTTTAGTTAGCTAATGTTTTATTTTTACACAGGTGTTTCATGCGTTGATTAGGCATCAAATTTTCTTATGTATGGATTCCAGCATGCTACTATGTCAGCACATAGTGGGGGTTCAGTTAAGCACGCAAAGAGCAAACAAAGTTTTCATGTGTGGATGGGCCAAGAAATAAAGACTTCTTTGTTCTAAATACACAATTATATAGTTTTGGCTGTGGTGTCCTTGGTCTGTGGGCCAGCAGTGAAATTAAAAAGTACACTTCTTACAAGGCTGTTAATGTTAATTTTACAACTATTCTCCAAACTAACAGCAAGCAAGGAGCAAAAGGCAGATTACACTGTACAAATAATACACTTTTGATGGTGTTGTCTCACACATCATGATTTAAAACACAAAAGAGTTGTTTTGCTAAAAAAGGAGCAAAAAAAAGAAAGAAGAAAACATGTGGAAATAAAGAGGATGCAACCCTCTCTGGGCATTAAAACACCTGAAAGTGTGAATAATACACTTCTCCTCACAGAGCTATAAACTTAAATTCAGTTACATAAACTGTAACTTCCTGGAGCAAACACAGAGCTCAGCAGTTCAGGAGAAGTTTCCAGAAACTTGTTGGCCTTATTCTGTGTCTCTAGTGAAGTTATTAAAAGTAAACGCTTATTTACATTTATCAGCTCTACATAAATCATTTGCCACGTTAAATTTTTTCTCCACTTACGTTTTCTGATACTGACAGTGGCACTGAAACACAGTCAGCATCACTTTTAAATTAGGTTTAAAAGTGAAGAGTATTTATAATCTTTATCATTTCATTTGTTTCCGTAAACACTGGCCTTAAGTAAAATAAAGTTCTGGGTTTTTCTATTCATTCATTTATTAAATCTGGTTATGTTTCCATGTACTGCCATGGGCTTACTCTGCTGACATTTTCATGACTATTGCAGTGAATTTTCTGAATAATGCAGTGCAACACAAATATGATTTACTCATTTGTAAATTTTATGGCAAAACAACTCCACAAATCTAGTAAATAACACCAAGCATAGCTCGACTTGATAGTACTCTTTTTCAAGACAGATCAAATTTTAAGACAAAAGAAACTCAACTGATGTTGAGCATCTATATCTGCAGCAGCATCACCTTAAGTCTAAGTAGTAATTCACATAAACCACAAAACATATACTCATATTGGACAATTCTAACCAATGAGATGCTTTCTGCTCCTGCCACCTGTCAGCAGAAGCATACCATTTGGAAGTGTCATCGATGTTGATGTTTCTCCGGTCCCTTTGACTGACTGATTGAGAGATCAGGATGAAGAGCCATACCATAAGAACTGGAAAAGAGAGGGACTACAGCTCTCTTTGAAAGTCTGGCTGGTCTGGGATACCAAGCATATTTGACAGGATGACTCCGTGTGCTTAGCAGAGACTTCTTTGCACACTGTGAGCAGCAAGCAGGCCAAGGGACAGGTCAGAAAGTGTCAGTTTCAGCTACGGTGGGGAAAATATTTGCAAGAAGGTCATACTCATAAACAAAGAAGGCGTCAGATACATGCAAACAGGTAAAAACCTCAGATTTAAATCCTAAAGACATATTAGGGTCTAGAGGGAAGTAAATAAAAGGTAAGTCAGATGTACCATATGTGTTCGATCAGGGTATGACTGTTTTTTTTGTGCTCTGGAGACAGAATAAGTGGTGTTGTAAAATGCCTCAATGTTTATGATCCAAGCGGCCCACATGACTTCAGTAGCAGCTGCTGAACTCAGAGCCGTTGCTAGTGTGTTTCTCCTGTGATCTCATCATGCAATCTGAGGTTGCCGTTTATGTCAGGCAGACAATCGACAGCAGGGGATCTAAATGATGTCATGTAAAATGGTTTAAAACCAAACCTCCCAGCCTGTTTACATGTTCAGCCCAATGACACCATTTATGTTTTGTTGTGGATACTGGAGGACTTTTTCCTTTCAAACGATTTCCATATCTAAATCATTGTGTATTTTGTCAGCCTCTTATTTACAATTAGAGAGCAAAGTTTTAAGGATTAGAGTGTTGATGCCACCTGTTGGTTGCCTGTCAGGATAACACAGTCATGGTACATGTCAAACAATTTATAGATTTTTATAACATTATTAAAAGTTTAGATGCTGACCAACAAAATCGGAGAAGTTTCTAATCTTCAGTGAGACTTTATCTATAAAAGACTTGTTTAAATGGCATGCAACTGGAGAAGGCATTTGTATAAAGCTGTCCAAAGCAAAGACATATACTGGTGTCTTGTTTTTATTTATAGGTGCTCAGCGTTTCCTCAGCTGTGTGTGTCAGCTTCTCCAGATTGCATCTAAATTACTCACCGGCTTTACAGAGGAGTGGTAAATTAAACGTTATTTCCAGAAGCATGGAGGAAATGCTGACTGTAGACCTGTCTGACTAAAGGAATGTATTCCACCAACACATGACTCTTTTTACACAGTCTTCATTCTTGTGTATTTTCTTCTTATTCTTTAAATAATCTGGTTAGATATTAATAGAGTATGAGAATACAGTGAAAGAGTAGGAATGGAGTTGTATGACGACTCAGGATGTGACATCTAAATTACTACTGAAGCAAACACAATAACTGCACAGTTATTAAAACCAAAAGTATGAACTTATTTATTTCCCACTTCAAACAAGACCCAACTTAATAACTACTTGGAACAGATAAAGCTGTCAGGCAGAAACATAAGGCTATGCTCAGTGCAGCCTAATTGGGTGAAGCTGGCTTGTTTTAAAGGCTTTCTGCCCTTTGGGATTCAATAATTTAGAAGTACTTTGATGTTTTAGGTTTTGTGTTTGTGTGACTGAAAAAAAAAAAAAGAAGGTTGGGTATACAGCAGCAAACTCTACCAGTCCACAAGGATATTCTACGGGGACTAAAACCTACATCTGCACCCAATCAGATTGGAGAATCCCTGCTGAAAAACTTCCACTGGCCTCAAGGAAAAGACTGGGGAATATGTTCTCATTACAATGTGAGTACCAATCCTTGTGATACGCATAAACTTTGTAAACCATGTAAGACTGACACTTGCTTTATTTATTAGGACCCACTTGCAGTTAATGCTCACCATATTTACTTTCTGAAACCTTTGGCCAAACTATGACAAATGTTAGCTGATTTATGATTGTACATTCTTCCTAGTGCCTGCTGGCTCATATATCTTAACTCTGATCCTTTGAGGCTCCCGTCCTTACCCTTTAAACGTATAACAATATCTGAAAAAGAGAAAGACATGGAATGAAGGGTGATACTATGTACTGTTGTACTGCACATCAGCTGTTGTTGTAAATACTTAATTTACTGGCTGTGCTTAGATGTCAAATATCAGCTGAGGTTATAAGTGAGATCAAGGAACCTGGAACCTCCATCACAAACTGACACATCCGACCTTGAAGAGAGGTGCAAAGATGGATTGATGTAACTTGAGGTTAGAAGGTAGAGGTGTGGATTCTGCAATGCTGGTGTGAAATTCCAACAAGATCATAGGTACTGACAGAGATACTGATCTTTCATGTGATAAAGTCTGTGTGTTCACAAGGCTGTGTGTGATGGAAAGCCCATTTTTAACATTAAAAAAGCATCTTCCCACACATTTCATTCCAGCAAAAAAGAAGAAGCAAGAGATTCACTCAATTCCACTGAGGACTTTACGTGTCTGAGGCTTCAAAGAAAAAAAAAGATTTTAGAGCTAACAGAGAAGTACTGTCTGAAATCGCTGTTGGTCAGCTCCCACTAGTCCTCTCCTGAGAGCTCAGTTTCCATGTTCAAGCTGCTAGCATTCTAGTTTTAGTATGGAATTCATACCACAGACCAAAAGTATGTCTCACTCTACTCTGGTTTCCCTTGTCTATCCACTCGGTAAACTTTTCCTTTCCTCTTTTCCTCACCTAGATCCTTTTCTTGCCTTTGAAGAATTCTTCATATGAGTGTACATGACATTATGTTCAATGTGAAAAAGATTATTATAATCTAAATGTTTGACCCAGATTTATTTGGATGTCTAAACAGAAAATGCAGATGTGTAACTAATAACATTGCGGTCCCATTTAACCTATCAGTGGGCCGCATCATTCTATTATGTTTCTATAATGATAAGTCCAAATGTTAGATGAGGAAACTAAACTTACACATATCCTCTTGGTATTTTTTCAAGAAAATGCAAAATAAGATGGGAGACTTTGGCTAATAGCTAGTCTTTTCAGACCATATAAGTTAAAGTCGTATCCAGCAAAATGGGTTTAGTGTGATGGATAAGTAGATTAAGCATAAAACCTCGACATGGAATGTAAGTTACTGTTGTATCTTAAAATAATGGCACAGAAGAGAATGAAGTTGCAGTCTTCTGAACCCCACCAAAATAAACTCTCAAAAGAATCCTGAAAACACATTAAATGTACTACAGCATATAATAAACTCCATTAAGAAGATTTATTGATATGATAACAGACAGGGCCTCCAGTTTGTTGCTGACTGATAGAAAATGAGCAAAGACTTATGGTTCAATCCAAACTATTCATGCTTCTATGATAGTTGCAGATTGGTAACTGAACCAGACAATAAATGCAGAGGTATATTAATGGTAAAAAAAAAAAGAAAAAAAAAGAAAAACATCCAGTCTGCTGGCAGCATGCAAAGCTTCTTTGTACTACATACTGAAGATAAAATTTTGGTGATGACATATTTTTCCTTGCTGATTTGTACTATTTTCCATGATCTTCAAGGAGGCCAATAAGTGGCTGTACTTTATAGTATAAAAGCAGATTATGTTTACTTATCTTTTTACATTGAGGTAGCAGTTCATGCTGACATGTCAGCAACTTGTAAAGCAGAAATTGGGTTTACTTTGTTGAAGTAAAAAACAAACTGCGTTTCTTTCAGTAGCTTCTGAATTAAGCTGCTTTTTATATGGTGAGTTTTACTCTTCAAATCTGGTCTTTTAAATATAAAATTAATGTAGCAAATGGGAACATCACATGCATTCTCATGAATAAATAAGTCATTGTAAGGTAAATGTTATCCCTCCCCTTACATGAACCACAAAACCAGAACTCAACAAATAAACTTTGCACCATGCACTGTGGGCACGTGGAAAACATGATAAACTGTTTCCAGCATGGTAAAGCAATATAAATGTGGTGCTTTGTAACTACTTTGATTTGTGTTTGATTATCGCTCAGCTCACATATGAAAGCACTTTTCTCTCAAATCATGAAGCAAGTAGCCAGCATTCCAAAGTTTATGGAAGGCAATTCCCTCTCTCCCCATATTTGCTTGGGTCATATCACACTGGTCTGGAATGGGTCTAGACTTTGGAAAAATTTGCTTTTCCTAAGATCTAAAAAACTGATTTATTGGAACACACATCTGAAAAATAACCACTGACCCCTCTCGAGGCTTTATTAAAAAGCAGCTGTCAGACACTGAAAAGTCACAGTAAATGAATTGAATCCTGTTTGGTTACTGTGTTCATGCTCTGACACCAGGGAAAGACTATAGTAAATATTCTGATAAATATATGCAAAGTATATCAGCATTTTTTTTACACTACAATGAGTTAAGTGAAGGAAAAAACTAAAAAAAATACAAACATGATTTTCTCATCACTGAAGTGGAGTTAAACAAGACAAAAAGTATCTGTTTTCTTGCTTTTCTTGCAGAAGGTGAAAAGTGACAGCATTACCAATTAGGTAATTGTGCTAAGGAAGGTGCATTATCCACATTAGGTTCAATTACAGTGAAATTGCTTCCAGTTGTTTTTACAGGTTATACTGTATATCTTAACATAAAATTGCATGTAATTAATTTATCAGAACAAATAAAGAATGTAAATCTGCTGGGTCACCAAAAAGATATGGTCAAAGAAGAAGATTTATTTTATGGTGAGCCATCTTAATCAAATTTGGTCTTGCATGTGGTATCCTTCTTTTTATGCAGATTTAAAAAAAATAATAAAATAACTTTCATAAGTTCCATCTCATAAAAATCCAACTCTTTTCCCCTCTTCTGTCTTTTACCTCTCCCTCCTCATTCAGATCAGTTTGCAAGGGGGTAGTAAACTCAGCACACCATCACCTACAAAAATCAAAACCTCCCATGTGGGTCTTACACACTGAAATGTTGGGTGAAGGGCTATTTTCACAGCTGGAAAGTTCAAACTCTGCCTGGAAGATCACAATATCAGCCAGACCCACAACTTCCTCCTGAGGTGAGGTACAACTGAATCTAATGACCTTCGTTACAACATTTTATTTGTCCACTTGTAAATTATTTGTTTCAGACTCGTAAGATTTGAAGTACTGTATCATCATGCCAATAAAGAGTAATAAGAGATGTGCCATATTAACTTTTTCATTTAATCTTTCCTCCCATTCTTTGAAAAAGTAGATGTACAAATATACACATAAATATACTGTATTATTACAAATTAGCATAATGTATAACATTACTGTAAATCTTTGTGTACAACACAACAGATTGAAGGTTTATCTTTGAGTAATTTAGATGATGAAATTAGACAAAGAAATCTGCTTTAAAGGGAACAAAAAATAAAAAAAATACAATAAAAAAAATCTGATTCTGGTATGAAAGTATGGTACTGTCCATGCAGATATGTCTCCAGTGTAAGACAAGCCTCATATATTTTTTCAAAAAAGCTGTAAAATTTACTGAATTGCCCTTAAAACACACTTCACAACATATTCTGCCTGCTGTGACAAAGAAATGTTTCATGATAGCAACAGTGTCTGGAAAATGTCTAAAGGGAATTGAAACTCTTTTGGGAGACTTTTTTTCTTTCTGTTAATCTGTTACACATTTTTTTCCCCTCTCTGTCTGTATGTACCGTAACAGTATCTATGCCTGTGATACCACACTATGCTCAATGTCTGGTAAGAGAAACCTAAGGCTCAGCTGTTAGTGTTGGCCCTTTTGCTCCCATGTCAACCTATCCCACAGAGAACTACCTATAATATGAATTTCCATATACTCAGTCTCAGTTACAATAATAACTTGGTAGCTCCAGGCTGGTTTTTTTTTAGTAAGAAAAAAAGAATAAAGAAAAAAAAATCTCTTTAAAATGTCTGTTCTTCCTTTTCTTTTTATGCTGCTTTCTTCTTTAATTAAAAAAAAAAAAAAAAAAAAGGTTTGTGCCTTCTTGTAAATGATATTCCAGGAGCCATAATCCTTATAAATTCATGTGTCAGATTGACACAAAGTATAGTAACAATATGTCTGTTGACATTGAAAATCCAGATATATTACACTCTTTTAAACTACAAGAACATATGTGACCTTTGAGTCTGTACCAAGGTGGTTCTTTGCTAAGCACTTGTATGGACCAGAGTCTGATACTGTGGGCTTCTGAATGATAAGTGTGCCCTGAGGGTGAAGCATCTCGCTACCAAGAGGCCGACCCTGCTCTGCTGCTGACAGAACTGAATGATCAGGAAGTTCCCAGGTGATCTCTGGCTTTGGGATCCCAGAGGCAGCACAGTTGAGCTGGATAGGTGTCCCAGTTACTGCCCTCACACTAGAAGGTGGCCCTGCAGTAATCCGTGGAGGGTAAGAGATTATACTAACAGGGACCGTGAGCAATGCCTCTCCAGCGTCGTTACGAGCTCTGCAGATGTAGTTTCCTTGATCGTGCAGAGTAGTGTCCTGAACAATTAGAGTACCATTCCCTAACAGTTGATAGCGTCCAAGTACTTGAGGTCGGGTAAGAGTGTGACCACCAGGAATGGTCCAATAAATTCTTGGTCTGGGACTTCCATCTGATAGACAGTGAAGGAACAGAGGTTCCCCAGACATGCTGCGTATTATACCCTTAGGCCTTGTCAAGATGTAAGGTTTCTGCCCAATGTTCAAAATGATCAACTTCTCAATATAACCCAAGAAATTCTTGGCACCACAGCGGTACCTCCCAGAATCCTCTTTCAGAGAGTTGAAGATGACCAAAGTCCCATCATCGCCTAGTTGGTGGTGTGAGCCATGGCTGAATCCACCATTTAACAATGTTCCATTAGGCAAAATCCAAATAATCTCTGGGATTGGGTGTCCATCAGCAGAACAATTCAAAACTGTGGTTTTCCCAATCCGAGACACAATGCGTTCATTGAAAGGATTCTTGAAGATTGGCCTCCGGAGCATACTAGTAACCTCCAGCTGAACCACCAATGCTGCTTCACCCCCATCATTTCTCGCCAAGCATATGAACTCTGCTGTATCGGTAGGTCGCACATTACGAATTTCTAGCGTCCCATTATGGTGGACATTAATCCTGCTGCCAAAGTATGGTGCTTTCAGAAATATGTTATCAGGCATAATCCAAGTTATAGTTGGAGTGGGATCACCCACAGCTTTGCAGTCTATAAGTTTCCTGGAGTGTTTTGGGGCTACATCCTTGATTATAGTCCTATTCTGTCGGTATCCATTAATCAGTGGTGGGTTCCCATCTAAGTCCAATTTATAAACTTTTCTGTCTTCTCCTCCAGGATTGCGAGCCATACAAACATATTCTCCTGCATCAATTAATGACACGTCCCTGATATCCAGAGAACCATTGACATGCATTAAGTAGCGTTCATTTGATGCTGCTATTACATCATTGGTGGGAAGCATCCACAGGATCTTGGGTTTTGGCTCCCCAAATGCTTCACAGTCAAAGCGAATATTCCCCCCAGGCTTCACCCTGGCATAGGTCTGGCTAGGTGGATGTATCCTGGGTGCAGCTGTCACCACGGTGATGTGCACATGCATCTCATCTTTTCCCACCTGATTCTCAGCATAGCAGGTGTAATCTCCTTCTTCTGATATCCCAACCTGAACAAACATGACACTGGTTATACACTTGAAAACATTTTACGGTGTTTTGTTCAAGTTTATGTTTAACTCAGTGGTTTACCTGGTTTACATAAAGTGTTCCATTCTCAAACAGGGTATAGCGTCGTGCTCGTCCTCCTCTATGGCTAGCATCAGACTGCAGAGCACTGTTGACCATGGTACCATCTGGTAGACCCCAAGAGATCTCCGGCTTTGGTGCTCCTGAGGCTTTGCAGTCTACTTTCAAGTCATTTCCATATGGTATTTGTTTCTTCCCATAGAGCTTAGGCTCTATTTTGGCTGGCTTCATTGATATGCTGACCCTCATGAGTTGAAGATCATCACCAATTGTGCTTCGTGCCACACAGATATAGTCCCCAGCATCTTTATCACTTACTGTGTTAACAATAAGAGTACCATTGTCAAGAACCTGAATTCTGCTGCCCATCCTATAAAAATATGACAAAAAACAAGATTTACAGATTAAGACAAACACATAAATATATATAACAGAAGACACAAACTAAGATCATAGATGCATAAAACCCTAAACCATCCAGACTGATGAAGCAAAATATATTAAGTTTTTCATTTCTTTATCAGTTTAAACATTTTATAGCTATTCATCTTACTAGCAGTGCACCAAAATCCATCATAGGTTGATTAGACGCAATTAGCTTCCAGAGTTTGAATATACTAAAGATAAAAACATGTTGGCTTCATTCAATAATGGATTGTTATGAGGGGAAAAATCTAATTTAATGCCAATAAATACTTTCAGGTCCAAGCAAGCAAATCATCATTAAGGCTTTGATAATCCAATTTTCTATGTTTTCATTCAAATTTCAATTTGTTCTCAAAATTATTCTTAATGTCTCAGTGTACCCATTGTTCTGTGATTTAGGAAGAGAACTCAGTAGTTCTCTTCCTAAATCATACAAAAACTCTTAGAAAAACATGTAAAAAATAAAGCAAAATATCTGACCACAATCATTTACTGAGATCATAATATGCTCCATTTTCAGATTTCAGCAGCACATTCTTGACTCTTAGTACAAAAACTAAAATTAAGATTTGTGTTAGTAAGTTAAGCAAAGTCATCAAGAAAAGTTTGACTTGATTCCCCCCAAATGCTCACCTTTATTTTATCTTTGAATGTATATATATATATATATATACGCTGTAAATACCTTTAAAAAAAAAAATCTAAACAACAACAAATGTTGCATTTTTTCCACTTAGATGATCAATGGTTAGAATTTTTTTTTACCTGTGCCAATAGTCAACAACAGCTTTTGATGGTAGCCTCCAGATGATTCTTGGCTTAGGCTTTCCTGTTGCTGAACAGTTTAGCCTCAACTGATCCCCAAAAGACAACACTGTGACGTGTTCAGATGTCTCCAATATTTGAGGTGCAGATTCTTGTGTTTCTACTGTCAGAGTCACCACCCTTCGCTCTGAACCAGTAGAGCTGGTACAGATACATTCATATTTTCCACTATCTGCTGAAGTCACATCTTTCATAAGAAGCGTTCCATTCTCATACACTGAAATCCTTTTATCGCTGGCACGTGCGTTAGATCGAACTACCGATCCATCATGGAGGACCCAGTGAATAGTTGGCTGAGGGGTACCATGGCCAGTGCAAGGTAGCCACAAGCTTTGCATCAAACCTGCTTTCAGTTTCTGACGTTTCTCTTCTACAATGCCTGGTGGAGCTGCTACCACTTGTAGTCTTACTGTAGCGGTATCAGCTCCAGCCGGATTACTGGCAATACATTTATAATAACCTCTATCGTACACAGACACATGCTTAATGATCAGAGTCCCTTCAGAAGAAACTGATACCCTTCCTTTCTCTGGATTTTGACCCCTGACTTGGGTCCTGTTGGCCAAGATCCAGGAAATCATGGGTATAGGCCGGCCCTCGGCTTTACACTTCATCTCTGCAGTATTTCCTGTGTGAGTTTTCATCTCTCGCATTTTTGGCTCCAGGATACGTGAGGGGTAGGCTACCACAGAGAGGGTGACAAGAAGTTTATCTGATCCATGGTCATTCTCAGCAAGACAAAGGTACTGGCCTCGGTCCTTCATGTTAGCATTCTGGACAGACAGGGTTCCATTGCTTAACACCTCAAACTTGCCCATCCTTCCCTTAATGGTCATTGTGCTCTCTATGGGACATAAAGATCAAAAACAAACTTGTGTTTAATGATTTACAAAACCAATATAAATTATTTAAATTAATATAGGTGAATAACATTTGATTAAATACTGCTGCTGTTAATTTACCATCTCTATGGTCCTACTTTTTAAATAAAGAAATATGCAATCCAACACCGTATTTCACTATTGAGAGATTATTCATTAACAGTCTTGAATGCATTTTGAAATATCAGGTGTCTGACATTAGCCTTACATCGCATTATTAGGTGTCATTAAGATTGCTATTTTACATGACTGAATATTTTGATAATTCAGTTGGAAGTATTCTAAATCTTTTAAATTTAGTAACAATAACAAAAAATTAGATTGTGAATGTACCTGTGCTTGAGGACAAACGTTTCCAAGTTATAACTGGTTGTGGGTTTCCAACAGCTTCACATGGCAGGAAAGCATCCGAGTTTGACAAAACGGTAAAGCTAGCTGCATTTCCACCAACTATTCTTGGCTTTCTTGTCATGGCCTTTGTGGTGAGTGCCAATTGAGGAGTACTAGCAGTGGTCCCTTGATTGCCAGTGTTATGATTCTTTATTGTAGAGATGTGCATTTTCTTGACTCGAGTAGGGATATCGTATCCTTGCTTAGCTGTAAAGACGGTAATTGTGTCAAAGGTAAGGCCTTTATCAGCACTGCCTCTGGCACCATTGCTTTGCACTGTAGGTCGGATTCTCCCAGCTGGTGGCCTGCGATTGGTGTCTTCATTCTTTTTCTGTATTGGTGGTCTGAAGTTGCCATGGACTCCTGTCTCAGCCATTGTGTAAGGTCGAATTGTGGTAGCTTGCACCAGTCTAGTAGAAGGTTTATAAGTTGTAGATGTGATGATAGGAGTATAGGTGGTCATGTAGGTATATAAACTACTGGATGTCCATTCAAATTCATCATACAAGTCAATTTCTGCAGATGTTTGGTCAATGGAAGCCCCAAGTGGGATTCTGCCTTCTTTTCTAGATTGTGTATGCAAGGGATTGTAAAGGGAAACAACCTTTTGAGATAGTGTGCTTGCCTCCACTGTAGTTTCCATAGTTGTTACCTCTGTAGTTGAAACCACAGTTGTTGTAGTAGGAGCTGCTTTAGTAATTCCAGGTTTCCTGAATGGTCTCCTGCCTCCAAAGGGCCTCTTTCTTCGCCCCTGTCTTCCCCTCGTCCAACCAGGTCTATGTCTGATTTCAAGCAAATTATCAGGTAGTCCCCCAGAGCCAGATAGCAATGGTGTCTCAGTATTTTCTACTGAATGTGGCTTGACAGTAGGTGGAAAGGGCAGAGTTTGTAATTCTGCAGGTGTTTCAGCAGTGGTGGAAAACCTGGAGTAATGAGATGAACTTCTGGGTTGAAAGCTTGGTCCCAGTGTTGTTAACTCTAAATCAGCAGAAGATAAACCCTCATAGTCATCATCTAATGAAGTCCCTTTACTCTGTATAGGTACAGATGATTGAATGGATGGAGTCTCAGATTCAGACAATGAAATTGAGGTAGTGGTGGGCACAATAGCAGTGGTTGTGGCTGGGGTCACCGTTGTAGTTTGAGTTGTAGTTGTGCGTTTTGGTGGGGTGGGTGGCCTCTTTAACCTACCTAGTATCTTTTCCCTTTCTCTGCCTCGAAACAGCCTGCTCCATGGGATTCTTCCACGAATAACCTTAGAGGCAGTTGTTGTAGTGGTTGTTATTGATGGTAATTTATATGTTGTCAAAAATGGATCGACTGTAGGCCCATTCTCAGGGGCATCAGCAGATGTTATGTACTCAGTAGAAACCTCTGATCTGGACTCATTGTGGCTGACAGGGGCATTTGAAGTAATATAATGATTTGCGGTGGAAGCTGCAGTTTTTTGTGTCGTGGCAGGTCTCTCAGTTTTGCTTAGAAACACATTTGAGGATGTTGTAGGTGTAATGAGATGCACATTAGCCTTCACTGTCTTCTGTTTGTCTTCTTCACAGTCACAGTCTGAGAAAAGATGAGAACGTGCAGATTTATAGAAAAAAAATCAGTGAATGGTGACATGTGGGACAAACTGAATCATCAGAACAAATTCTCTTACCTGTGGTCAGTTCAATTCGATATGGCACAGAGGTATTTCCTTCCTTCTTCATAGTAGGCTGTTTGAGTCTATTTATGAAGGACTGAATGTCTGTGATCCTGTTGGGTTTAATTATCCTTCTGCGACCATGGAGGATCCTTTGGCCACCCTTTCCTCTGCCGTTCTTGCGTGGAATGATATGGATCTGCTGCTGGGAAATGATTGTAGATCCTGCAGACAGGCGTGGGGATTTTATTGTCTGGGTAGTGTGGAAGGTGATCTCATCCTGCTGTTTCTCTGTAGTGGTGATTGCTGTGAATGTGGTCTGACTTTCAGGGTCTGTGTGGATTACTAGTTCCACTGGGCCCGGTCCATCTCTCATTGGAGTAACATTAGGGTCTGTAGTAAAGGAAAGTGCTGCGCCTGGGGATGTTTCTGTCTCCGCAGGAGATTCTCCTGAAAACTTGAGTTGAGTTTCTTGTTCAGTGTCCTTCATAGTAAATTGTGCAGTGACTGGCTGTATGTTTAGAGGTGCACTGCTGGTTCTTTCCAGGGGGTAAAACTCTGTTGTCTCAGCAGAACTTGGCAGGTGTGTGAAGACGGAATTCACTGGTGTAGAATCAGACTGCATATAGCTATCCAGTGATGGTGTGCTTATATTTTCTTTTATTTTACTTAAATGGTCATCATGGCTGAGTGCATTTTCTATGTCAGCAAATTGATTTACCCCTGTTGTTATTAAAATATGACTCTCACCTTTCTGTGTGGTTGCTATTGTTTCTGTGGTTGGGTGGACTATCCTTGGGACAAAAGTAAGATGGTCTTCATAATGACCCCCACCAGAGCCAAATTCATCATCAACGGAAAAACCAGTAGGCCTGTGCATGTTTTCCTGTGTTACTCCCTTATTTTCTGTGTCATCCTTTAATCTTGATCCATGATGAGCTTTTTTCATAAATTCAGCAAATTTCTGTGGGTCTACTTTCCTGGAAGCTTTATTAAAAACCCTACTGCTCCAAATATGTCTGTTGCGAGCAACGCCCCTCCTTTTTTGTGCCAGTTTACCTCCTGAACTTCCTCTGTCCTGTGATCTGGGTTTAGGGTAAGGTCGATCTGAGGTGATAGTCCTGGATTCCTGACTAGTTCTTTCAGCGAGACTGGAGGAAGGGATCTCTCTGAGGTTGACTGTGTTTTCAGCTAAGCTAGAACTATCCGTCACCATCCCTGACCCCTCGTTATCCAAGGCTATCACATCCACACGCCTTTCTTCGCTGAGTGTCACCAGAGACACAAGCAGGTCAACTCCCAAATGATTAGCAACCAAACACCTATAAAATCCTCGATCCCTCTCTGTGAGACCCTGAATCAACAGTGTTCCATTCTCATAAACCTTTCTGTTCCCCTGGGACTTGTCCAGGACTGAGTGGTCAGGAAGAACCCAGGAAACCAAGGCCTTAGGACTCCCAGAGGAGCTACAGTCCAATACCAGATTTTCACCAAGTGACTTTGATAGTTGGAGACCGTTGACCTCAGCTTCTTCCACATCAGGAGAAAGAACTGTCAATCGGAATGTGAGGATATCAGCATCCAGGTAGTTTGTGGCAATGCACCAGTACAAACCAGTGTCAGAGGTGTCTGCACCGCGAAGAGTTAGCTTTCCTTCAGCAGTGATTATGATCCGCCTGTCCTCACTGGAGTAAGGAGCTCTAACCTTACTTCCATCTGGTAAAATCCACTCCATCAGAGGTTTTGGCTCACCCTGGATTTGACAGCTCAACTGTGCCACACCACCTATGTTAAAAAGTAAATATTTTATTAGAATAATTATGCTTTTCATGCATTAACATATTAGATATTCTTAATCTTTGGGGCTCTGAATATTTATCATGAGCTTCCCTATGTTGGAAATTGCAATGCTCAGTTTATAAAAAATGCATGAAATAAGCATTTAATTATAGATGACAGTAGACTGTAGAGAAAATTACATAATTGATTAGCTAGTTTACCAGAATGAATCTGTGATTCCCACCTGTAATTACAGTATGCTCTGTCTTGGTTTGATTATCTCGCTTGATCATGGTCCAGGAATAGCGGTCCCTTTTAGATGGTGCGCTTTCCAAACGCAGGTTGACCACAGATTGGTACTTAATGTGCAGAGTAGAATGGGTGGTAGTAGTACGGTCAAGCTGGAGGCTCACTTCTCCCTGCATTAACCATGCAGGAGATGCTTTAATCTCAACCTCAATATTTGTAGTAATTTCCTCCTCGCCATCCTTTATCTGACTATATCTGTACACCATCTCTGGTACTCTGGCCAGCATTAAACCTCTCTCCAGCTTCATAGGAGAGTTGCTGTAGGTGGCTAGAATCTGCCAGAACTGTTGGATGTGTTCATAGTCAATGTTACACACCAAATATGTTGTTATGCCAGTGACAAGTGCAGTGACATTGTTTCCTTCCTCCTCCTCCAAGATTTGACTCAGATTCTCAAAAGCAGTGGGCCTCTGGACAGTGCAGGACAGACTTGCATCGTTGTGAAACTCATCAATCAGACTAATTTGTATGGAGCCAAGCGGAGCAATGAAGTCTTTTGGAGAAACTGGAGTGAAGTCCCCCTCCTCCAGGCTAATGTTTTTCTGTTTAAGATGGGGTTTGATCCAGGGTTTCATACATGTAAAGGCATCACTGTGGAGCAGGGTGAGCGGACTGTTGCGGTAAGAGGCGGGATTTTCACAAACAGGACACAGCTGGCCTCTTGGATATCTCCTGTCTCGCTTGCATTTCAGCACACCTGGAAATAATTAGAAAGCAGTTCAGTGTTTTAGTTGGTGGCATGGATTAAAAGAACTTCTACAGTTTTAACATTGTAGGTCAGAAAAATCTAAGATGAGCAGTAAAACATGTGAACCAGAAAAGACTGTTATCACCATATAAAATGGTAATGTTTGCGCTAACCTTTGCAATAAATAAATCATGACGTGCCGTCTGTTCTTCTGGATTTTTTAATTTTTCTGTAGACTTTGTGATGAGAATAAATGATCACTGACTGTGAGGTTGTTTTTGAAAAGATTTATATGTTTTCATTTGATATGTTTTTCTTACCTACAGTAAAACTGAATCCCCAGTTTTAAGGAGAAAAACATATGACTCCAAAAATCTAAGCAGAATACCCTTTCTAATATGATACGCTCAACCACATAATAAGTTCACAAAAAAGAGGTTCTCAAAGCTTCTTTGCACAATATAAACTGCATGTTTACAAACAATTCTTTAAATCATAAATCACAGATGCACTACTCGCCTGTCTTCCTATGTGCCCACATGGAGAACCACTCCATACGGCAATCACACATCCAAGGGTTTCCATGGAGGAAGACATTTTCTAACTGACTGCATCCAGTAAAAATATCTGCAGGCAGAGTGGTCAGGAAGTTGTCTGACAAGTGGATGGTTCTTACTGAGGAGACCTTAAAAACCTGGCTGTATCTCAGATTGATGAAAGTGTCTGGATGGAGCTGCTGAAGATGGTTGCCCTCCAGATTAACCAGCTGCAAGCTGGTTAGGCCATAGAAAGCCTCTGGGCTGATAAATTCGATGTGGTTGTGGTCTATGTGGAGTCTCAGCAGACTGGCCAGGCCTTTAAAAGTCTCTTTGTTGATTTCTCTTACTTTATTGTGTGACATCTTCAGGACCTGCGGGAACAGTTTGTCAAAACAATAATGAATTATAACAAGGATGTCAGTACACAAAAGTGCACATTCTTAGAAATATCATTAGATGTGTTCAAACTGTTTATCTTGTTTGAAAAAGTGCAAATAATCCTGAGATCATTGTTTACTTGACATAAATAAATGTAGAAATCAATCACTTCTGCTGAAAAACACCAACACTACACTAAAAGTTGCTTTCTGTTTCCTTTTCAGTTTTTTCTGAAGTTCTGTGATGCAGATGTGCTGGATTGTTTTACTCTGACTGATATTCCTCTCTTAGAAATGGTTACTTCATATGAATAGATAAGTGTCAGCATTTCTAAAGTGATTCTAAATTGATTCACGTGCAAATGTAAATTATGATGGAATCCAATTAATCATTCAGCTTTGAAGGTAGAGGTATGCAACCTAACTGGGGTGAGGGAATAACCCTGTTCAACTAATGGTAACTACAAAAACCCTTTGCATTTTAATAACATTAGCTTTTCACTAATTCTAGTGCTACTTTTTCCACACATCTTCTTGAATACATGATTATTTTAAATTGATCCTGAAATGACATTATTAACAACATTAGAACTGAATAAAATTGCAAGAGTTACGTGCCAAAGTAGATATCATAAACCTACTTATGTATGGTTGGTATACTCTCTAAATATCTGTGTGTCATAATGTACAGGCACTTACTGAACCATATGATTTCAGAAGGCTTGTCATACAGCCATTTGTTTGAGATATTTCAGTACAGTAAGCATCTTTATTCTGGTCATAAAGGACTGATGCTGACATATTTTTACCTGTAAAGACTTGAGGTCTTGGAAGGCTCTGTCTTCAATACTGTGTATGGTGTTGCTATGTAGCATCAACAGGTCCAAGCTCTCAAAGCCTGAAAGATCATGTTCTCTCAAGATAGATATACTGTTGTACCTAAAGAACAGAGATTAAAAAAGAGAATTCAGGTTCTCTGATTGATAATCAGCTTGACTGAAAATTCAACATTAGAAAAAAGCAAATGTTGAAAAACTGAAATAGGTCTTTAACACAAACAATGGGGTTTTTAAGTAATCTTTGAAATAAGGCTTCTGCTTAGGTTAAGGATGGATGATCTTTGTAATGATGAATGTAGTCACCGAAATTCTTACAGTTTTGCCATTAACAAGTCAGGAAAGAGGTCTTCTGGGGTAAATAGATTAAAACATCTGCTTAGGAAAACTGTTTAAAACATATTAGGCATCAGCGTTTGGTTTATTGTGTGTCTCTGCTTTGATTTAATCATGTAATAACCCTTCAGGCATTGCTAACCTAATATTAGTGCAAACACTCTGTTTAGTTGTTTTGTGATTATTGTTTTAACAACGATTCTCATTATTCACGATTCATTTTCAACAAGCATGTGGTGTAAAAAGCACAGTGAAACTTCAGGTTCTGAGATTGATTGTCTGTGAAAAGATCAGAGTCTAACAGGCAACAGCAGACAGGACTGTACAGGACTGCATAGCCCTGAGGGTGTGGTAACACTAAAATTTGCTTGATATCATTTCAGTAGAAGAGAGAAGCTGTCTTTCACTTCCATTCATGTTTTTATTCCCTTTTTTGGGGGTTCAAGTATAGACTTGTTATTACTGAAAAAGAACAGCTGTTAATATTAACAGTAGGGAAGCTGGCCTTACCCCAGAATGCCATTACTTTTTTTCAGAACTAACTCTTGAGGAGATTATTATATACATAATAGCAAATTAAGCTTGGGTAAAACTGGCCAAGCTTTGCCAAAATGTCTTTTTAAAGACTTTGTTGTTAAAATGCTCTTTTATGGCTCAGTCTTATACTTAAAGGAGGTCTAACCAGGCTCCAAATTTGAAAATACCTGTGAGTGAGCACCACAGATTATTATTATTTCACTAATGAAACTATCATAAGGTTTTCTACACAGCATGAGACAAGTCAAGATAATAATAATATATATTTTTTCACAGCAGCACCACAAATGGTCCTACTAATCAACATGCTCCTTTGCCTTGCAAAGAAGAGACAAAATATGAGAAGGACTTAGCTAGCAAAGAAAGGATTGAGAAGGCATCAAGCCAAGCATAGTGGCAGGTTTGTTGTATCTGTTTTAAGAAACTATTAAGTCTTAGTTAAGTAAATAAATGTAATGCAGTAAGTGTTTTGTCTGGGTTAGCTTGTTAGAATAACCATAAACTTGAGCTATCACTTAGTTAGCCTAGCAGCATAATTGCATAAGTTATATTTAGGCCAAATTGTGACATCTGCGTAATTCTACTCTTCTAACAATGCTGATTTATTATAGCGTATAAAGCCTTAAAACATTACTTAGGCAGTTATGCTATGAGGCTGACGATGTGTAATTTATGATACATTTTAGCTTGAGCCTGAGTTTGCTTGTTTTTCTGCCAAAAGCTCAAATTTTAGGTGAAGTTATCAAAACAGTGAACAAACATTTAGGCAACCTAAAAATCAGTTTCAGTTTAGACCATATACTTCTTATAGTAGTTCACAGTAGCTTCTTTGTGATGGTAATGTTATAGCTGCTGGTTGTCTGTGGTTGAAATAAATCAACGTAATTATTCTTCCCCCAGAGTACGCAGCTGTTCAATCTGCTAAATGCGGGAACACTTACCCGAGGTTAATTCTTTCCACAGCTGGTGGGAAGTGGTCAGGTATTGCGGTCAGGTATCTGAAGGTGCAGTGCACTTCAGCAGGAACATGACAGACGCATGATTTGGGACAGTCAGCACTCAGCGGCTGCAAGGCAGCCAGAATAAACAGAGCTCTCAGCAACCACCTCCGCAGGTATGAAGCGCTGCAGGCACACACACTCATTGTGTACAGGGATGGGGCTTCTGTGAGGGGATGCTACACTCTGACCTGAGCCATTAATGAAACCCACCTGAAGAGAAGGGGTGGCAAGTTGAGGCACGGAACTTAAAATGTTTCTTTCTTTTATGTTTTGAATTCCTGAAAAGAGTGAGGAATCATGCTATATGTACTTTAAAAGATTCTCAAAATTCAAGACTTTTCTGTCCCACTACACATTAACAAATTGATGACTTGTTTTTGCTGTACATGTATGAATATTTTGGGTTCATGGAAAAGCACGTACATGTTTTCTATGCAAAAGTTTGTAAAATGACTCTTATCTAAAGCTGCTTCCCTCTGAGATGTTGTGTAGTAGAAGAGTAAAGTTCCATGAAAAGGAGAGAGTAATGCACAAATGCCAGAGATTTGTATATTGGAGAAAATTAGTTTAGTTGCATTCCACTTTGCAGTTCTGTAATTAAGAATAATAAGTATTATTGATCAAGGTCTGATGAGACAAGAGGAAAATTAAAAGTGAAAACTAACATGTAAAACTTATGACTAGGAGTTTAAAAAGTATACTCATGCAAAACTCTGCAGAAACATTTTAATTCAGAGAAATGTGCATTGAATATAATTTTCCTCACCACACTTTAACAGCTGCAGAAAAAAGGCGTCCTGCACATGTAGGAATGCAAAATTCCTGATTAAAACAAGCTTTAAATCCACATTCACTTGCAGTAGTTCTCCAGTTTGATCTCTTAGATGAGTGCACTATGTCTGAAGTCCAAAATCATGTCTGTGTGAGAGCCTGCAGCTGAGTGCACACTTCAGTGTCCTCCGCCCCCTGCAATCTGCTGTAATGCAATCCTAAAGCAACTCCAACTACGAAGTACTGAAGGAGGCAGCTTGCATGAAATACCACTCATCTGATAGTGTTTTTGGCCAAGACAAATACAGAATTATTCCTAGTTGAATTACTGAGGAATAAAGTGGAATTATTAATGGCTGCCAAGACAATAAAATCTGACTTACTTGATAAAGCTGTTTTGCATGGAAGCACAGATTCAAGGACGAATTAGATTTATCAGATGGCCCTTAGAAAAAGTCTGTTTATAATTTTATCTTGGATGTTTCTCACAATAGTAAATAGTTCAGGATTCAGCTTGGACAAGATATGACAAGACCTCTGTAGGCAGATCCAAATTTTTTGTGAAAGTTTAGCCAGATAAAAAGCACCACATATTCATAGTGAAATGTGTCACAGAATACATATTTATTTCATTCATTATCATCAGATGAATTCTATTAATCCATTACTATTCTTTGCACATGGGATCAAGTGTTTTACTTATGCTCTGCTTTTTGCAAAATGTCAGACGCGTAACATTAAAACTTTGCATCCAAGACATGAAATGTATCCCTATTGCTGTAGGTACAGCTAAAAATATGAAACTTCAAATTCAACGGTAAAATTGTGAAGAACTCCCAACTTTCCTACTTTATTAAATCAAAACCATTTTTATTTCATAAAAAGCGAGTTCATACACAGTAAACCCACTTTGGGTTTGTGATGATAAAAAGAGATGCTTTCATCAAAATTCTGTTAAATTCTGTTGAAGTTAACATTTTGATATACTGACTTATATTTTTGTGTTTTAAAGAAAAATTCCAAGATATTATCTCAAAATCCAGCTTCATTTAGTTAGAATGCTGAGTTTTACTGCCACACACAAATATTTGCTCAATTTGACTGGTTTGAAAGCTTGCATGACTTTTTGCATGTGTTCTCAAGTTGCAATAGTCCTCATTGACATTTTTCAGCAACTAAACAGGAAACTGTAAACTGTAAACACTTTTCATTGTTACCACAGCTCTAAATGACTGTGTTTTTTGCCCCATTTGTGCTGATATACCCACTCCAAAAAAATCTGCCACTTCATCACATTCACTGCTGAACAAATGTGTTCACTTGTTATGCACACAAACGCTCATGTACATAAAGCATCAAATATACAAAAGTCACATTTGCAACCTCTGCTTTTTTTCTTGATGAAAACTACTGTAAACTTTAAGGAATGCAGTGGAAATGATTAATCAAGTAATCAAAGCTCACAAAAAAATAGAGGATTGAGCAAATAATTTTCATTACAGTTAAGAACAAATGATTTTGATTGGTCGCTTATCCAGACTTTGTGACAAATAATCAAGTTTTGACAAATAAATGATGAATTAATAGGTACTCAATTACATTGTAATTCCATTTTTGAAGACCTAGTTATAGGAAGTGCGGACAGAAAATGGTCCATTATTGCTTTTCAGATATTTATAAACAAACGATCAACTAATTTATTGATGATTATTAACATTGAATGTGTTTGGACTGAAAAACACATCTGTTATCGGCCATGATCCATGGTTTGTGTCATTGATGTTTCCTTGCACATCTGGATAACACACCAACACATGTTGACATCTTCTCTTCTCTTCTCTTCTCTTCTCTTCTCTTCTCTTCTCTTCTCTTCTCTTCTCTTCTCACAATATTTCTTATTTCTGTTCAGACTCAAGACATTTTTCTTGTAGTAATCATCTCAAATGAAGAGTGTGGGTAATCCAAGTGTCCATGTGTTACACTTCAAGTACCAACTATTGTGAGGTAGGACTATTAAAAGCTTCATTCTGCCCTGTTGACTGTCACACCTGAATTACTTTCTAACGTCTGTACTGATGGTAGCGAGTGGTGCTCAATTCTCATCTCTCACAAGTAATCTTATGCAAACAAGACTTAATTCAATTATGAAGGATTTCTTGCCTACCCCAGTTCAATAAGGCTTAATCTGCTAACAGAGCAGCATTTTTCTTTGAGGCAGATGCATAGTACAGTTCATTATGTCTTGATCCAAGTCGTCATTATAACAGAGGAGTTAAGCCTCATTGAGATGGAAAATTGCACTGATAAGAGGATTAGAGGGTTGGTGGGAAGAAACGATGGGACAAAACAGCTTCCAGCAGGTTTTATGAGTGCCTGTTTGCATGTGCATCCCTATGTGGCCAGAACAATATGATTTGTTTGTTTGTAATTCTGCTGATCGTGAAGTTGAGTCAGGTCCAATCTGTTTTCTGGCCAAATAAACTGTTTTCATTTTGATTTTAATGTGATCCAGATGAGGGAGCATTACAAGGCAGTTGTATTAGTTTTCAAACTACACTTCTTAAAATGCTCTAGGTGAGAAAGAGAAGCCCTGTAGATTTTCTTTTGTCATTTAATCCTTAAGTTATACACATGCCATTAGGAAATACAAATATAAATGGTTTTGCCGTGATATTGCTCCCTTCTCTCTGGTATGAGTTACAGAAAGTGTGGAGGACTGGGTTGGCTGTTAAAAATCCCAGCTAGCTGGTAGGGTCTAAGGAATCTGTTGACAGCAATTGGCTTCACTGCTTCGCTATAACTGATATTAAAAATATGAATTCATACAAGACACTCATATTTTTACTTTATAATATTCTATCAAGATTGATGCTTTTCTATTTCGTGAGTTTTTTTTTATACCTACCACTACAACATTGGATACATCATTTATCTTCATTTTCAAATGATGAAATACTGTTTAGCTTGTAATAAGGATTGCTAACAACAGCAGTAGATAAACACATATTAGTAATTATCATAGTTACTTACAGGGTCAATGCAAAAAAAGATATCCAGGAAATATATTTGTTGAGTAAGCCCACATTCTGGACATGAAATCAGATAGAAATAAAACAGAAATAAAAGAAATAATTAGAGAAATAGTAAGAAATATAAAAAGAAAATACAATAAAAGCAATACAAGCATAGAATAGATTCATGTGGTCTGTTCCTGTTTGTGTAGCATAGTGTGTGTTAGTCTCTGTGTAGTTTGAGTCCTAAAACCATATGTCTTGTGGAATTAGTGCTGTGATTTCACTCTGACATACTCTGACTCAAGTTTCTTAGATAAAGGAGCCCCTCTCTCCTGACATGTCTGACCAATGTAACCTTAGTCATAAATGTTTAACAGTTGTCTGCCTGTCTGATGAGCCCTTTGACCTGTTAGAGTCATGACATGGCAGCTCAGAATGTATGTGTAATGTATGTTTCCTTTTTTTCCCTTCTACTTTATCATTCTGTATTACTTTGCTGATGTCTGTTAAACATGTTTGATAAATTATCGTATTCCATATTCATATGTAAAAGAGAAACAATAATATTATTACTATTCCAATATTTTTGGTTTATCATCTACCACTGTTTGTAAACCTTAACTACCAGGGAAATTTGGAAATCAAAGTAATGAACTTCTTCTCTGCAGTCTGCAGGGTACTGGCCTTTTGTTAAGGAGTTTTGTCCTCTGTTCTTCATTTCTTCAAAAGCTATAACCAGAACCATGTGTGTTGGTTTGTGTTGACAACTTGTATGAGTGAGTCTATTTTATGCCTCACTAATCTTGTCTGAATAATTCTTTTTTAACATATATTGAGATAAACACTTTGCTTCTAACTGAAGGACAGAACTGCCTTAGGCTACTTTCCTCATAATTTTGCTGTGTGAAATTGTGGTCTCAACTAGTGCCCTTTTTTCAGAAATAGCCAGTTTAAAACTCATTTAACTTTCCCCCCCTCTTCTTAATGTTTTATTTATAAGTGCTGTATAATGATGAAATAAATGACTAAAATCAAATTAAATTTATTGAGTGAAAAATGGAAAATATTTAGTTAATCCCAGAGAGAAATGATAGTGTCACAAAAACCAGCATTAAAGTCAAAGGACTTTTTCAGAAGATTGGGAATATTCAAGTGAAGTTCGGTGCTTGCGGAAGATATGTGTTGCTGAGATATCTGCTCAGCTGTAGTTATACCTGGAATTTGTTTATATTCTAACTTATCACACTTGCTTTCAGAACCCTTTGAAGTGTTTGGCACTGGTTTTTATGATTTAGAAACATGTCAGTGACTTTGTCTCACGTGTCATCAATCATGTAAATCATGGTGATGGTGAAAAAATGTTTTGGCAACTGCAAAATGCTCATAGCAACAGGATGCTAGAAATTCTTAGTTGGTTGGTTGATGAGTTTATGATGGATCTTTATTTTGCAGCTCTGAGGTCAGCATGGCCTTTCCTTTGCAATGACAGCAATGTGGGTGCTTGAAAGTTAGTGAGTGTAGAATGTGTTCATGAATAAGACAAACCCCAACCATCTGGGCTTTCTCTAAGATCATTTAATTACTTATTTCTACTCCTATTTCTACTTTTCATGTTCAATACTGCTTTGGAAAAACTCTGGATCAATAAAGTATCTATCTATCTATCTATCTATCTATCTATCTATCTATCTATCTATCTATCTATCTATCTATC
>JBBBVU010000009.1:15073165-15093047 GCA_037177055.1 Atherinosoma microstoma | reverse complement strand
CCCGACTCAACTAACAATGCCATTTGTTTTAAAACTTGTCTCTCTAAACCAGAGATAAGCCAAAAGGGACCCTCCTGCCTTGATCTTGGAATATACAAACTTCCAAACAAACCAGATGGTCTGCTCATAATCATTTCAAAGTAACAAACCCTTTCCCCCCCAAGGTTATCTACCTAAGGCTGCAGACCCCTCGGAGTTTAAGACTGACCAATCTCTACCCCCTCCACCGGGGGGAAAACAGTCATTTCAATATGCTTCCACCTGGAAATAATGTTTTCCTCATTTCAACAGACATACTACAGAATGATTGTTTTGTTACTCTGATTGTGTTAAAATGCAAATGTCTCAAAGTAAAAGAATTTATATGTAATATTCCGTTGATTTAGGAACAGAGCGATTTAAAGTTTAATCCTTAAAAAGTGGATGAGAACCTAAACCTCCCCCCTTTTTCTTTTGATCATTCCCGGGCCAAATGCCTCGCATGTGATTGGTCCAGAGTCTCGTTGCTCCGCCCACCTCAGAGTAACATTCTCAGACTTTGAAAGTTAACCTCAGAGTTTTTTTTGACGAAGAAGGAGGTTAAAAAGCTCTCCGCTCCTGTGTGTTGAGTGTCTTTGTTTGTCCTCGTGGCGTTTTGGCGCCTAGACTTACTTGTTCAATTTTTGTCATAATTTAACAAGTTTTCGTTCTTTTTGTTAATCAATTCTAATACCCGGAAGTTCCCGTTGCTTAGTAACCGTAAGCACTCGCTGATTGGTGCTAAAATAGTTTACTTTTTATCAAATTTTCTTGTGTGATTAACTTTGACTTATAGTCAACTTATAGTTGACTATAGTCAACTTGGACAACTTGGATGTCCAAGTTGACTATAGTCAACTTGGACATCAGCTTTTATCAGCCTTTCCCGGGAGAACAGAGAGGAGGTTCCTTGGACTACAGCGGCCGTCGAGGACGAAAGAGGCGCAGACGGAAGAACCGGATCTCCACCGGTCGTGTTCGAAGGAGGTCGCCATTCTTCAAAACCCCTCAGACCAAGTTGGACCGAGGCCTTCTCTGAAACAATGCTGGTTATCTGCACTGTGTGTCTTATAAACAAGAGAATGAGATAAAATTGATTTTACTGTGAAGCCCAATCTGAGTGTTTTCAAGCGTTAATAAAGCTAAACACATAAAGATTAGTCACAATTCTCTTAAAGTTAAATATATCTCTTACTACTATCATTGACTGCCAGCCATTTTCAGAGCCATTGCCATTGCCATTGCCAACGACGCCAAATGGCGTCGTTGGCAGTCAATGAGTTAAAATAATTCATGACAAACTATTTCCACTTTCTCCCTAACCTAATTCTCGTACTATCAAACCTCTCTTATATACTGCGCTGGTTACATTACACTATCACGAGATTACTCTATATATGTTTGACTTAAATTTGAATTGTCTGTCTTTTCCGGTGTGCAATGATTCAATAAATTCTGGTTTATTTTAATCGGTCGTTGTTGAGTGTTTCCTGACAAGATTTTGGTCAATTTATACGCAGAACTCTGGTGCCTTTAAGATTATGAGACTGAGCATAATTTGTAGCTAAATAGTTAAAGGTTTTCCGGATCCTACCTTCCGGGAACATAGGTAAAAGGATTATGGTGGTGCCCCGACTTGGTTGGGATATTAGGATAGATATTAATATCTTGCATATTAATATTTATATTGATATTCCCATATTCACAATCTCTAGTAACGCTACAGTAGTGACTTAGAAAAATTCTAGTTTAGTGTTCGTGTTTTAAGTTCAGAAAGTGAAAGGCAGGATAAAAAAGGAGGAATTACACTATTGTTTTGACCTTAGATAAAATTAACACTGATTCTTTAATCAAAGTTATATTTTGCATAAGCTTCGTGTAGGACCCGTGATGGGATTGTGACATGTCCATGGTGCACTCTGCCTCTCGTCTGATAGGAGCTGGGATTGGCTCCAACCACCACCTCTGACCCTGCTTTGGAATAAGCAGGTACAGTCAATGGATGGATGGATGTTTTGCTTACATATCCCACCCATGTATATGTTTTGGCTGAAGTCCTAAAACTACTTGGAAAGCTGCACAATGAGGCTTTTTAGAAAAATACTCAGAAGCTTCTCAAGGTGGAAAAAAAAACTGAGTTACCTGAAAAATGGTAAGAATGAAAGCCAATAAAATACCAAACACACAAGCTAGGATAAGTTGAATCCCTGAAGAACAAAACTATCCCTGTTTATTTCTGAGCAGTCCCATATCCTCCATATTAGTTTATGCAGGGGGATAACTACTCAGGAGCTGAGTAAAATCTTTTTTTACAAAGTGTGCACTTTACAAAAGTACAAAGTTGCAAAACTTGCTTATTATGAGTGATTGTAGGTGTAAAAATAAATAGTTAAAGCATCAGCGCTTCATGCAATGTATCATTATATAAATTTAGAAGATGTGTGTAGTTGATATTTGCTCTCTGCCGTTAGTCACGTTGTCATTTCCTGGAGCTCAGATCAACTCAGAGATTAAAAAGAGTCAGTAATACGGTGATGTGACAAATTCCAGAACACCACTATGACTATTTACTTTATCATTATTTTTGTGGAATGCAGCTGTGAAAATATCAGCTTTTTACTTCAGTTATCAAGGCCAGAAGATTTAGTTAATAACAAAATCTTTCCAAATTACAAAAAAGAAAAAAACAAACCTATTAGTCATGTTCATATTAGTTTCATGAACACAAATTACAACATCAGAGATATAAGATAGATTTACATATTCATTATGGATGATGTCGATTCGATGTAAGGTGATAGTGATGTGGCCCAGGGAGGGTTTCATCCTTCATCACCTGTGGATGAAAAAGAAGGAGGCATAGAAGCAGCTGAAGAAGGGGGAGGGAGAGATGGTCATGGAAAACAAGAACAAAGAAAACAATGGATGGAAATTGGCAGGTACTGGAACATGCTGTCGTATACAGGGCATCCCAAACATCCTCAATGGGTGACATGTCCGGTGTGTATGCTGGCCATGCAAAAACTGGGATATTTTCAGCTTCCAGGAATTGTGTACAGGTCCCACAGTCCAAAAAGGCCTGAAAGGACTCCTTCAGCTGGACAGCATCCCTCACTGCCGGTCAAATAACACCTTATTTTTTCTAATATCTTTCAAATTTCAACAACAAATATAGGAGTACTCAGTTATTAGTTTATTCATATTCTATTACATTAGAAAATGATACAGTTCAACTTTGGAATGCACAAAAGTTTCCAAAATAGTAGTAGTATACTATACAGTCATTTAGCAGACATATCAGTAATAGAACATGCTTCTTCCATTCAAGATACAAATAATTCTTTATTGACAACTATGACTGCTAAAAACAAAAATTCAAACCATATTCAGAATAACAAAATGCTTCAAATAAATGAATCTTTATACGTGCTGCAAAGAGAAAGATATATTACAGTGCATAAAGTAACTGATAAAATACATTTTAATTATTAAAAAATAAAAAGTTAAACATATCCCGTGTTAAGTTTAGTCAGGCTGGTTCTCTTCTCGGCTCGGTTTTCCTGCTATCTTTCTGAATTTGGAGATCAGGAGCTTTTTGAACTTGTCACCCATGAGGAAGTAGAAAACAGGATTGATAACACTGTGCAGGAAGGCCAGCGGTCGAGTTAAGATGTAAAGGGCTTTTATGTGCATCTTTGTACTTTGCAGCAGCTTTGCCCAGGGCTGCTGAGATGCTATTCTGACATTTCTCAGCACATGGTAGGGCGTGTAGAGAACCAGAAACATGACGGCAGCTGATGTAGCAAACCTGAGAGGTCGCTTATATGATTTCCTACCCTGTAAACTTCTTTCATGCACATGGAGCAAATGTGCAATTTGGTAGGAAAAAACACAAAGTCCGAGCAGAGGGAGAATGTAACCGGTCACAGTTAGCCCCATGCTGTAGCCTAATGGATTCACATCTCCTTTTAGGCTTGCAAAATCCTTGCAGAGGCTTTCATTTTGTTTCTTTAAGTCCTGGATCATTAGTATTATCATTGGAGCAACTTCTGCATTAACAGCCAGCCAGCTCAGCCCAGTCACAATCAGGGCTGTCCGTGGCCTGAGCAGGTAGTGGTTCTTTGTAGGATGTTTTATGAGCAGGAAGCGGTCCATGCTGAGCCACACCATAAAGAGGATGGAAGAGTAAAGATTGACATGCAGGACATAACGGTTGATAACGCAAGCATAGGGAAGAGTCTCTTTGAGGTCATTTGCATAGAAGAAAGAGAGGCGTGGCAGTGTGCAGAGGAAAATAAGGTCAGAGACTGCCAAGTTAAAAAGGTAAATATTGCAGCTCTGCCACTCCTGCAAACAAAAAATGTAACCGAGTACAACCAGAAGGTTGCCAGGGAAACCAATGCAAAACTCGATTCCGTAACAGGGGGCCAGATAGTATCTTTCCAGCACTTTATCTATCTCTGTGTAGTTGGACACCTATCATGAAGTAGAGTGGAGAAAACATAAGAGAATATAGAAGAGAGGAGAAAGAAGCAGTGAGAGGAAAGGGTAGGGACAGAAAAAATAACATCATTAAAACAAAGCCTTGTGACCTTGAATGGAAAGCTGTACAGACACTTGTTGATAACTCATTTTAAACTCAGCCATTGTCAATTTAATAACAATAAACTCAACTCTATATTATCTATTTATATAGGACTTTTGAAACACAAGTATTAGTTTTATAGGTAAAGATAAGACTTACCATTGTGTGATTCTTGTAGTTTCTGGTTGCCAGAACAAGAGTTGAACCACGAGCAGGTGCAGCCACTATTTGTGCACTGGAAACAGTAAATAAGGGTAATCATGCATCTGATATGACATCCGGCCATAATAGTCTTCCTTTTAATGGTTTTAGCACTTAAGAAACGTCTGTGTGTCATTTGCATTTACTGCAAGATTATGGAAAATAAATGATCCAAAATAAGTATTATTGACTTTATTTGATTATTTCCGTTACACAAGTGTATGACTGGTTCATTTACAAATTCAACTCTATAAATAACTACATGTATAGCTTTTAATCATGTACTCTTTAAAACAATACCAAACAAGTTAAGGTGTATAACTCCACATTAATCTTACATTTTTTATTTGTATTTCTATGTAATATAATTAATTCTTCTCATTCGAGCTTAGAAAATGGTGATCATTGTAAATTATTCAAAAATCTCAACTCAGTCTTAGTTTATTATTTTAATCATGTCCATATTCACTCATTTTTTGAATAGGCTGATGCAGGATGGAGCGGCCCAGCAGTTCTGTCATCTTCTTTGTAAAATCTCCTATTTTATCTTCCCAATATTCAACCTGACCTCTCGAAAGCTGTTTTTGCTCAAAGCAAAGCTGATCTGCAAAATTAGTTTTTGCTCATACTAATACAGGCTTTTCTGGTTTAAAAGCTTTGACACTGCTGCAAGGAATACCAACAGATATTTTAAATTATGGACACTACACAGACACAAATAACCTGTTGAAATAATTCAGTCCATGTCAATATCAATCCATGTTAAAACTTGAAATCATACTTACATTGTGTCACGAGCTGAAGACTTTTTTCCACTCTTAATCAAGAATAATTTCCCTGCTGAAAGCAATGTTGAACATTTTTAGTTTACATGGTGAAGTGTCACTTGGCAATTAATTTGCAGCCTATTTTGGATTTAAGTCTTTATATACATGTATGTTCCTTCTTTTTCTGTCCATATTTGGAAATAATGAATGATGTACTTCCCTCTTTTTTATAGGCTGTAGTTTCTTATGTAGCTTCTTGGACTCTAACACCTCAATTTTTTTTATGACTTCCGCTGAGGTTATGTTTTCCGTGCCGTTGGTTGGTCTGTCTGTCTGTTAGCAACATGAATCACAAAGTTATGGAAGGATTTTGATAAAATTTTTTAAGAAATCTCAGAAATAGAAAAAGTATTGAGCCATTAGATTTTGGGGGTTGTCTGGATCATTGCCTGGATCCAGGATTTTTTTTAAGGATTCTTTACTATGGGGAATTTTGCCATTAGAGCTTCTTAATAAAAATAATGGCCACAATCATGGGCAATTTTTTTTTACAATAGCTTTGTAGAGGTCTGTGCTCTCTGAGTACTTTTAGTTTATTTTTTTATTCTCTATGAAATCATTCAGACAAATGCATTTAATTCTTTTGTTTGACTCACGCTACATGTAATAAAATGAGATGCTTGACCAGTAAAATTCAAGACCATTTATCATTACTATTACATATATCTCTTGTTAAATAGCCTGCATACATATAAATAGCTATATAGCATAACGTCAGTTCCTCCCAAACGGCTTCTAATATTTGTCATGTATTTTTTCACACCCACAGATACCGTAGGTACAAGATGAGGAAGAGTTTCAGGGCTGTCACGCAAAGCGGTGGTATGCAGTTGTGAGAAACTGTGTCTGTAGGTCACAATTTCTTTTCTTCATTTATCATATAATTTATCACCAGTCAGAAACTGAAATACAAAACAATCTAAAGTAATGTCTTCATTTGCTGCTTTTCTTTCCAAAACATCCATACATTTTTTTTATCTCTAAATCAGAAATTGTTTAGTGAATGGTAAATGGACTGTACTTGTATAGCACTTTTCTAGTCACATGGCCACTCAAAGTGCTTTAACACAACATGTTCCTTCACCCATTCACACACACATTCATACAGCACTTATATTTGTACATACTGAGTGCTTCTATACATTCATACCCCCGCTGAATCGGGGAGGCAAGGTAGGGTTCAGTGTCTTGCCCAAGGACACTTCAACATGTAGTCATGGGAATCGAACCTCCCGATTAGTAGATGACTGCTCTATCCACCTGAGCTACAGCCGCTACAGCTGTGAATATACACAGTGGTCTATCACATCCCTATTTTATGCCTAACATCTTGTATTAGCATTTTTCACAGATATAGCTTTGTATCACTAGCAGACACAAAATTGTCTGTAAGGGAACTTGTTTTTAAGCTTGGGTTTTTGTTTGATCCCAAAAGATACAGATGATGAGCTCAACCTTGTTCTCAGCTCTGAGATGTTTGTTTTAGAGATCAGACCGCTACACTTGAAATGATCAGAGCTTGTAACTCACACACAGCGAGCAGGACTCTCATGGGCTTCTCTTAGAAAAACCACTCACATGGGCCTTTCAGCAAAATGTGGGTAGCAGTTGGCAGGAGGGCAAGGTTGGATCTCACTGCTTAGTCACCATAACTACCAGAATAGTAAACAACAGCGGGACTGGATAAAAAAAAAAAAAAAAACACTAAACAAAAGAAAAACAGTCCATTTACTTGTTGGAACTGGATCAAACTTTAGAAATAATCAAACTACACTTAACTGTTTTTGGGTCAAAAACAACAGCAGCTTGAAACATGAAGACTGTGTCATCTCACATGGCAGTGTTTGAAGACACAAAGTCTCCAAACAAACTGAATTCACTTCAGTAACAGCTTAACATCTTTGTTTAAGACATGAAAGCTTGCATTACTTGATATTACATTATCACAGTCATAAACAAATATTTCAAACCAGCCTTCTTCACGACAACAGCCAAACATGCCAAGTAGCTTCTCCTACTTCCACTGACTTTCCCACCTGGCTTGAGTCAACTTCTTTTGCTCACACCCTCTTCTTATTTTATCACTTTCTCACCGTGCTTGCAAATGAGCAAGGTTAAGTTTATGAGCTTCACACAACTTCTTTGGGTTTAGAAATAAGAGTGAGTTACGGTAGCAAATGTCATTTGCCATGAGGGGTCTGGATTGAAATATCTTGCTTCACCCTGCTGAGGGGGTTGTTGTAAATCTATAAAGAGGAAGTGACTTTAGAGAAAGAGCTGACATATTGAAACTGCAGTAATATTTTAGATATATGTTTAGATTCTCAGATTCTCTCTGCAACCTCCAAATGATCCCAAAATACGCTAGAGCTAGAAAATAAACCATATAAAGCATTAAAGAGGATATGTTATCCTGCACCCACTGTAAGTCAGTGGTTGTTTCTGTCTCTCACTGGGATTACAGTATAGGAGACATAAAAAACTCAGACAACTCCAGCCTATATATTTGTTACATCATATCAAATAAATTAACTTTATATTTTTACATATTTTTCAAACAATCCTGTTTTTGCTTTTAGTGCTTGAATCAAATTTTTCCATGAAATGAATATTTGGTGCAACAAGTACCTTTTCATTAGTAAGTGATTGAAATCTCATAAGAAAACACATGAAATGTAACCAACCCTGACTGCTAAAACCTACAAGAAAACAGAGCTGAATGGAGCGACAGGGAAGTCCAGAGGTTATGGAGCTGATATGTAATGAAGGAATTAACATGTGACTTCTACCACTTGTCCATGGCCCAACTGAGAGCAAGGGAAATATCAGCATGCAAGTAAATAAATAAAATTGCTAGTCCAGTATTTTCCTATTAGTTTGCTGTGTGAGCTCAGCTGACCTCTCTTGCAATTTATCATATGCTCTCTCACACTGTTATAAGGTGCTTCAAGGGTTATTGAGTACTACAGAGCTCAAAGAGACAGAACCTGTGGAAGAAAGGGGGAGAGTGGAGTCAACTGGGTCACTTTACACACCTAAAATGATCTGTTTGAATCAAGGTATAAATTAATACAAAAACACTGAGCTGCTGGTGTTCTTTCTCTGTGTTGTTCTGACCAAAGTGGGTCACCAACATTTCATTAAGACCTCAGGAAATGTGTCAGCTTGTGTTTCTTTCAATGCAGACTACTATGACTATAGCTAATTTCAAAACCCTAGTGTAATTACTTTTAAATCTATGCTGTCCAGCATCTATCCGGTGGTTGCACAACACACTGTGATAGTAATGATTCAGATTCTGATAGAGTCTGGAGTATATTTTGACAACAAAGCTTACAATGTTTGTCAGCCTTTAGAAAGCACATGATCTGCTGCTGAGAGACATGTGAGACAAAGTCAAAGTAGTTATTTTCCCCCCTTTACCTAGCCTTGGAGAAAATATGCTAGGTGTAATGGCATGCCCTGAATATTTTCAGTCTTGGACTGTTATTGTTTTGTTTTTTTTAGTTTTTTTTTTTAACTAAGGGATCAAACGTAATCTCACAGCATTCTTGGACTGCAGGAGTTTTCAGATTTTTGATTGTGGGGGCCAGCAATGGGGCAAGTGCACTTTAATACTGACTTTGGTTTGTTGGTGTTGTAGTATCCCCTAGTTTACATGATCTGAAAAAGAGCATGCTGGTCTTTGAACTGTTCAGTCACCTTTTACACCAGCTGAGTTCTAAAGCTACTTCTAGCTGAATGAGATAAACATAATAAAATAATCTCATTGTGCATTCAATAAGCATTTTAGGAAAGTGCTGTTATTTGATTGTTTCAAATAGAACAAGAGCGCTCTCTGGAGGCATGCCTAGGCAACACACTTTTACATTGTATTACATAGCTTGTAGCTGCAGAACACTTTAGCTTGAGTAGTAAAATATCTTCGGCAATAATAATTATGAAAGAATAATTGTCATCATCATTACAATCATAATCTTAAAAAACGGTCAAGACCCCAGAAGATTTATTATTTTATCTGCTTTCATCTAAGCACTTGATAGTACAATAAATTGGTACCTTTTTACTTCAGCTGCTCCACTGAAAGGATCCACCACCAGACTGACACTGCATGCAAATGGATGGGATTTGTGTGAAGATATTAAACTGTATAGTTCAGCAATGCTTTTCATATACACATATACCAGCCCTAACAGGCATCATGTGAAACAAAATGTTTTTCCAGCAGAGGGCAGTCTGAGCTCAGAACTCAGACATTGGCCAAAAAAACCTCAAGTGCCCTGCTAATGAAAGTAATTGCAAGGGGGAAAAAAACAGAAATGAAAAATCTGAGTTCCTAAATGTGGATATAACAGACAAAAATAAGTGATAGCATGTGAGACAACTAATGCCAGAAAATAAAAAATGAAGAGCAATGAGTTAGAAGAGAAATAGATGACACAGCTGGTGAAGGACGAGTCAGTAGATCTGTACCAATCATGCCACGGTGCTCTCATAATTTATGACGCATGTGTGTGTATGTTAGTAGATGTGTATTTGAAACTGATAAATGAATGGGTAACAGACACAATCTGATGTCTTCACTTACACTCATTCTTTCTGCTCTCGCTAAGATGAGCAATTAGTCTCAAATACTACCTGACCTAATAAACATGCATACACCATGCACACATATGCTCACGCACACACACAAAATAGGAAAGAGAGAGAGGGAGAGAGAGAGAGAAATGGGTGATAAATAAAACCCCCAAATATATTTGGGTTGAAAAAATTATTTGGCTTGACAACAACATGTTGGTAATATTTTAAGCAGATTGTCATGTTAAAAGAAAATCTGCCGCATGCAGTGTGACTGCAGTGTGAGTGATCGTGTGCTTCATTCTCTGGCCTGTTGTGAGTGAGTGTTCCCATTAGCCCCTGTAGCTTACGCTGATGTCCTACTTCTGGAAGGTGACATACTTAGAGCTTTATCACTACAACTCTGCACTAATTATCAACATGGTTCACATTTGACAGTGAGCTAATTGGATCACAGTCTGATATAGTGCATGGCATATCAAATGATACAGGAGGCTTAGAAAGTCAGAGATAACATGCAGAATACTGAGGCTGTGAAGGTATAGGCTACATGAAGTCCTCTAGTTCTCTGCATTCTTCACTCTGTACATGATGCATCTATGTCACTTTTCTTAGTCCTGGCCTCCAGTCGTCTGCTAGGGTTGTTTCAACTTTCCGTTTCCCTTGTCTTCAACCTTATACATTACCTTCCTCAAATCCCCAACAGACCTAAATTTTCTTGGGTCAGGTAGTGTTTCAATCATTCATGCAGTAGCATTTATCTGAACAATAGTTAAACACGCACTCTCAGACAAAACAGAGGTGAGATGGAAGGCTTCACCTGCTCCTGTTCCCTTGTTGAGGTCACAGACCAAACTGGTTAAGCAAATGGGTTGCAATTTTTTTCCCAGCAGCCCTCAGACTGTCCTTGTTTTCATGTTTCACATATGAGTGATCATTCTGTCCCACTGAGATCAATCAACTCAGGTTCCTCTTCATCATACTCATCAGTAAAGTAATTAAATAATATGATTAAATAAACATGAAAGTGAAATAAAAGAAAAATCCATTGTTAAATAAAATACTTTGAAATGTGTTTCATGCAGGAATAATTTATAATTCAATGAGTTGATGAATAAAAACTTTGTTGAGCGTTGTAGTTTGGCAGTTATGCTCCAATCCCATCACTTGCCCATCCAACAGATGGTAGGAAATATCTTTTTTTCTTCCTGCTCATTTCTTTCTATGCAAAATCAGACTGGTTACAGGATATATTTCTTCACATTTTCATGCTGTAAGGCAAGGCAAGGTTTATTTGTATAGCAAATTTCATGTACATGACAATTCAAGGTGCTTTACATACAAACATTACAGCAGGGTGCAGAAAGCATTAAGAAGACTCAAATACAAAAGTGAAATGATAAAACAAAAGAAATAAAGAAACCCTAAAAAAAAATAGTATATATATATATATATATATATCACTTGTTATAAAACTGCTGCAAATAGAAAGGTTTTTAGCCCTGATTTAAAATTGCTGAGAGTTTCGGCAGACCTGCAGGTTTCTGGGAGTTTGTTCCACATGTGAGGAGCATAAAAACTGAACACTGCCTCTCTGTGTTTAGTTCTGACTCTGGGAACTGAAAGTAGACTTGACCCTGATGATCTGAGGGATCTGGTTGGTTCATACGAACCAGAGGTTCCTGAATGTATTTTGGCCTTAAACCATTCAGTGCTTTGTAAACTAACAGCAGGATTTTGAAGTCGATTCTTTGACAAACAGGAAGCCAGTGTAAAGATCTGAGGACCGGTGTTATTTGATCCACTTTCCTGGATTTAGTGAGGACTCGAGCAGCAGCATTCTGGACTAACTGCAGAGTCTGATGGACTTTTTGGGGAGACCTGTAGCTTACATTAAAATCATCTAGCAGCCTTGCTAGCCCCTTGTTTAAATTAAACTGGATCATGTTGCTCTAGTCAGTGCTAAGTAACGTGGATACCGAGGTGCTCTTTGACATTTTGTTACGACTCTGGCTCGGCTAGGATGTAGGACGCAACATAAAGAAAGTGTCCAGATGAAAAATTGAGTTTTTAAAAAGGGGTTTTATTGTCCCGTGTGGCAGACAGACATACAAAAACAAAATGGGATGGGCAGGTGATGCTGCTCAAAATCAGAGAAATTAACAAAACGGTAAAAGAAACAGCCAGACTAACAGAAGAAAATCAAAGAAACAAAACCTAACTGCTCTAACTTACCGAAACAAACACCCAGAAACAGCACCACTAATTACACCAAACAAAAACAGAATAGAAAAGCAAAGTAACAAACCCAATCCCACACCCAATTAACCATGTGAACACAAAATAAAGCAAAAGGTTTAACAAACTCAAAACTAGACCAAATAAGTCAAACACCAAACAATCTCAAGCCAAGTTTATCACAAACAAAATCAATGCAAAGTCACTATGGCAAGGGCAAGCTGCAACAACAATCTACAGAACACAGCTGCTAATTATTGACTGAAGTTCTGGGCCCTTTATCCTGGGCAGGGAGGAAGTAGAGTTGATTGGTCTAGAGGGCAGCGAATCCAGAAGCAGGTTGTGGAGATGTGGTGGTGGAGGACGAATCCCAGCCGGGCAACGGAACAGGTTGATTTGCATATGGAATTGACTGATTAGGCAAACTAGTGACAAACTGTGGCAAACTTTATAGTTTATTTTCCAACTCCAATGTGAAAATTTTGATTGACTGAGTTTATGTGTAATCCCCAAATACACACACTGCAAAATAGATATGACACACATTCCCCACATTATCTTAAAACTAACTATAATTACATTAGCACTGCTACATAGCTTCATGCTAACATCAGGTTAATATTGTTACATAACATTAGTAGTTCTACTTGCACAGGCACAAAATCTCTACAAGAAATGTGTTGCCAAATGTCAATATTTTTTTTTGTAAACATTTATTTTTTAAATGATTTTTGGGCTCGAGTGACCTTTATTTAACAGAAATTCAACAGGAAGGGTGTTCAGAGAGGGCAGGAAATGCCATGCAACAAAGGGCCGTAGGCCAGAACTCTAACATGGGCACTGAGGAGCTGTAACCTATGGGGCAGCCGCTCAACTTGTTGAGCTAAACAATGCCATAAAATGTCAATACTTTTAAAGGATGACTAATTATGAAACTAAATTTACTTCAAACTGGTGCAGGGACACTGGTGATCTATGCATGTCTGGAAAGACATTTCTGCCCTCCTTCAGTGACCTGTCAATCACATGAGGTGGCAACTGGGGCATCCAATCCGATTTCAGAGTTAGCCATCCCTGGCACAGCAGGTCCAGTTGTCAGCCTGAACTGAGAAGGCAGGGCCTCATATGGGCTCAATCCCAAACCGCTCCCTACTCACTGGGCCGTCCAAAACCACGTAGTGTGGAGGGCGAGTGGACCATTCAGCCCTCAGATAGTGAGTTTGCAAAGGTGCACACTTCGCAGCTGGTGCAATGGCAAAATGGAGGAAACAGCCTTCAAATGCAAGTTCTGCATGTGTCCTGCATGTTTGTCACACTGAGAAAAAAATCTTCAAAGGTTTATAAAATCTTCCTCGATGCTAACATTTGATTTGATGTAAGTACAATTAGCAGCATTCATTCATTCACTTGATTGGAAATGTCAAATGGTAATGGGGTTGAAAGACTTGTGGAATCACTTAAAAGTATCTGAAGTATAATGTAGCTCTGTCATTGTAACGGATGGTGAATTTATGATGTTTCAGGGACAGTGGGGAAAATACGAGGCAGCTTGTGCGCCTCGCCACCTGTGCCACAACCTTGATATAAAGTCAATAGCCACAACGCTACAAGGGCGTCTTTGTGTTGCCAAGGCCACGCATGCTTTCTTTTCTGGTGGAGGGAAAAGGGCATCGCTTTCCCTGCCCCTTTTTTTATGCCTTCCTCCTCCAATTAACTCATTGGCTGCCAAAGACGTCTTTTGACATCTTTTCAAATCCGATTGTTCACTGCCATAGACGGCAAAAGATGTATTTTGCGGTTTTTAAAGGAGGGCGGGGGCAGCGGGACACTCTGGCGAAGCAAAGTATGTGTTGCGGCACTTCGGTGAAAGAGAGTGTCATGATCACTGAAAGACACTTTTAATGCTCGCAGCCAATCAATTAAAATGCCCTCCGTTGCTGCAAGTGTGACTTCATTTGGAGTGACACTCGATAGTTAAGGGGTAGTGTGTAGGGGACGGTTTGGGATTGAGCCATGGTCACTCTTTGTTCACTTCCCCAAACCATGTGTCATACACCAGGGCTGTTCCGGACTAAAGTGTGGGACACTAAACTTGCAGATAAGCTTTTATTTTAGGGATTTTATTAGGGACAGATGAGATAGGGTAGCTTTTCAGAAAATTTCAGCAAGTTCGCTTTTGGTTTCTCTCTAGCAGGTTTCACAAGGCAAGAAGCATCTGAACTGGAAGATCATGTAAATCTCAATACAAAAAACCATTGACTGCACTATGTGCTATGGTCAAATTACAACAGGTACTACTAGTGGCGCAACAATCTGACGTCAGCTTTGAAAACACTCCAGCCTAAAGTAGTGCCATAGGTGATCAGTTGAGTGGACAACAGGTGGCATGATTTCTAAGTGTCTTCAGGTGTGAGCTTGGAAGGCGAAGGACCACAGCAAGGACTGCCTCTGGAAAACCACACAGACAGGAGAGACAGAGAGAGCAAGCAAGCAAAGATGGAGAAAGAAGCCAGATCAAGCCAAGAGGATCATGGGACATGATATCATCATATACTGTCCTAAGGATACTTTGTCGCAACTGAATACATTTGGTACCTCATTGATGTGATTTTTCAACATGCAAAGTTGTGATCTACATCCGTATAATTATGGGTGTGAACGTTTATGTAAGATTTGTCTGGGTGGTGGAAGGAGGAGTTGGAAGCTCAGATTGTCACCTGGTGCTTGTTATTTTGCTCACCATTAAAGTGAAATGTTTAATTGTGCAAAATTGCACAGTAGAGTAGAAAATAGTTAAACTAGAAACAAAGCAAAAAATATATTCCTGTTGACCAATTTGCCTGAAAATGAAGGAAAAGTACAGACATGTAGTAACACCAGCTCTGTCAATAAATACTTTTACATTAAACTGTGTCATTGTAACTGAATATGATCACTTGCTGCTCAAAATCACATAGCAAAACTTAGCTGGTTGCTGACTGGTTTTGCATGTAAGCGCCAACAACTGATGGCTGATAGAAGCTTTGCTGAAGCTTTGACACTATTAAAAAAATAAATAAAAAAATTCCTTGAGGCTTCAATGACAATGCCAAATAGGGACATCTGGTGGTTAATAAAATGGAGTGCAATCAAGACATTTTTGTCCATCAACTCCCAGCAATTTGCAGGTTGCAGTGTTCTTTACCCAAATATAGACTTTTGTATTATGAAACGTTTAAATGGTGCTGCTGTGTTCATGAGGTGTGCTGTACAAATAACAGATGGGTCTTAAGATTAGGCTCAAATATCACTTTTTAAAAAAACAAAAAAAAACAACAACACTTTGTATTGAAAAATGATGCAGGGTACCTTGTGGGTTGAAATATGACACTAAAGAATTCTGACCCAGCGTCCATATTAGCTTGGGAGTGACATTAGGTTACCCTGATGCAAAAACGGAATTAAATTTCGAGGACCACCTTGTTGTTCTCTGTTGAGCCCATTGGGGAGGGGGTCTATGATCTGCAGCTTCCTTCTGTGTGAACCGGCCTTCTGCTTATCCTTTTTTGTAGTCTTTGTCCTATTGTGGTTCTATTTTATTTCCAGTCAAAGCCACTCTAGAGGTTTGTTTTACACACGCTTGTAGTGTATGCTGTGTCAGGCTTTCTCAGCGTTACTGATATGATTGCCTCTGCTGTCTGCAGGGACATATAAATTCAAAACCACCGTCAGGTCAGCTAACTGTCAGCGAGTCACTGGACACGTTTCAGAGCTAAGACTTCCCATCCTCAGTGGGAGCTAATACCTAACCCTGCCATGTTTTCACTACAGCCAGCTCTCAGGGTCAGTCAAGCTCAGCTAATGTCAAGCTGTGGCTAAATCCAGACGCAGCGTGTTAAGCTCATACAAACTTTAATTCTGCACTGCTGTGTTTGTGGTCCAAGGCAGATTTTCAGATAAGGCTCTCTGATAATGCCCTGCATACTTTTCGCATACAGTGAACTATCAGAGTTACAATAAGCAGCTGCATGCTTTTACACTGCCGACACGGAAGCTCGAGAGAACCTTTACAGATTTTCCACAACCTATATAACTTGTTTCCAGTATTAAACTGGCAATTGTGTGACATGGGGTGCTATTGAAAGAGCAACATCTGGGTACGATTTGCCTGCTCATGTTCTAAGTTTGCGTGAACCATCATCATTCATTTAGTAAGTGACTGTTGTATGAGTTCCAAGCTCATTCACTCAAACTCACACACTGCACACACCTTAGGGCTTTTGCAAAGCCTTCTCTTGTTTCATTACTGGCATCACCAGGTTTTACGGATGAGAACATTACCGCACTGCACAGAAAATAATAGCCCTCCTGTTCTGTGTCTTGACTTGATGACATCACACTTGTGCTGATGGGGAACCAGGGAACTGTGAAACAGGTTACATTATGTAAAGCACATTGTAATGGTTTAGCAAAGTTTGTGAAGACAATGTGTGTCTTGTAAATCTCTGTGGTTGTTGTAAAACAACATTCTAATCATCAAGGGGCAAGGTATCCTTCATATCTTAGATGTGCTTTAACTGCACATCAGCTCTCCTGTCACTCTTAGCTGTAGGTCTGAATTGGCAGCACTGTCAGCTGACAGTCAGGCGTAGGCTGACAACAGGAAATTTCACTCTGCAGCATCGACATCAGCTGTTCTTAAATCCCTCTTTGCTTCCACTCAGTTTCTTCACTCTGCTTTTTTCTCCACTTTCTCTTTCTCTCGGGTTTTTCTTTCTCCTCCCTTCTCATCATCGTAGTTCGCTTCACTTCATCCCTGTTTTGCTTTCCCTTTTCTTGCTGTAATAGCTTTAAAGAAACAGCTTTGTTTTTGTCAGTTACACTGTCTGGACCAATGACCTGTCATATCAGCCGCCTCCTAATTGGTGTCAAGCTGTGTCAGGGGAGTTGGGAGCCTATAAAATCCAACTCCATACTCAACAAGAGGGATTTTCAAAAGGCACATGCAGTATGTAATGTAATTAGGATGTATTTATCTGTAAACAATATAGAAAAGTAAAAGGAGATTAACTTAGAGCTGATGCAAAAATAGACAAGTTTTGTTGACAAAAACAATCTCTGATCTCAGTGGAATGGGTGGCCATGTCAGAGATGGAGACCAATGATTTATCTCTGGGGGGTCTTTGACTTCTTAGTTTGTATGTGTTGGCACCAAATGACAGCACTCACTTTGCCAGCCATTGTCAAAGTGGTCAACAGTTCTCTAAAATAGCACAGCCACAGGAATTTGTCTCGCTCTACTTGGTTTAAGGAAAATAAAGAGAGGAAATAAGAGGGGTTCATATCAGAAAAACTGAACCACTAAAATGTTAAATGTTTGTGCTTTGGATTAGAAGAGTTGTTCTGCTTTTCTGGGAAGATCTATAAGAGGAGTACAGAAAAACATATGAGAAAAGTGTTTGTATGTGACTATGTTTACGTATTTGCTCTGTATGTTCATACAAGGACCATGTAGAAATGTAGAAGGCAAAGACCTAAAAAGAAATTGCTGGAAAGCAGAGAGGAAATGGAGAAAAACTAAATTAACCATTCATTCAGAAATCTTTAAGGAACAACTAAAAATGTACAATAAAACAGTTAAACAGGCAAGAACACTTTACTTTTCCAGTCTCATTGCAGACAATAAAAGCAACCCTAAATTCTTTTTAAAATAATGGATCTTTTAATAAACATGCATTTTAACAAGTCATCCATGACAGCATGTGTATGCTGTATGTGAGGACTTTGCAGATCCCTACAGAAATAAGGTCGATACTATGAGATCCAGCCTTTTATCTCAACAAAATGTTGATTTTAACATACTTGAAGCTTTGTTTTTACCCAAAGAAACACTGGAGAGTTTTGTCCTGGTTAATGCAAAGATGCTTGGTCGAGTTTTTTCCCAATTAAAGCCAACAACCTGCCTTTTAGACCAATTCCCACATCACCTTTAAAAACATTTTAAGGTTTCTTTGAGCTTGAGGTGTCAATATAGTAAATTACTCTCTTCGGTTGGATATTTCCCCATCTGCCTTCAAAAGGGCAGTAGTGAGGCCCCTTCTGAAGAAGAGTAATTTAGATCCTAACATTCTTGATAATTAACGACCTGTATCCAACTTACCGTTTTTAAGTAAAATTATAGAAAAAGTAGTTTTCAGCCAATTAAATGAGTTTTTAAATGAACACAGTATTTTAGAGAAATATCTGTCTGGTTTTAGGACAAACCACAGTACCAAGACAGCCCTTTTAAAGATTGTTAATGATCTCAGGTGTCACTTAGACTCTCAGAAACTTTCTGTCCAAGTGTTGCTGGATCTTAGTGTCGCCTTCGATACAGTGGACCACCAGATTTTTTAATACAGACTGAGAAGTCAATCAATTTTAGGCCCTATACTTTTTAATCTGTATGTGAGGTCATCACGTGGTTTGATTTTCACAACTATGCTGATGATACGCAGCTTTACATCGTCGTGTCTCCTGATGACATAGGGCCAGTTAACATCTCTTTAAACTGTATTTTAGATATAAAGTCATGGATGGCAAATAATTTCCTACAGTTTAACCAGGACAAAACTTAAGTTTTATTATCGCCCTGAAGACAAGAGAGAGATAATTTTACCAAAATTACAAAATTTTACAAAGACAGGATGTTATCATCTTAAAACCATTACCAGAGTCCGCCCATTTCTGTCTCTTGCAAACACAGAGGTGCTGATGCATGCTTTTATTCTGATTATTGTAATGACCTGCTCTCCCCAAAAAGATTGTTTTAAGTACCCCAGAATTCAGTGGCATGTGTGCTGACGAAGACCAGAGGGTGGGAACACATTACACCAGTTTTAACATCACTGCATTGGCTCCCCATGCGTCTCAGGTTTGATTTTAAGGATCTTTTAGTAGTATTATAAATGTCGTAATGGCTTAATGGTCTTGAGCCTTCTTATTTATCTGACCTGCTTTTAAATTATGAGCCTTCATGGACCCTTTTGTTCCTTTGGTACCGGTCTTTTAGTTGCTCATAAATTCAGGACTAAAACCTACAGCGAGGCCTTGTTCCGTCAATATGGCCCACATCTGTGGAACAGCCTGCTAGAGAACCTTAGGGCTGAAGAGACTGTTGTGTACCCTGGCCTGCCATGATCTGGGTGGTTCCTGTGGTGGCTCCCGCTGTGGGCATGGGTGGGCAAGCTCCTGGTGTGGATGAATCCCCAAGAGATTGCTTCCTCATAGCTGCGTCAAGCCAGATGTTTATTTCTATATACCTACATTCAGTTAAGAGACAGAAAATAGGGGTTCAAGTTCATGTTTGTGTAGAATAGAGAGGGAGGGAGAAATGGGGTATGTGCTGTGTGTGTGTGTGTGTGTGTGTGTGTGTGTGTGTGTGTGTGTGTGTGTGTGTGTGTGTGTGTGTGTGTGT
>JBBBVU010000009.1:15035573-15066079 GCA_037177055.1 Atherinosoma microstoma | reverse complement strand
ATGGGAGGCAGAGCCTTCAGCTATCAGGCCCCTCTCTTATGGAACCAGCTCCCAGTTTGGGTTTGGGAGGCAGACACACACTCTTTTTTTAAAACACCAGGCTTAAAACCTTCCTTTTTGATACATCCTATAGTCAGGGGTGGTTAGCCATCCCTTAGTTATGCTGCTATTGGCTTAGACTGCTGAGGGACATCCCATGATAAACTGAGCTCTTTCTCTTCATCTCTCTGCTCCTTATTTAACATGTATAAACTTATGACAGTATTGGCATCATTAATGTACATATTTCTCCTCTTCTCTCTCAGCAGATCTCCCTGGATAAATGATGTGATGTCTGTTGTGTGTCTTTCTGTCCTCTCCATCCCAACCGGTCGAGGCAGATGGCCGCCCTCCCTGAGTCGGGTTCTGCCGGAGGTTTTTCCTTCCTGTTAAAGGGGAGGTTTTCCTTTCCACTGTTGCCTCTAGCATGCTCAGAATGGGGGATTGGATCGAAGTCAAGATTCGATGCAGTCTGTTGGTTTCTTTAGCTAGGCTATTATTTGTTATGAACTTGCTTGTATGAATACTGATTGGATTGTCGTGGTTTTTCCTTCATCTATACGGATATCAGAAGGTTTGCGCTCGACTGTCTTCTGGGACAACGTCCAGTAATGCAGAGATCTCATCTGGCGCTGAACCTGATTCCCCTAGAGTACCATTACTTAGAAGAACTAAAAACCCATGCTGATAGTTAATATAAATTTATTACATGGCATAGTTCAGTACAAACACAGATGTCTTGCTCGTGTGGATGGTGGAGAGGAGTGTTCTCCTCCCCTCAAACTTCCAGACCCTGGCCATCCTGACCCGCCTCCTGACACAGTCACACGTTGGCCTGATTCCAGGTTCCATTCTGACATCATTGCCAATGTCACAATCCCACCACAGGATGACTACAGATAGGCTCAAACTGATTATCTGTGAAGTGTCCTCAGATGACTTTGTCTGGTCGTGAGTTGGTGCTGTAATAAAGCTGGACTGAATAATATATGCCATGCTTTACTAATCATAATATTATCTTTGTTGTAGCTCACTTAATACAATGATGAGCTGAGTAATGTGCAAAGATTTCCTGAGGCATTATGGGTAAGGTAGTCCATTAAAGCATCTGTCTCAGGGTAGGTCTGAGCTCTGTGCTGCCTGTTGGGGTATAAGGGGATTGGATATGCTCTGCTAAAGCTATTAGTGCTGCATCTGGGGATTACTGTCTGCTAAGGAAAGGGGAAACAGCTGTGAAAAGTGAAAAATTGTTGCGTCAGGGAATTTGTGTGTAACCAAGATTTGCATGTTTGTACATATAGTGGAGAAAAGGATATTCATGCAAAGTATCACATACCAAGAGAATCCCCCCACCGCCCCAAAAAAATAAAAAAAATTGACTGGCTTTCATGCCAAATGTTGTGTGAGCTGTTCTTTATTACATCATTTGGCTGTTACAGTACTGCAAGGTTTTGTGTTAATTAGTCTATTAAACTGACTAGCACTGCTTAGTTTTATTTTTAGCCCGGGATAAGATATATGTTATCTTTTTTTGAGAGAGAGAGAGAGAGAAAGAGAAGGCCAGATATTAAATCCAATACAAAGGAGGAGGGTTCACTTGGCATATTTTATATTTTAAAAAAAGAAGCTTATTCAAGTATTAACAAAGAAATTGTGTATTAAAATGTTTCTGCAGTCACATAACGCTTTTTTTTTTTTTTTTTACATTTCCATTTGGGTAAAAACTCTGGTCAGTATAAATGGAAATATTATCTTTATCTCACTAACAAAACAAAGTAATTGCTGTGTTTATACTGCTGTGTAATTGCCTGTTTTTAATAAAACATTTTGTGATTGATTGGTTGAATTTAGCCCAACAGCATAAGCCCCATCTCCTTTTTATCTCACCTTTGTTTTAATGAAACACGTAAATTTGAGATTAAAGAATAAGCCTTGGTCCTTCAAAAATGGGGAAAAAAAAAATCCACAAGGATAATAAGTTTCACCAACAGGGCATAACTTAGGTTGCAATAACACACTCCCAATTCCTGCTAGCAATGAAAACTCTTGTATGAAGAAACAGATGGGTGAACATAGCTCGGGTGAAATAAATTGCTTCCTGGAATCCCATAGGAGATAGCTGACCTGTTGTTATGTTAAAAATGCAGCAAATAATGAAATGAAAGGAAAAGTACTTTATTCATCCCAGAGGGAAATTACAATGTTGTAGTTTTAAAAACAAAAACAAAAACAAAAAAAACAATAATAATAATTAATTAGAAATAGGGTAAAATAGTTCTTTGTTCTGGAGGGCGATGGTTGCTGGCAGGAATGATCTTCGGTACCTTTCTGTTTTGCATTGGATTTGACGAAGCCTCACGCTGAACACACTGTTGTTTCTTCACTGTGTTGTGTAGAAAATGTGAAGAATCATCCATTATTTTCAGCAACTTGTGCAGCATTTTTTTCTGGACAATCAACTCTAGCAGCTCCAGAGTTATGCCCAGCACAGAACCAGCCTTCTTGATCAGTTTGTTCAGTCACTTCAAGTTTTTGGCTCTGCTGCCCCAACAGGTGGCTGCAAAGCTGATTGCACTTTCCACAACAGACTGATAGAAGATATGCAACATCTTGGTGCAGACACTGAATGATCAGCTTCCTTAAGAAGTAGTCTACTCTGTCCCTTCTAGTAGATGACCTCTGTGTTTCATTTCCAGTCTAGTCTGTTGTCCAGCTGAACTCCAAGGTACTTGGGTTCCTCCACCTCCTCCACCTCTTCTCCTAGGATGTAAACAGGGTTTTGTTTACTTTGGTTCCTCCTGAAGTCAACAATTATCTCTTTTGTTTATTTGTGTTCAAGATGGTTTCTGCACCATCTCACAAACTGACAGACCAGTTCTATGTACTCAGTTTCTCGTCCATCACTGGTAGACTCACAACTGTAGAGTAATAAGAGTATTTCTGCAGATGACAGGAATCAGAATTGTATTGGAAGTCTGAGGTGTACATTGTGAAGATAAATAGTGACAGTACAGTCCCTGTGGTGGTCCAGTGTTGCTGACCACCATCTCAGACACACAACTTTTCAGTCTTACAAACTGTGTTCTGTTTGTTAGGTAGTCATAAATCCAGGTGGTTGGGGAGGTATCCATCTGGAATTTATAGAGCTTATCACATAACAGAGCAGACTGAATTATATTAAAAGCACTTGAGAAATCAAAGAACATGATCCTCAAAGTGTTGCCTGATTGGTCTAGATGAGAGTGGACTCTCTGAAGCAGGTAGATGATGGCATCTTCAACCCCAAGCCCATTATGATAAGCAAACTGTAATGGGACCTGAAAGATGTTCATTTGGTTATTGAACTGAGCCAATAACAGTGTTTAAAAGACTTTCATGATATGAGATGTTAGGGCAACTGGTCTGTAGTCATTTGGTTCAGATGGTTGAGATTTCTTAGGTACTGGAATAAGGCAGGATGTTTTCCACTGCACAGGAACTCTTTTCTGACTCTGAGGCTGGTGTTGAAAGGTGTTGAAGAACCCAACATAGTTGTTCTGCGAAGGTTTTCAGAACCCTGGGACTGACACTGTCTGGACCTGTCTGGATCCACAGGCCCACGGACAGAGCTGCATATATTTGTTCTGTAAATAATCATTAACATATTTTAAATAATTTCTTTTCATACCAACTAAATCATATTAATTAGAAGAAGCACAGCAACAAATGCTTCAGTCTCATACTTAGCACCACATTAATTTAAGGTAACATCAGCAGCAGGTAAAATAGCGCAGCTTCAAAACCTCCAGCAACAGCAGCAAGAAAAGAACAAACCTCTCCAGGTCTATAGCATGTTTGTAATACAGCTGCATTAGTTGTATTTGTAGGATGTATGCCTGTGACTTGGAGCAGAAATCATTGAAAGCTCTCTGTCTTCTCCTGGAGCACACACCAGTGAGTCAAGCAAAATTGAGTGTGATAGGTTCACCATTAAATGGAATGCAGTCATATGCCATGAAAAAGAGCTGCATTCACTTCTCATTTACCAGTTAAAAGCAACCTCATTAAGTTGAAAATTCACAGAAAATATGAAGCACATGCTTTTGTGCAGAACACTGCCTGCATGTTGCAATCACGTTGGTGTTTGCGTGTCCATGAGTGAAGCTCAGTTCACATGACATTAATGTCATCATCAGTCATGATGCTTTATGAAGATGTTTGCATACTTGCTTGTTTTGTTGGGATTGTGCTGTCTTGATTTGTCATGCACATGCAGCAAACCTCTGTCCTTAGATGCACATCTACTGTGAAAATACTGAACAAACTATAATCTGAAGTTGACTGCATGTGTTTCTGCCTGTGGAGCCCTTGAGTTGAAAAAGCCTAATATTTTCAATAAACTCCTCAGCTGGCCTTCCTCTTCAGGGGCATGTGGACAACAAATTTAAACAAGTGTGCTCCCTTCAATGTGTTCCCTTTAAAACTGAAACCAACATTATCCGAGTGAGTTAGCTCTACTCCTCTGGCTCTTTTTGGACATTTGTCTATAGTCTGGCAGACACACAGAGCCAATAACCTAAAATGTTGGTCTCTGCAGATAATTTTACTCTAGTATGCCATACATTATAACAACTGTAACTTTACTTCAGTTGAACACCAATGCTGCTGAATCACTGCAGATAGTCTTTTGCAACCTCAATCCTCTTGCAAACAAATTCACTTACTGGCTGCATTACGTAATTATAAACAGCTACACAAATTTGAAAATAAATGCATAGATATTGAACACAGACATCAGTGTGTGTTTGTTACAGCATTATTGAAGACTGTTAAAGATTCCAGGTTTTTCTACATGGTGAGTCTCTCAGTGTATAAACCCATCTTCTGTATTGAAAGTCATATGAGTGGAAGGAGATCTTATCATGGGGTAGAGGTCATACAAGCAGAGTTTGCACTGCTTGAGAATATTCAACACTAAGAGCAGGACAGTGTCAGTAGATCAGCATCGTGTTTGTAAAATGTTGTCTCTCAGAAGCCTGAGCTAAAGGTAACTAACTGTTTGTCAGGACTGAAAACAAACAGAAGCATGTGCCTATAGGAAGAGTGTGTGCCTTCAGGGAAAGATATTGTGCCTTTATATTATGGAAAAAGTCATGAAAGTATGCTTTAAATCTTTAAATACCCGACAACTTATTCGGTGAATAACAGGCTTATGAATTTGAACAGTGTGTGCTGAAGGCTCACATTAATCAGTGCTGATATTACTTCATGAAGTCTAATCAAACAGAAATCTTTAATACAGGACCATGCCTGCTGCAGGTGATATTTTTAGGCTTGCATAGCTGCAGTGAAGGTAACAGTTTCCGTAAAATGTATGAAGCAATACAACAAGTGTTGCATATTTTCCGATAGTTTTGGTCATATTTTTGGAATGAAATATTAATCGCTGCATAGCAAAGTTTGTATACATTTTGTTCATGCATATATAAGCTACTATAATAGCCAATTAGTTTAAAAAAGTGTGGGTATCTCTCAGGCCAAAGCTTTTCAGTTCTGTCTTAAGTATTTTTAATTAAAAAACAACCAATCCTTTTGTTTTTCATCTGTAATCCTTCACTGCACTGTTTCTCTGCCTCAGCATCTGTTCTCATCTTCAACATAATCTTCAGTATTCATTATCCCCTCATATCTCCCTCCAAATGTCTCATATGTTTATACATATTTCTGCAAGTTGCAATGAGTCAAGAGATTGCACTTATGAATATTTACCGTCAGCAAGTTATAGAGGGCAGTCTGTGGAGATTCGTTCACTCCCACTATGTTTACTGTGTGTGCATGCATGCTTCTCTGGGCTTTAGACTGCATGTATATGTGATTTGTTTTTCCTGCATTCTTTTCTCTAAGCAGCCTCCGGTATCTAGATAAAAACCCCAGAGAAACCCCCATGTTATCCAAGATGTCAAGACTTCCTCCACACCTTACAGTGTGTACCGTTCTCCATATCCACATTGATGTAGCTTTTTCATGTCATTATGTATTTGAGCTTGAGGTGAGTCAGTATTGCTCTATGCTACATTCAGAGGAGGCTTTAAACTGTTTTCACTGGTTGTCAAGCTGACAGCCAAGGAATGCTCAGACTTGATAATCAGAGCTGACTAAATGGTTTCTAACTGGAACAATTAAGGTTATGTGTCTACTGAAGACTCGTTTATCTGACTGTAAAGTTTAAGTACCACCATGCTTGTTGCTTTTCAGTAACAGAGCAGTTTTTTGCAGCCTGTAGTCATATATTGGATAAAGCTCTGTTTTGGCCCTATAGAGCCCACACAATGAAGTGCCCTCTTCACCTTTTAGCTAAGTGCAGTTTTGAAGGAGTTATGCTGTATTCAAATGAATTATTTTACCCTGCGATATGCTCAATATGTTTCTTTGCATGGTGTCTTGTGATACTGATTTCAATTATTCTGAAAATAATAAGTCAAAACCATGCAAATGGGCCTAAGAATCTTGTATATCAGTGATACCTTTTTAAGAGTTTCCAGCAAGGTCCCTGGGTATAACTGCTGAATCTGCACTCTCTCTGGCAGCTCTGCACTTACTGTTCAGTAAACAGGGTGTGAAATGTGTTAAAGTGAGATGGTTACTAAGGGAAATATTTAAAAAATGAAAAGATATCTTATTTTGGATATTATGATTAGTGTTTTTGGGGATGACCAACTGATATTTACCATTCTGGGCTTCACATTAACAACTTTTTTTTTGGATGTTTGTTGGGGTCTATAGACAATGACAGTTTTTAAATCTCAGTTTAAGTAGAAATACGCACACATGGCTCAGCCACACATTTTGCCAAGGAATATTCCTGAGAAATTAAGGCTCTGATGGATCAAAGAATCTCAATGATCTCTGAACACTTTTCTTTTCAATGCAGAAAGTCCTCTAGCACTGCCAGAGAGAAGTCACACCTAAGAAGTCATCTCTCTCCATTAAAATTGTATTTAGACTTAGTTTTTAATAAGAATAGCGATTTCATGTCTTCAAATGACTTTGATCCAAGATCCATCTTTACTTCTAGTGGTACCAGTGGATCCATATCCAAATAAGTCATCACCTCTCAGCTGCTTGACAGCAGCTCACTTTGGACTCTGCTCAAAAACTGGAAAAAGTAATGAAAATTGATAACACTGAGTCCATAATCAAAACAGCCAGTTGCATAGACTACAGCTTTTTCCTGATCACCCACTCTGGTATAATTATTTGTTAGGTTTTTTGAGCATGTAACTCTGGCTGCGTTTTTCACTTCTAAAGCAGAAATCCTCAACAATGGCACTGATAGATAATTTATGTAATATGTCATTTGCATATAAAACATACAACACAGGCACGCTTACGGGTTAAAACAGGTTGATTTGGTATAAGTTAAGGGTGACCATAACTTTGGCATTCTCCTTATCATAGGAAACAGATGAGTGGATTAATAATCTTTGCATTTCTTAGCAGATTTTACAATATTATACATTTATTCAATCTTGTTATTTTGGTAACAAGAAAACATGTGATGTAATTTTGTTCAAAGGCTTGATGCTTACAATTTTGGCATGACTAATAATGGCAAAGGGCCTCATTTTTATTATTAAGATGATACCAAGGAGAAAGTTGAAAGTCTGCCTGCTAGGAATTATTAAAAAAGAATTCAGCATTGTGATGCTTGCCCATTCTGTTTGTTGTGACTTTCTTTGTGGGAGCAGACTGATTATAACAGATGTAGACATCCCTGATCCATCTCTCAGATAAATATAAGGGAGGATATGTTTCAAAACAAATGTGTAAATGTTATTTTGCTTTCAGAACTACAGGGACTCAATACAATACTGCAGGTCTGTTGTTAACAAATTACAACCATGATTTTTCCATTCAAAATGAGGTTTGAAATGTAGTTCTGTTTAGATGTACAGTATAAACTTTCTGTGATCTGATTCTGTGCTTGATCAACAAATTGGACTTTTTGTAAAATGTATGCTCAAACAACAGACAATAATTAAAATGTACCTTATAGATTTTTCCAGTTGTCTGTCTGTATTTTTTTAGCTTGTTAAGATGAAACTAATGACATCTGAGCGAAAGAATATTGCTTCTGTTTTTACCAGGCCCTATCTGTCCATGTAGGATGATAAAGTGCTGCAAAGATTATCCTTTATTGCAAGGCACAAGGTAGATATTTCAAATAGCTGATTTCCATATCAAACTCTGCATCCCATGACAACTGTGAAAGCATCAGACTGAAAATGTTACAAACAAGTCACATTTTCATTATCACAGAAAAAACCTTTGTGTGAGCTTCCTCCATCATCATAGATGTAGGTCCTCTTTTCTGTGGACGATCTAACTGATTCATTTGGACACACACTAACCAAAGTTCATATTTGTTGAACTTTATATTAAGCTACATTTACTTTTGGATTCCAAGCCACGAACAGCTATCGTGTTAGACCAACAAAACAGTTGGACCACTAAATAAAAAGTAATAGGTGTGAAAACATTATTGTTAAGTTGTGGATATACTGACACCAAATCAAGTGTCTAGGTTGTAAATGGGTTTTAAAATGCTAATGAATGTGCTCTTTGTGCTAGGATGACATTCAGCAGGGATGTAGCATGATGGATAGTGGCCAAGTGAGGACGACTTTATCAATAAGAAATATGGATCCGCATGAGAGTTTTAATGCTGGAGAGATCTAAAGTGTAAACGTACAAGCACATGAAAAGTTTCCTAATAATGAGTCTGATAAACATCTAAGACACACGGAAGAGACGAGGACTAAAAGAAGTATCATCCATCAGAGAGAAATTCATTTTTATCATGAAAACCAACAGAGATTTGAGCCGAGGCACACATTGTCAACATTAGCTTCCAAGTGCTAAAGTAGTGTGAATGTTGTGTTACGGTTGTAAAGATTTTCACATGCATCGGAGAGGAAGAGAGAGGGCAAATTAAAAGAGAAACAAAAGATAAACTTTTGAATCATAAAACAATAAATACAAGTCTCTTCTCTGTCAAACAGAAATCTTCTTAAATCTGGCTCTTGATTACAAAGACTCCTACACCAATGTCCTGGCATCCAGCTGCACCTCAAGCATTTCAGCTTTGTGGACTGAATCACCATCTGCTATCAATCTCACATGATTCTGACTGAACCACTCCATCCTTAATTCAATCAAACATCTGGTAAATAATCTGGTAAAAGGAGCGACACACAGTTGTGTTTATTGTTCACCTCAGTGAAGTCCCACCTATCCACCTGTATGAATGCAGGAAAGCTAATTCTGAAAGTCAATGTAGTTTTCCATTAAATTTAATGAGGTGTGTCCAAACTTTTCACTGGTACTGTATTCACGGCTTTTCTTTGCATTTCAAATCTTTCCCTATTACAAAACATTACAAATAAATACATAAAAAGTTGGTCAAACAACCTGCTTATTACACAGTGACATATTCCTCATGGAGTCACATCATACTCAGGAATTATGCATGAAAGAAAATACAGTACATGGACAACTTGAGGGTAGGAGTTCAAGTCCTACACTTCTGTAAATCAGTACGCACACAGTGATGCAGCCAGGGTTAAAACCAAAAATACAATGTGAACAAAAGCATTATGCCTGTATCTATGACAGCATCTGCAGGTGTGCTATCAAAAATACAAACCCAGGTGAACAAAAGTCTGAGGGTAATAATAAATACACCAGCAGTTCCACCACCATCGTTATATATAAACCTAATTAATGGTCATTGCACTTAAGAGGAGCTGTGATGTCATTAATGAATAGTTTCAATGATCAGTATGCTCTTTGTGTGTATGTGTGTGTGTGCCTGTAGTTAGTGTTAATGTCTCTAATGAGTAGATATGGCACATGGAGTCTGTGGACACCTGCTACTGCTATTAGTACCAAAGAGCAGACTAATCACACTGGCTTTCAAATCTAAGCAGGTTATTCAGTCTCCCTCTAAATGAAGGACCCTTTATTATAAAGACCTCATGAGAGTTCAGTGACAATGAAGTTGATGTATGCGTCTTCCAGCGGCAAAAGCAGAACGGAAAATCTTGCTTTAAAGAGCTAATCAGTTTTTTCTCTTTCGGAGCATGAACATCTGGAAGAGTCACTTAAACTTACGAACAGACTTAAAAATATATATATCGGAGCAAGTTTGAATTGGCAGCTTGCAGGTATTAGCTCACTGTGAAACCCAGTATGTGATGACTGAAATGCATTGATTCAAAATGCAAGTGTAGTGCAACAAAAAAAAAAAAGAAAAACAAACAAACAACTGCCTAAATGCAATCAATATTTAAGTCACAATCAGCTTTCTCAAGAGTTATTGAGAGGCACAGTTATTGAATACGCATCTTTATCACATGATAGTCCACAGAAAAAAACTGATTTGAATCCTGAAACATATAGCATCATCTTACAAAAATTATTCTACAAAAAACGGTGAAATCCTCTTTTTAAAGACATAATTCCACACTACAATACATGGCAAACATCAACTTCATGCCACCTGTTGCCTCCCACACTGTTCACACTCCCCTTTGCCTCTTTTCCTTTGCCAGCCAGACTTACTGAATCATCATTACAAAAATTGTATTAATCAATCCTGAGTGAATCCCAGTCGATACCAGTTCCCATGGATACTGGAAAGATAGGCATGGCAGGGATTCTTTCAAATTCTGGTCTGCCTAATCAGTTTCAGTCTTGTCCCGGTGCATGAAAGTATCAGTAACCTTAATCTAAACATGCAATGTAGGTCAACTGACAGTGAAAATTTCAGTGGGGTCAGACTGGATGTGGAGCAGAGTGGGTCACTACAGGGCTGAGAGAGTGCTGATAGCTGCCAGATAAAACAAGCTGGATGTGTAAAGACTGAGTGGTTTCTGGCCGCTCCACAGGACTCAGCAGTGAGTTGCTGATTTGTAAGGCCTGAAGGACAGCCACGGCCTTCCACCCACTCTGTCGCCATGGGAGACACTACATAGTTGATCTCATCTTCTTTTCTCCCTCACTCTCATTCCCTTCCCTTTATTTCTCCTCACCTTCCCTCTCTCTCTCTTTCTGCTCTTTTTCTGACTGCCGGCATTTTCTTCCATAACAACCCATTGATCTACCACAATGATTATTCATCAACCCACAAAGTTAAGGGTTGAAACCAACCTCCAGGAATATGAGCAGTCACGAAAACTGAACTAATGACCCAACAGGGTTGATTTCAGTATATATATGCAAGTATATGACCCATTCATTTCACAGGTCAATCCCTAGTTGCTAATATAACTTTTATGTGCGTTATCAAAGGGCTGCAGGCTTCAGTTCACTGGCAGCAGCAATGGAAAAGAGGAAAGAAACCATAAACAGGAACCATAGCCTGCTTCCTGTAACCATCACAGCAACACACAAGCACAGAGATGCAACTGCATGCATATAAACACCCAGTGTGTGTGTGTGTCTGTTTCCTCTCACTATACACTACCCCCTCTTTATCTCTAAGGGCAGAAGCAACAGTTAGAGATCACATGTTCACAGGAGTCTTTCTTCATTTCTATTTGGCACAGGCTCAAAATTGTATGGCTAAAAAGCAGACTGAATGCACTTTGAAAGACTTTCTTTCAGAATGTATTTCACTATTTAAACAGAATACACCTAGCGATAGCCTGAACTACAGTATGGTAGCGAGGAGGGGGAGGGAGGCTGTTGCCATGGCAACCGAAGCCGCGCGGCAGTCATCATCATGAGGCTGCTTCTGCATCGTGTATATGTGTGTGTGTGTGGACACGCCATGTGTGAGTTCGCCCTCCTCTCTCCAGACAGGAGGCGAGGACATCCCCCTCTAACACAGAGCCAGCAGAGAGAGGAGGATAGGCGGAGAGAGCGAAACCCCATAATGCACTGCACGCTGCAGGGCTGAAGTCGTGCAGATTCATCAATTCCTGTTTGAGGGGTTGTGTGTGTGTGAGCACACACGCGCCCATACAGCCAGATCGAGCGCAAAAGAAATAACACGAGGAGCAGGCAGGTAAGACGGCTTTGCTCTGACTGCAGATGGCTGCTGGTTTTAAAAGAGGATCTGTTTCTGTGTCTGTTACTGCCCGGCGAGAGGAGGAGAGCGGAGAGCTGCTCTATACAGATGCCAGAGTGTTATTAATATTTGACATATTGTGCTTCAAACAACTTCTTTGCCTGTTGCTAGTGGTTGCTTTCTTTCTGTCATGTTGAAAAGCAAATATCTTCTTAAGGGAAAAGAACCTGAAAAGTTGTCATGCAAATGAGTTTTTGTCTGTCTCTGGGTTTATTTTTGCCTTTCTCTCCGTACTGCAGATACTGCTTAACTGTAGCTGAATTTGAATATGCTCGGGAAGGTTTTGCATGTGCTTAGATGATGAGAGAGCTTGTGAACACTTTAACTTTTAGGAAATCATGAATTGTGTGATAGAATTAAACGGTACTTTTCCCTCTGAAGGTTTCAGGGAAACGAAAAAGAAAAAGAAAAGTTTAAAAAATTGGTTATACAGAAGCAGTCATCTATGAAATTTTGGTTTCAGATTTTTAATGTCAAACAATTTCTTGAGAATGCTCAAGTTTCATTTTTATGACAAAAATCTGATGTGGCTGGTATGGATTAAGTTACAAAAGCAATAGCTGGGTCCACCACAACAGCATATGCACAAAAAAAAAAAGTCCTATTTTTTTCAAGGTATCTATATGACACCAGAGTGAGCTGGCAGGTAAAAAGGGGCGGCTTCTCTGTTACGGGTCATTTTGTGGTTTAACAGCCACAGGCTTGTGACCATATCAGTTGCAACAGAGATGCGTGCAGGCTGGAAAAGCGTGATTGCAGCAGCTCAGGGCAGGGACTCTTAAACATTATTAGTCCAATACTCACATGACACATTTCAGGCCTCCCATCTGGACCTTGTCATAAAGTCTCATTTGAACATTGCAATGTAGAGATTCAACACAGGACCAATATAAACGCTTGCACAGTGAGAAATAAAGATGATCATTCAAAATTAAACCCTTATTCCAAATATGTATAAATTAAAAGCATGTGGAGAACCAAGTGAAGAAAAAAGATAAACACAAACAGTGTGATTTCAGATTTAAACTTTTAGATACAGCTCAAGGCAACTTTATATTACTTTCATCACAAAAAGTCTCAAAGGAGCTTTGAGACAGCTGTACTTTTGTATCTTACACCGTTTGACAGTGTTTTTCATGTAGATGTAGATAGTTGTTTCTACTGAACATTTTCAGACTATTCAATGAGCTTTGTGACCTGGGAAATGAATAGAAAAAATACAATGCAGATCAGATTGAAAAAAACAACAACTTTTGAATATTCATTTGATTTATTCAGCACAGAAAAAAACCCACTTCTGTCTGCTGCTACCCTGCAGAAATCCACCTGTCAAACATCTAAATGGCGAAGCTCCTCTTTTCATCATGGCTTCTTTCTTGAAGAGCTTTCTTCCACTACCTGTTTTATTTTTTAATAGAACTATCCACCAGACACCTATGTGACAGTAATATTGATATCTCTTACTGTACTCTGTAATAATTCAGTGGGTGCACAAATCAGTCAGCTACAAATGGTGCTGTAAGTGAAAAAAAAGAGATATTAAATTAAATCAAATCCAGCAATCCTTTGGCTTAAAGTAGCCAATCAAGAGATATTTTAGGGGTTGGTTATAGAGTTGAATAAGTTTTTAACCCTTTGAGACCTGTACAAGTAATTAAATGAGGATATCTCTGCAACAATAAGGGCTGTTTGAAAAGTCATAGTTAAAGGAGGACTTTGTTAAAATGTGTAAATATCAGTGTATGTGTTAGTGGTGAAGAATAAACGACGGTGGCATCTAACACAGATGAAAAAGGTTCCAAGCTCTACTAGAAAAAAAAAAAAACACTTTCAGGAAAAATATGAATATCCCTTTTGAGTGATGCAGCAGTAACTCTTAACCTTTATCAAATCATAGTAGAATGTGTGAACACAATTTCTGCAAAGGTCAACTCTGATAAAGTCCAGTGCAACAAAATTAGAGATGTTTTAGTACAGATAGTTCAGGCGAGGTCTCTAAAATGGCAATTTTGGAATCTGTTCTTCAAGTCCTCCAATTGGGGAACGTCAGGTTTTTAGAAGTTTAAACAAAAAAAATTCATATGATTTACTGCTCTTCTGTTATAAAGCTGACAGATTCCATCATTTTCAATTGAGGTCAAACATGAGCACCCTAGAAGTTAGATCCAGCACACAAAGCTGTTTGGATTTAGTTTATAGATACAGAGGCTCTGCAAGTTCATGTGTTCAAGATTAGAAACTCAACAACAGTCCACATGGTCTTCTGTGAATGTTGAAAACCTGTTAGAGTCACACCAGGTTGCCCTGTTGGAATTTTCCATCTCGTAAGATCTGTAAGGTTCTTCTTTTGGTCTTGGCCCAGCTTTGGATTTGCTCATCAGAATGAATCAGAGGTGATATATAGATCCAGATTTTTTCATCCAACTTTAACCGGTCTGGTCTTTGTTCTTTTTCCCAAGATTTTTTCCTCATTCCTATCCTAATGGTCCGGAACACAAATGACACATGTTCAAAAGTTCATGACTCCTTTTTGATGTGGTCAGAACGAGGGACACTGACTTGTGTTAGAGTGCAGCGCCTCAAAGGTAGTTCATTCTCTCCTTAGTACACAGACATCAGCAGAGCAGTGAGCAGGAACCTTAGTGTGCATTAAATTACTGCAATTACAGCAATTATCTGAAAGTCAAAAACCTTTTTTTACTGTTCCTTGTTTCTTCATTGCTGTGTTCCTCCTACTAAAACAGACCATTTATTACCCAGAAGTAGGAAGATTTCATGATTTATCTATTAAAAGGTAAAAAGTGAGGAAATTATTTGTAAAACAATTTTTATTTCTATCATGACGTGTTTTATTGAGCCCTCACTTTGTTAAGAAAACATTAATGAGCACAGCAAGTTGGGAACAGGTTTTCAAGTAGAATGCTCTTCTCTCCCGTGTGGATGGGGTGAACGTTTGATGGAGCTGGAGGGGAAACAGATCTCAATGGGGAAACCGTTCTCGACACAAGGCCGGTTACCAGACAACAATGATCACACTGATGCATACATCAGAGCTCGGCTAAAGCAGTGTTGCATACATAGCGACTTTGTCTTTATATTTAGTGAGTTTTCAGACCTCTCCAGCGACTCTATTTCTAAAAAAGTGACTAGCGACAAATCTAGGGACGTTTCCTGATGACTTAAAGCTGCTGCTGGCTGATCCCGCCCTGGCTTACCGTCAGATATTAATCCCCACTAATGAAGAGTGTGAATGGAAACATTCAAAAAGTTAAAAGAACTCCACAGTGTTGTAGACTCTTGATTAGAGAACAGCCGGAGCTGTAAAATGGTATTTTAACTTTAGGGGTGTTCATTGGGATATTTTCTATTTCTTTATTGTTCTATCGAACTGAAATGCAATTAAATGCATTTTTCCAGACATTACTGGAGCTTGAGTTTACAATATCAATGTCTTTGTCTATTATTTGATCAGTCATCCACTAAAATCCATTTAAATTAAAAAATGTTGCTTTTTGAAGAAACGTATATTATGCGATTAAAATGTGATTAATCAAGATTAATTCATTACAAAGACACTAATTTGTTAGATTTTTTTTTCTTTTAAATCAAGTTCCACACCTAGTTAGAATGTTTGTATTTGTAGCTCATGAAGCAAACATTGGGTGAATTCTGACTTGGTAAAAGGTTGGATTGCCATGTAACCAGATGATTGGATGTTAGATGATTTGGAGGCACTTACATCTGTTTGTAGATGTTCTGCTTGATTTGGAGATTTTAACTTGTTTTTCTTTTTATTCATTTTTAATTTGTTTTTAAAATCCTTGCCAGTTTGAACATGTGCTGCCATGTGTGCTGCCGCTGTCTTGGCCAGGACATTTTGAGAATAGAGATTTTTAATCTCAATGGGGCTTTTCCTGGTTAAATAAAGGTTAGATAAAAAACAGATAAATAGTCAGCGACCAGGTCTTCCGTTTAGCAATTATCAATAAACACTTACATATACTACCAGTTAAAAGTTTGGACACACTTTCCCATTATACTTAATCGGTACTGTTTACTACATAGATCTTTGATAAATATTAGTCCTTTACACACAATGCCACATGACATTGTCCTTGTTTAACTGCCACTGCTCCCATGTGTTAATTCAAACAGACCAAACAAAGGCAGATTAGCGCTATATCAGTATGTTACCAAAACGTAAGATGGCATCACAGAATCAGCTGAGTGGCATTGTTAGCAATGTCAGTTTTATAGTGGAAATGTGATGTGTGCCTTGCTGAACTGCTGTATCTGAAGCTGCATATCTATTTTCATGCCAACAACTTTTCTGCTGCAGCTGCAACTGCCAGCAAAACAATTTTTAACACATTATACCTCCAGTAATGGCTACAAATAAACAGATCCTGTGTAATTCATGATGAATATAAACTTAAAAGTAAATATGAAACTTGCCTAGCTGCAACTTTAGAACAGTCTGTAGCTATTCAGTAACATCAGTTGCTAAAATTAAATCAGAATTCTTCATTTTAGTCATCAATCATAATCATGAGAGGTAAGTTGTATCAACCCATTGGTACCAGATGTCCTGTGGGTGGGACTTGACAAATAAATATGTTTTTTAGTCTACCTCCCAAGTACCTACACATCCTATACACCATTGGAAAGCGAAGGTTCTTGAAATTTGAATGACGTTTACCATTCCAGCATGCAACCATAACTGTAGATTCAGTAAACACTTATGTCTGACCAATCGACAATGCAATTTATCTTAGAAGCCATGTTATACTCCAGTAGCAGATGATACTGTAACAAAACGGTCCAGTTACATCAGCAAAGGTCCAGTAAAAGTGGTCCAGTAAAATAGTTGATCCACAACAAGTTTTTTATCCTTAAAATCCTGTTTTAGGTGAAAACTGGTTAATGTCAGTGATTCTGAAACTTCTGTAAATATTGTATTGCTGCTGATGTCACTATGATGACCAGCAAATGTTTTTACGGTGTATTTTGCTGGTAACCACTATCCTTACGCTTACCTCATGTGGTTAAAAAAGAGACAACATCGAAACTCTAGAATTTGTCTTATGCAGCTGGCATGGACACTCTAATCTGTTAACATAGGAGCTGAAATGAAACCCATCATGTCCCACACATGCCACGCCCTCAGTAGGAGGCCGACCTAAGAGCAGCGTGCTACAATGTAGCACCTCTTACTTAACACATTCACGCCAATTTAGCTATGTTACTTCCTCTGCGCCTGACTTAAAGGTGCATATCTGGTGCTTCAACTTTGACCCCTTTTCTCCCCTTTCTGTTTACAAAAAGGCAGCAATGTGCTTCGAAGACAAAACCCGAAGTGGCAATTTGAAAAGTACTATAGGCAATAAATTCTGTTGGGATGAGGACATGTCAGACACAATAATTAATGATTAAAGCTACACCACTGGAATATTAATAGAAGAGGTTATGTGAAGGAAGTATTTAATAATCAAATAATATTTTGCAGTCTTGTTTGACTACTGTTGCAGTCCCAATCCTTTCAGCTCATAGAGTTGACACACATTCTGCTTGCAAAGGTATGATGATTAGAAAGTAAATGACCAGCTGAAAAATAACCCAAACTACAGAGACTAGCTGAGAAATACAGAGAATTTAGTAGCTAAAAAGGACACTAATGTGCTTTGCATATATGACAATGAATAAGAGCTACATGTTAGACAAGATGAAAATTGGACTTTTTACCATGTTGCCTGACACTTCATGAAGAGTTATATTTCAATAGTTAGCAATGACATTTCAAACAATTATCTAAAGCAAATTTCTTTGGCTTTTCTTAGCCATCTGAATAAATCCTACTGAAAGTACTCTTTTACCTTTCCCAAAGTAACATTTTGAATGCATTATAGTCTTTGCTTTATTATGTTACCTACTTTAGTGTCCATAAATCACCCTCTAAGCAATATTGCAACAGATATTTATTCCAGAGCATAATATGGATGTCTTTAGAAGTACTTTTACCAAAGTACTGCTGTTTTAGAGTCCAGCTGGTTTTTAGATGATCACAATACGACATGCACACACTTGGAGACACTGCATCCTGTTCACAGCTCAGCATAACCCTCTAAGGCAACTGCAGGGCCTTTTTTGGGCACAAGACAATGGTTTGCCAACTCTGAAAGCGAAATTCCCCATAAGCGGCCTCTGTGGTGTGCCGTTTCTACTCTATGAACGAACTGATAAATATTTATAGAAGCTAGAACTAAACATTAACACATAGAGCAGCTCAGAGATCCATCATCGGTGCTTTTGAGGGCAGGCTGCAGGCGGCTGTTCAATCAACACCTCTTACACTCTCACACGCACACAAACACATGAACACACAAGCCAATAAAGTGATAAATTCCAAACAACCTGATATACTGCAGCCACAGCCGGTGATGTGGCTCTGAGTCACTTGATAACACCCACTTGTCATACACATACACACACCTCGACAAGCACAACATTCACACATGCTTACACACATACACATGCACCTGACGTAGTGTTTGATGGAGTTAGACGCCATGGCAACAGAGCTGTGACTCTTGCTGTCCTGTGAGTGGACTGAAGCTGTGGAGGAGGGAGGAGAATACCAGCCAGCACTGCTACTCAAAAGCAGCTATTATTATTCCCAATCTGTATTTCTCTCTGCTCTCAGCTTTTCCTTTATCCATCTTTTCTCCACAATTGCTATTTAAGTGTTTCATAAAGGCTGCAAATTGAAAAAAAAAAGAAAAAATCGACCAGGGGGAAGTAAAAGAGGTAGAAGAGTGGTCAGCAAGCATGTATTTTTAAAGCCATTGATTGTGCAAAACCTGACACGTCATCAGAGGGAGTTGCATTGATGCCCATGGCCACAACCACAAAGCACTCTGGAGGGATCTTGTTTGTTGACATATATTTTTATCTCACCTTTGTTTCACTCTCACATGCAGCATCTTTTTCGGTTTCAATCAGAAAATTAAATGGCTCATCTTCTTTTTCGGTCCCTCTTTTCAATCTTTTTTTTTTCCTTTGCAGTTTCTTTTTGTCAGTCATGTTTTAAAGGTTGTAGCATGGACAGGGAAAGCGGAGAAGTGGGCGTGCAGGTGGACAGGTTTCACAAACAGCATCTGTAGAAGATTTACTGCCTGCAGACAGATGGTGGAGACGGGGAACGGTGCAGGTGAATTGCTTTTTTTGGATTCTGGTAGCATTTTCACGGTCTGATTATCAGCATTTGTTAACATACACGCTTGCACACAGGCGCACACACACTCTCACGCAGTGTGAAATTGTGGGAACGTAGCTGTTGACAGTAGAAGTTGGTCCGTTCCCCTACGTTGCCCACCCTCCTTTCCTCTCCTCCCTCTTTTGCATACGGTCCAAGTGCGAGCTGTGAAAGGTGAACTTGCAGCCTGCTGTGGATAAATTATGTGTGACATGTTTAGCTGTGCTGCCTTATATGGAGCCTGGTGTAGCTGAATACAGTAATGCTCTGCCAAGAGGGAAGGAGTGAAGGAGGAAAAAGAGGAGGAGGAAGGAAAAGCGGCAGGGGAGGGTGAAAGCAAAGGAAAAGAGGAAGGAGGAGGGGGCAGTGACAGAGGGAGTGAAAGAGGAGTGCCGAGAAGCAAGCATGAGGTTTTTGCTTTCCATTCTGCACTTAGCAGCAGTCAGATGAGTCCTTGCAGAGATACAGTAAGTCGTTGCTGTTTACACTGTTTACGTGTGTGTGGGCTGTGTGCTACTTTGTATTTGTTTCAACACAAAAACTCACTCGCCAGCGCTGACTTTTTCTGCCTTGTTCTGCCATCTCACATTTTTTATTCACCATCTGGATGTTGAGTGTTATATGTTGATGTGTGTTTGAATGAGGTATATAAGTGTGTGTTCAAATATGTGTACAAATGCAGATTGCCACCTCACTTCACTGCTAATGGTTGGTAGTTTGACTTGGGACAGCTCTAATGTGGAAAAAGAGCTGAGCAGACAAAAGAACAGGTAGCGTAAGTGTGTAATGTCCAGCAGAGTAGTTTGCACACACTGACACACGTTCAGTTTTCTGGAAAACACACTTGTCTTTCACCACACTGCGATCTGTGACAAGCAGTGTTAGCGTTGATGATTCAAAAAACACAGACACTTATGCTGTCTCATTCTTACACATCATACTTCTTACACACTCCTCCTCTGTAATAGCAAGACGACTGGTGTTTACTCTTCAGCTGTCCTCAGGAAATGATTCAAAATCCAACGTCACCCAGGCTGACATACAAACACAAGCAAAAAAGAAACAAAAGCACTAAGGAAGAAAGAGAAAACTAGTTAAAGTTTCATGTTGAATAAATGCCAAGAAAAAGAAGGTGATATGAGTTATGAAGAGTGCTCTTTAGGAAAAAATAGCTTCCATCAAGAAACATAAATTTAAGAAATAATTAAAGATGCTGCAACATTTCTGTCACACTTTTATGAAATGAATTGGGGCTTTGGGACAAGCCTGGGAGGGTGCCCATGCTTGTGGTAAATTGTAAAATAGTCACAAAATGAAAATCATTTTATTGATGGAAACAAACTGTGTGCAGTTTTCAGTAAAGTGAAAAAAAGAGACTGACAGTTGTGAAACAGCTGGAGGTTTCGATCTCGGCTGAATTAGGTAGTTGTGTTATTCCATTATCCCTGAAAACTATTCCTACAATAAGGTACCCAGTTAGCATTCAATGCCTAAACTGAACAACAATGTTTAGGTACCTAAACCCAAGTAAACAGGGATCAAAAGGGAACATAATTTAAGTTTGTCTCCATAAGAAACAAACACACGCCTCCTGGATACTACTGCAATCCCAGGTTTTGCTTCTCTATCCAGTTTGGAGAAGACGGAGGGTTTACAAAAAGTGCATATGAATTAGTTTGTCAACAAATTAATGAAGATAAAATCTGGTGGAAATAAGTCTGATGCATTTGTAGTTTTGTATTAATCTTTGCAAAATACTTAGTGATCCTTTGAATAATTTTTGCAGAGACGCTCCTACTAAGAGCTGTGTGGGCTGCTGCCGTGACTCTGGGCTGCTAGCAGAAGGTGGACCCAACCATTGTTGGACAGACAAAGAGGAGAAACAAATGTTTTAGATCTTTAAAGGATTTATTACACAAATACAAAATTTTGCGAGGGACAACATGAGGGCGAGAAGTTTTCACTGATGCAATTAGTATTTTATGAACATTATTCCTTTTTTGCAATAAAGGTTTCAGTAGGTCATCACAGTATGTGATATGTACAAAACTGATGCTGTTTTTCTAGATTTTTCCAGTTGTTTTGTCTACACACCCTCTCATCTCGACACCCCCTATTTCTCTTTCACAGTTTTACATCCTCATTTCTTTAAGTCAGCTTTTTGTCTTGTTCTTTGTCTTTGGGCTTTATTAAGGCTCACTCTGTGTTTCTCTCTCTGTGTCTGGCTCCCAGTCGGCTGAGAAAAAAAACTTCTCTGCAGATCAGAGCAGGCAGATCTACAAGGTCATTAGAGTATACAACAGAGAGAGCGCAGAGGCTGTGAATCTCGCATCACCCGACTCTTGTGTGTGTGAGAGAAGAGACGGCTGAAATACAGAAGAGGATACAAGCTTACCTGCATTCAGTAGTGTTCATTTTAAACTACCATACATTCATCTAATAAATGTCCTCATTTCTTTTGCTCCTCCTTCTAATTCCATCGCCCAACTAATCTGTCCTGTGGAAGTGATGTCATCTCCTGGCTGTCCTCGGCAGTCACAGGGCAGTGTGTCGAATGCTGATGAGCTCTGCGTTTGCGTGGAGGAATGAATATGTATGTGCAAACACATGAGCTTGCTTTTAGCCTGATTTGCATTATTCAATTTTCAAAGAAAAAGAAAATAGGGTTGATGCTTTGATAAAGGTGACAGCAAGAGAACGTGAGAGGAGATTACATTGATTCCCAAGCCTCAGAAATTTTACACAGAGCATGCACGTGGCAGATAGACGTTTTCTCAGACAAATGGTTTTGGGAGTCCTATGAGGCCATTCGGCTAGTGGCAAAATCAGAGGGAGTCAGTCAATGGTGTATGATTGCTGTTTTCCCTGCAGTCTGCAAAGCTGTCACTGGACTAATGCACACAAGTGGAAGATGTAATCTATAGTAAATACAGTTGGCTCCATGGAGGAGCCCTCTGTGATTTCCACAGATTAAGGTGTCAAACTGAATCACTGGTCATAGACAGCTGAAGAGTACAGATTATCCCCTGTTTGGCCGAATGCTATTCTGATGACAAGTAACAGATTCTGCACTGCATCTCTGTGTGTGTGTGTGTGTGTGTGTGATTTGGAAAGCTGAGTGTGGGTATTTTCTTTCGGGAGAGCATCCACTCTTTTGGTATTTCCTGATTCGATAAAAAAATCCAGACTATGATGTAAAAATAGAAAAAAGTAAATAAATCAAAGAGAGATGTGAGCTCTCTGTTTTAATGCTCTACAATTATTTAACTTCGCAATCTTTACTTGTTATGTTTTTCAGCCATGGCTAATCTGAGATCATCTTGCTTTTACTCATCAGTTCCCTGTCAAGTATTTTCCACAGCCCAAGTCTTTTCTAATTTTTTTCTTCCTGTCCTCATTGTACCTCTCTGTCTGAAACATTCTTCTTAGTCTGTTCCCATCTCATAATTTGCTGAATGTTTCCACTCTGATATTCTTGGGCCGCTTGTCTTTCCATCTGTCAATCACAGTCTTACACCTTTCTGTTTTCACAATTTTCTGATTCATGCCTTCATGTCTGTCCAGACTTACATGTTTAAGAGCAAGAGAGACACAGTAAAAGTAGAAATGAATGACTGCATGTGTGTGTATGTGTGTGTGTGTCTCTTTGCAACTTTTCAGAACTGATAATGATCCTTGTGCTTGAATCACATGCCAGAGGGGTGAATCTATACTAGGCAGCTTGCTTTTCAAAGTTGACGCTTTTTCAATGGCATGTCCTCCTCCCTCCCAGCTGTAACATCTCTTTCACCTGGACATCTATCACTCACCGTCTCAGTCTGTCTGTCTTTCTGTCTCTGTGACACTTCCTCTCTTTCCAGCCATTTTCCTATCTTTTTCAATCTTCCCACCCACACTCTTCCACACACACACACACACACACACACACCTCCTCCATTGCTATTCCTGAGAGGAGCAGACTAGTCTGGCAGTGGGTTGGTTTATGTCCATGAACTCAGTGACACCCTTGCTGCCCCTGCATTACACCACAGTGGCATCACAACAGGTAGGCACACTGCAGTGGAGGGTAGCAGAAAAAATGCACCTGCGAAATGCAACCTATAAATATGCATATATGTAGAAAACATGTAATTACCTCTAGCCATACCACAAACAAGTACAAATCTTTAAATATGTGTGATCTCACATCTCTTCTCAACTATAAATGCTCCACCCTCTGTCTCTGTGTACACATTAGGCTCTTTAAACACTTGCACTGATATCACAGTGCAGACGACAGCTTGCACACGTGCCAGTTGACTGCACTCGTCGCTTCTCCTTCCATCTGTTTGCCTTACAGCTGAGGGAAGAAGTCGTAATGTAGAAAGACTTTGTTTATGTGTGTGAGATAGAGAGAGCATGAGAAAAAGCTGTGCATATGCATACATGCTTCATGTGGTTGTGTCTTGAATAGCCATGCAATGGCTGACCTCCCATTCATCTTTACAGTTATGTTCTCTGTGTAGCAGATGCAAATCTGCTGCTTCATGGTTTATGGTCAATATTGATGTGTTTGTAGGAAATGTAACATATGTAATATTACCGCCGCAGTGGTATATTTTGTGAAAATGTCATGATGAAGCAATGTCATTGCCAAATAAGCATCACACTTTGATACAATCTCAAGCTTGTGTGTGTGTGTGTGTGTGTAATAAATCTATTAATCTGTGACCAGTATGCCCATCACTCAAAGTTCATTTATCAGTAAATATGCAAAGGTTTTAATTTGATTGAGATACTAAAGCGATCAAGTGTAATATCTTTGATATATGTATGAATTCACTGCCACAGAAGTGGATAATTTTTTTTATACAGACTTACATCTGTACAAAATTACTTAATTCAAATACAGACACAACATGATTGATTTTCAATGTCATCATACACAACTGCCCTGCATGCAATTAGACAATCTAAACAAATATAGAATTTGATGGCAGCAACACAATCCAAAAGAACTTTGATAGCTGCAAAGGAAGATGGAGCTGTTTCCAAAATGTAAAAGAAAAACTTGTGGAAGAGACTATAATCAGTGGATTAACTGTGACAGGTGAAGGTGTCATAATTGGATATAAAAGCAGCATCCACCAAAGGCTTACTCTAAGTCATTTCTGATGACTTTGTGCTAAACTTAATCAAAACATCACAAATCAATTTAAAAAGAAGCAAGAAACTTTAGTGTTTCAACATCTACAGTGCATAAAAGTGCTTTCTGGAAAGCCTGAGGGAATCTCATTGTACAAAGCCCTTGGAGAGAAACCACTGTTGGATGAAGATGGCCTTTGAAACCTTAGGTCGCACTAAATTGGAAACAGTCGTTTCAACCATAATCAATACATCCACATTTGTTCAGTAGTGCCTTGAAAAGCCATTCTCAGAAAAAAAGACCATATCAGAGACAGATAAAAAGACAAAAGCCAAGGTTTGTGACGGTATGAAGGTGCATCAGTGCCTATGGCATGAGTGACTTGCATTCATGTGAAGGTACCATTGATGAAGAGGTATATAGTTGAACTGCAGAGACACATATTAAGGTGACATCTTTTCATGGAAGGTTGGCTATTTCAGCAAAAAAAATTCCTGTAGCAGGACAGTGTGATTCTAGCTTCAAATTGTATGTTTTTTTACCTCCACCAAAGCGCAGCTATTACGTTTTCACAGCGTATGTTTTCTGTCTGTCTGTTAGCAACATAATTCAAAAAGTAATATACGAATTTTGATGAAGTTTCTAGGAAATCTCTGAAATGGTAGAATTTTGGGGCCAATCAAGATGACTGTCTGGATCCAGGAACTTTTTTAACACTAGAACCGCAACATCTGAATACCCCCTAGAACCACTGGAGGGGGTCATTTTAACACCAAGCCGACGCAGCATTAAAAAAAAAAGATAAGGCAGAGTTTACAGAGGCCAATCTGAAGTGTAGTGAAGTTGGTCAGCTAAGAGACTGAAAGTGATTTTCTTTGTTCTTGTATCTGTTGAATAAAGATTAATAGATTAAAACAAATGAACAAATTACAGAATTATGTTTTGTGTCATTTTAGAACATTTCCCAACTTCTAGAAATGGAGTTTTCCAAAAGAGAAAACTTGAGAACCATCCATTGTAAGTGTTGGGGAAGCTGGTTTTTAATTGAAAGAGATTAAAGATTATTGCTTCCTGCTTATTATTTAGTCATTTATTATATTCTAATATATTTAATGACGTTTTAAAAAATCTTGGCTGCATAAACCTTGCATCAGTGATCATTATTTATTATTCTCTTTAACTTGTATTAAAGGCAATTCAATATAATGCAAATTAAAGCAAAAATAAATAATTCTTTGATTGAGGAAAACCACAATAAATAATCCAAGTATGTCATTTAGGTCACAGACCAACTGTGAATGCAGTAAAGGAAAAATGTAACTATAACCCCACTCTGACAGAATCAGCTGGTCACAGGCGCACAGACTCAGATTGGGCAGAACAGTGTACCTTGATTTGGCTGACACAGAGTAGGTGTTGTAATTTCAAACAAGTGAACCAAAACCTAAACTTTGAGTGAATACAGCTAAACAAAAATGGAAGCTGTCATGTTCTATGAAGACGCTGTCTAGAATATACAAACAGAAAACATTCCTGCACAGTGACAAGGTGTAAAGATGCAGTATCAATGTTACATGTATTAAAAAACAACAAATTAACCTGTGATACAACTCCACTAATGTTTTGTTTGTTTGATTAATAGCTATAATGAATGGCTGGTTACACTAATTATGTAATGAATTTTAATATGTATTCCTCAACACTGCCAGTTATTTATAGTTATATAATTTGATGTCTCACAAAGGAAGTAATTAGTCAGTTTCATAAACAAGGACTTTATGTAAATCTTTTCTATGCCTTCTTGAGAACTCATCAGTACAATTATATGTAACCATTTTACATTTAGTTCTGTTGTAGGATTATTTTAGGAGTGTAAAAGCCTGGAATAATTTGAAAAAATAATGCTCAAGTAAGAATTTGTTACCTACAGGCTAGATAGAATATTTTAATGCCAGCAACATTGTGAGGAGCTTAATATTCTATCATCTTTGTTATTGCCATTAGGCACATCTTTAGCTGTCAGAGATTTTGGATCTTCTGTTTTCTGCTTAAACCTCATTTCGTACAATCAGACGTGCATGATTTGTATGTGAACTTACAAAAAAAATCCCCATAACTGCTTCAGATGAAAGTGTCTCATGAATATAATGTAATTAAGACAAATCGGTAAATGAACCCAATTCTATTCCTTAAATTAGCCACAACAAAAAGTTGTTTCTCATGTCAATAAAGCAGTTTTTGAGTCTGAGGAAGAAATTTGCTTAAGAGCCAAAATGCTTCAGCCATGATTGTATTTACTTTTACAATCATGGACTTCTTGTCATGCACCATCTGAGAAATCATAAACCATATCAAAGAAAACACAGTCTCTGGACTGATGATTGAACTGAGGGCAGACTACATGTTACAATCAGTCTAAAAGTGGGACCAGACAGATGGCACTTGCTGGTTAGCATACCAGCTCTGGTGGATATCTGTGCATATTTGGCTTACTACCACACAGTAACTATTTCTTAGTATTGTACTAGTTTATTTGAGCTCCTTCGAAAGATTTTTAACTGTTTTTCTTATTTCACTTTTTGCACCTTTAACTTTAATCAGTTTGATGGCAGAAGTTCTTGCCGGTGCACCATCTCGGCAAATCGCTAGCCTCATTAAGGAATGGTTTTAGTTTAGGGGAACAATCTGTCCCGATGTCACAACTTCATTTGAAGACCGAGTCGTTGATCCAGTTTTCACCATATGGCTGTGATATTCGGCTGGACCTGACACCATTAACCACTTTGTCCTTGATTTAAGCGTGGTTTATCCAGTTGCCGTGGTGATGATGACCTTGCAGCACGCACTGGTACTGCAGCATAAGGTGTTGTGTGAACAAGGACTGAGACGAGAGACGGCGAGGAGAGATAGAGGGGGCTGAGACAGTGGGCGAATAAAATGAGGACAGCTACTATTAAAGGATGAGCCACGTTCACAGAGTTGTTTATGTCACATGATACTCTTGGTTGCAACTCACAGCAGAGGGTGAGCAGATTTCTAAGGAGAAAAATGTGTGGAGAAAAAGCAAAAAAAAACCAGTGAAGGATAGAAGCGAAGAGAAATAGGCAAAGAGAAGGGGTGGGCATCAGAAAAAGATAAATGACGAGAGATGAGAAATGTCAAGATGGTATCGCAGCATAGCGCCAGCAGCTTTGAGACGGAAGGAAAAACAGTTTTTCTCTCCCCTACCTTTTTATCTGATCTCCCCTGTTTTTTGATTTTTCATCAATACTCACTTCAATTCCCCCCTCTCACTACCTGACACCAACCTTTGCTGTTTACCAACTTGTGCTAATCATTCCTGTTTGCTTCTCATCCCTCTCCATCTTGCATCTATCCTTTTCCAGTCCACACCTCTGGTCTTCTTAACTCCCCTCTCCTATTCCAACTTTCCCTAATGCTCCTATCAGCATAAAGGGCAGCTGAGGTCGTTTATAGATGATATCCCGGTCAGCCGTTGATGTGGTGTAATACGAAGCCTCCAGCATCTGCTTTTTGCTACTGCAGTCAGAGCCCTTTAACTTCTCACACTACTGAATTTCCTCCCTCCGTTTTCCTTCCTCCTTCTGTACTTCCTCTTTTTGAAAGTTGTACATCTTACATTTACAGACTTTGGACCTGCTGTTTTAGAATTTAAGGTAATGAATTTTAGGTAATTTCTTATAATCTCTCATTAACTGTATTTTCCAAAATCCAAAGAGAAAATTATCATATTTCTTTCACTCAGTTGGCAAAACGTAAGGAATGTCTGGACTGTCAGCTTTTTTTGCCTAAACAAACAAGACTTTTTGATTGCTAGACAGCCACTCCAAGGGCATGCAGAATGATCTGTTTACACTGGGATTCTCTAAGGAAATTTTATTTAGAAGAAAATTGCTTCCTCTTATCCTACGTCCAATTTTTGTTTGTCTTGCTTTGGGCCGGGTTAAAGATTTCATAGAAAATCAAACATCGAAGATCTAACTTTCATACTCTCTTGTCTTTATCTTATGTTGTTCTTTTTTTCCACAGGGAGTCACTCAAGGTGAATCAGTGGCTCGCATGTCTGGCCTGTGTTCACTCTTTTTTTCCCCCTCATTCTTGCTCTGTATATGGCTCTTACATACAAGGCTGAATGTGGTTTGAGTTAACTGTGGAATTCCACATGACTGATGCCAAATCGTTCACATTAATATCAAGATGTGCAGTTAAAAAATGTGGTCTTGACATCAACATAAATCAACTTCTGCATATATATTACTTATTGTCATACCAGTGTTGGTTTGTCAGCTGGTCTGTCAGCCCATCGGTTTTTTAGTTGTCCTGTTATTTGAAACAAGTCAGTCTAAAATAACTACTTTATTAACTCACGTTTTGTTCAGACATTTGATAATAAATGTCTGACTTTTTCTGTGGTGCCAACAGCTTGCTGACATTTGTTTAGTTTTTTAGTGTGTGTGAATGTGTGAAAGAAAATTTTGGAACATTTTTGTTCAGCAATTTGACTTTGATGGATTACCTTGTTGGAGCACTGACAATGAAAGAAGAAGAGATTATCAAGAAGAGTTGGAGATGAGGAGGAGGCAGGTTAGAAAACTGTCAGCCTAGAAGTAGAGTGACTAGCTTAAAATAGTATCAGGCAAAACCAGTGGATCAGAGTATCAACAGAGTTAAGAATGAAGTGAGTCTGACAGTGTGGGAAAATAGAAGTGACAAAGCTTAGCAGAATATAAAGCTAAAACTGGCAGCATCAGTGTAGGCTTACACATCACAATCCACCGTCATAGAATAAGTTGAGTGACAACAGAGTTGCTGGCGAGCGCGGCGTGTTCTGAGACCCTGGGAACTTTTTTATTGGGTCTTACTGGATCTCTCTTATTTGGTTCTTACGAATTCTAACCAAAGGAATTCTCCTTTAGGAGGGATTCATTTAGATGGGATGTGACGATGCTCAGCAGTGGTCAGGTTTGATGTTTTTTTTCTTTTGCTGTTGCAAAAAGTCACAACATCAGACATCTGGTCGGTCAGGCGACTTGACTGGTTGGAGATGGTGCTGTCACTTAAAAGTTGAACTATTCTCAGGTGAACTGCCAAAATAAAAGGAACAGAATTTAATCCAGCGATCCTCCATTCAAATCCTCGATCCAAAGCAAATGAGAAATGAAACCTGAAACACGTTTCTTTTACATTAACACACAGAGCATTTTGGCCCTGTTATCAAGGCACATCAGCCTCTGCCTCTGTATTTATACACAGGGTACTGATCAGCAACAAAGGTGGAAAAGTCTCACATAAAGGGGACTGAGTGGAAATGGGCTTTAACAAGCCAGCAACTATCATTTGTAGACACAAAACAGCTATATATTGGGACTTAGTAACAACAACAGAGAATGCACAAAATGAAATAATTATCAGCTCACAAATTGAAAGAAATATCAATCAGATGTCCCTGTGTTGAAGATAGGTAAAGTTTTCAGTTTTCGTTAGTTTTAGGGTTGGTTTTACACAACAAAACAGCTTGGTTAGCATTTACAAAAAACAAAAACAAATCCTGTTTTGCTTTGAGAAATTGAAATTGCACATACTGATAGCAGTAAATGTTTTAAATACAAATATTCACCATGCAGTCTGGCTTGCTCTTTGTTTATCTGTGACTGCAATAGATGACAGAGCTTTCCTGTGCCTATTATGAGGAGGAGAAGGGCATCTACTGGCCATATCTGTGGGAGTGATAACAACAGATAACATTCATCCAAGGGACTAAAAACATTTGAAGTACTTCTAACTCAGCTGGTGAAAAACATTTTGACTAATTTTACTATACATTTTTTTAATCTTTTTGCTGACAGGTACAATTTTACCTCCGTGCTTAATGATGGCCTCTCATAAGGTGCGTTTCCATTACCCCTAGAATTGCGCAAAACCCAAATATCGCAATAAAAATCTGGTAATGGAAACAT
>JBBBVU010000009.1:15008850-15029474 GCA_037177055.1 Atherinosoma microstoma | reverse complement strand
CCCCTTTAACATGCAGCGGAGCATTTGTTGGACTGTTTTCCATTGTTGCCTGGTTCAGAGGTGTCATTAGCTTTTGTTTTGTTTCGTTCTGCTAAGCCTTTGCTGACATATGCAGAATGCGATTGTTTGCAGAATACGAAGTATCAAATTAAGTTAATGTTAAAACATTTTCATAATTACTTCTTTTTTGGGTTACCTTGGCCTGACAGGTTTTAAAAATGAAGAACTTCACAAAGAGCAAACAAATTTCCACTCAAACCGTGACATTACTGTGTTACAGAGCTTGAGCCCAATTATAGTATGTGTTTGTACATTTAATATGTACAAAGCCAGAATCAGATATACTGTATGTAACTGATGAGTGGTCAGAGATCATGATCTATCAAGTTGAAAATATGAGTCATGCTGGTCCCAGGCTGAACATTTAGTAGTTTCTATAACTCAGATTCATCTTCAGCTTCAGTGTAGATTAGTTTTAGATCCTAGGATTTGTTCTTACAGCTCTGAAAAAAATAAAAATAAATCCTGGATACAATTCATCCAGCTGAGAGTAAAATGTTTTCTGGTGAGTGCAGGACTTCAGGTCTTACCTTCTCAGAGTGACAGAAAAGTTATTTTCTCTTTAGGAAGGCCCAGAACCTAACCTTTTTCATGTTTTTTCCATGGCAGGTTGGAGCCGAGGGGGTATATGATTCCTGCTTGTCTGTTAGGAAATTTACTTAAAAACTAGCAGGACAAACTTGAAGTGCAGTTAGAGCATAGGCAAAGGATTCTCCATTCTGTTTCATCATTGGGAGTATTTCTGTAGCAAGTACAACATTGTTTTAGCAGAAGACTACTTTTATTAGTTTGGTTGCTCTCTGAAACCATTTATCACATAAACCTCATTGTTGTTGCAGGCTTTTGACTCCTTCAATTATAACTTACAACTTTCACTTATTTTTTCTTCACTTATTAATAGGTATTAATTAGACATCTATATAACTACACAGCAACATCCACACAAAAGCTGATGGTGCAATATGATGCAGTGTAATGGGACAGACCCACTCTTACCTTAACTCCTATTGCTTTTGGGTCCAATGGTGACTTCAGAACTGAGAGGATTACCTAACATTGAGAATCCATACTTGAGAAAAGAGTTGAACTAAATATGTCCACATCAAGAAAGTAATGGCTGCTTTATGTTTGATAAAGATAAAACCAATGTTGCACAAAAACACATTTACAAAAACATTATATTTGTTAGACAGTGACAGTCTAAAGTGATGTAACCACATGCAGGATGAAAGTCTGTGGGCGTTTATTTTAAGGAGAGCTAAAGAAGTTTCTGGGTGTATTGTATGAGTGCATTTAAGTGACATTCAGAGACTAGTCTCTCTTCTCCTCTCCTTTTTAATATCTTCATCCTGTCATTATCTTGTTATCTTACCTGGCCGCCTGCCAGCAATGATGCAGCAGCCATCTAGCTTGCTGATTGGCCATTTCCAGTCTCACCAGGAAACGGGCTCACTGATAACTCAGTAATCATTGATGTGACGCTCAGTCTCTCTCAATTTGTAATTGATATATGCTACCATTGCTAATCATTACAGTGTTACAACATAAGTCTCCTCTAATTTTGGTATTTATTTGAGATATGAAAGCAGATTTATTTTACAAAGATTCATGAAATTGAGAATTCCCTATGAATCCATTATAAAAACATGAATATTATGGTTAAATCAAAGCAATGTTATCAAAACTATCATAATATATTTGATTTGATTAGATGTGGTTGGTTTGGTTTGGTTTGCATCTGACTCAGAATAGTGAATTTACTTGCAAAGTTCCCACTTTCTGCTTTGTTCTCCATCTCTCTCTGGTTTCTTTCTTTGTGCCTGAATGCTTGAGCTTCATTGTGAGCATGAAGCTGTTTGATTATCCACCCTGATGGCTTCTCTTATGGTTTCTCAGAAGGATGAACAAGAGAACGAAAGGGAAACATATTCAAAAGTCATGTGCATGAATCTGCTTATATGTGTTTGGCCTTGTGTCAGTAAGCATGTGTGTGTGTTAAGCCCTGCTCCAATGACACTATTCCCTGCTTCTCCACAGAGAGAAGTGCCTTCATTTGCTGACCCTTGTGGCTGTTTGGCTCCACTAAAGCCGCCTGTGCCTCTGTGCCTGTCCATGTCTGCCGGAGCTGCCAGCCACACCAGGAGCACTAGGACTGCCGTGACTGCCGGCCCCATCCTCTGAGGCTGTCTCCACACCACCGGCACCTCTCTCCTCCCCCTGCCTCCCTCCCTCCTGCCCAGTCTGCCAGCCAGGCCTCTCTCCATCCACACCACTCAGCCCTCCTCTGTGGAAGCCGACCACTTTCCCCTTCGCTGCAGACAGAACTTGATTCTGAAGACAAACAGCTTTTATCGGGTCTTGTGAGCGGGAGAACATTGTTTCATTGCTGTCCCTTCCACCATTCTTCTCTTACTCCTTCTTCTCTTCCTCTTTCTCTTTCTTTCTTCCCTCTTTCAGTCCTTCACCTTTTCATCATGGGCCAGCTTGATCGATAATGTGTTTTGCTGTTCGTCTCATCTGACAGTCCCGCTGAGGAGCAAGCAAGTTGAGAGAACGTGTGTGTGCGTCTGTGTGTCTTTGTAAGAGAGAGATTAAAAAGCAAACCTCTTTGGACATCGCCAGCACTGGCCCTGGGGCGACAGGCACTGAAGGATTCCCATTTGAGACACAAACAGACACTTAGGATGGGCCACAGGTGGTAGGGGAGTCCAAGGCCTTATAGGCTTTATCCAGATCCAACCCTGGGGACTAAACCACTGAAGTCTGGCTTTTTCCCATGTCCTTAACCTGTTCTTTGTCAACATTTGTCCCAGTTTTATTTGAAATACACCAACATAAATATAATTGCATTTGCTGGATATCTATTCCTCCTAATCGGCCCCTCCTGTCTGCTTTGAAATGGCGGTGAATGTGACACCAATCCGGGACACAAAGTGGCTGACGCTGGAGGTCTGTCGGGAATTCCAGAGAGGAACTTGCTCACGACCGGACAACGAGTGCAAGTTCGCCCACCCTGCCAAGAGCTGTCAAGTGGAAAATGGCAGAGTCATAGCTTGTTTTGACTCACTCAAGGTGAGTATGACAAACACCTGTGAGGTTCATTCATCATTCCTGTTTCTATATTTTCTCACTTGCAGTACTGACAAGCATTGCCTGTGGTTTAGTAATGCAAGACCTTGTTAAAGCATATATGTTGATTCAGACGCTGATGCAAAATTTATCAGGGGCTTCTTTTTGGATGCAATCAGTTAGATGGAAGAAAATAGCAATCACAGGATAAGCCTTGGCCAGGGAGTTAATAAATAGCCATATAAATACTTTTAAGAGTGTGTATGTGTGTCTTGGTAAGTAGAGATGAGGCCATAATCACACTAACATCTGTGAATCAGACTCAGAGTTTCCTTCACAGGCACATAATTTTAGTGCAGGACTGTCGGGTGGCACATTGCAAAACGCTCTGCCCGGCCATCACTCCAACAGGCTGAATGGGGAACATAAGTAGGACAGCATACTGTGTATTTCGCATTTGCATGTCACTCTGTGAGTATATGTCTGTGTGTTATTTTGAGGTCACGCTGTACAGTGGGGTTTTCTCAGAAGGCCCTGTAATTTACTGTCTATTTTTGCCCTGGCATTTAGACAACACACTCCCACCATGCAGCTCCGCTCAGAGATGGGGGAATTAAAATCAAACAGCATATGGGAAGAGGTGGGGAAATGGAGTGGACAGACTTTGGAAATTGTGAAGAAAAGAAAATATGATATTAAGCTGTTAAGTGTTGCAAACAGCTGGCTGATTGGCATATCTCTGCTCTCTGTAAATTGTAAATGTTTAAGATTAAATTCCAAACTTAATAATTAATAATAATTCAAAGTAAGTTTGATTCTATGCCAGGTGGTTTTTTTTTATATGGGAGTCTATATCAACAGCAAAGTTTCTATAAAATATGTCTATATGCTACTGAATAGCTTTAAAAGAAGTGTGTACGGTGGCCGACAGGTGCAAATGCGCTTCATATACAAACACTCGGTAGATATATGAACAGAAATTCTAGCGGGAAAAGCTGAAAGTACAGAGGAGCGCTGCAAAAACAGAAACGTAGTGCACTACTACGCTTATGTTTATCTCTCGGGTGAAAATTCACTGCTGCCCCTGTTGTGTGAGTGACTGTACAGCGTTTTCTTCTTGCAGTTGTTTTTGTTTATGCAGTACTCCTCTGTACTTGCAGCTAGCATTTCTGTTCATATATGCAGTGTGTTTTAGTATATGACGCGCGTTTGCACCTGTCGGCCACCATAAGTGTGATTGCCACTTGAATACATTTCACTGGATTTATTACTGTCAGTAAAGCACAACTCTTGCATTATTACATGTAATGGTAGATGGTAAGTTAGATGTTCGACATTGGAGACTGAGATTTTTCATCTTTACTCATGCTTGTTATTGAGTACTGGGATGAAAAGCCATTTTCTTGGGGATGTTATGGATCAAGACTGAGTGTCCATAGCCATGGCAACAACTCTGTCACCATCTTATTTTTGTATGTTGGCATGCAAACTCCTGCCAATGAGAAAAAAAATATTGGGTACATCGTAAGAAGAGGGATTTGATAAAAAATGTACACGTTAAGGTCATTAAAATGAGTTAAACACAATGTTTTACAGGTCATACTGCAACAAATATATATTTCTGCAACAGTTTTCATGAGAATCCAGCAGCTCACTCGAAGTCACAAATGTTGACTATATAGTGATGCTATTCCCATTATAAGCTGTTTTCTACTTTGCTTTAGAGCAGGTGTTGTATGTGAAACCAATGCAAATATTAACTAGAGAATATTTGGGGAATTAAGTAACATTAAATATCCACAGTTTACACAATACAAAATAAATATAAGTATGTATTTAAGGAAGATTTTTCCTTATTACAAAATAACAACAACAATGAGGAAAATAGCCTGAAACAAATTTTTGGTATTTTTGCTCAGTAATACTCCAGTTGGCAAATGTAAATGTTTTTAAATGCTTTTTATTGCAGATGAAAGTCTCTTATATCTGGTCTGTGAGATTTCATTGTTCTTTCTGAGAATGCTTTCTGAGTGAGATTCTCAAACTGTCTGGCATGTTTTGCTCTTAAGATATCTTTTCGTAGATTTTTGATGATGTGAAGTTTGGCAGACTTTGAGGGCTCCGGTTACTACGTTCAGTTTGCACCTCTAGAAGAAGTCTACTGTGGAATATGAAGTGTGTTATTGGACTTTTTTAAAATTTGTTTTTCAGAATAAGCCATATTTTATTCATATTCAACTTTTTATTTACAGACAGACATTTTTTCCATACCTCCTTCTTTCAGTAATGCTTCCCAAGCTTATGTCTGCAATCCATGATCCATTTATCCCTGTGCTTAACAGTTGGAAAGGTGTTTTCTTAATTAGATTCTAGCCTTTCTTCCCTGATTGTATCTTTGCTTTTTGTCAGCAAAAAGTTCTGTTAACTTTATCCTGCAAGATTAGGTTCCAAAATGTATCAGTTTACAAGTTTTGCAAATTTCTGATTTCTGTGATGGGGATGCAGGAATGTTTTTCTTTTAAAGATCGTTTTTGCACTGAGGTTTATGCGCAGTAGAGTCTTATAAGTACTATAGCTGCAAACTCAGATTTAAGTGTTTTTCATTCACATAAATAGCAGTGCTTCTTACTTTATATTTGCACCCATGAGGCACGTTTCCCTGCAAACACACACTAATGAACACAAGGGGGGATGTGGGGATTTTTATGTCTTGTTCAAGGATAATTTGAACTTGAAAATGCTTTGCTATCTTCCCATAGCTGTCTCAAATGTCAAGTATCAATTATCTGAGTTTTCAGAGTGCTGGGAAGATGCTTGGGGGAGTCCTGATATTTGTGGGACAAGGTTTACCAAAACGAAAAAAATTATAAAACATAATTGACCTTTTGACTAGCTAAAAAAAATTCATTGTACCTGAAAAAAAACAGTTCATAAAAATCAGTTCATATAAAAGCTTCATCAGTTTGCCTGATACTTTTATTCACTCCAAATTTATCTAAAAAAACAAACAAATTATTTAAAGAAAGTCTCAGTAATTAATGTATCTTCTTTGCATTTATATTTTACAGTAGTAAATGTTTGGCCTCAAATTTAGCATGAATTGTATATTATCATGTCATTAATGTGTGCTGCGTACTTCAATTCTGGTGTCAAAACAAAGCTGTGAGAAAACTGGTTATCATTAACTCATGCACGCAAACGAGCAGCATTTTTCAATGCTTGTTGAGCTCTGCAGGATAACAAAAATAGATGAATAAATAAATATTGACCCTAATAAATGGTAGACACATGTAGTGAATCTGGTCTGTATTGATCAGCAACTGTCCAAGTAGTGTTATGCTGTTACTCCAATTCATAATCAAGAAGTGATTGAATTGCATTCATCTGGCTATGTTTTCTTTGCTTAGGCCAGTCTCAAACAGACTAGTGGTCCTGTCCCCCTGTGGTTTAGTCAGACACAGTATTGTACAGATGTGTGAGAAAGAGCTGTGGACCACAAAATTCTTAAAAATGGTCAAAATGTTTGTCAGCTCCCATGAGGAATGAACACTGATCAGCTTGGGAAAACCAATCATTTTCATCTTCCTTTGCAAGTTAGTGAGGCAGATAAATTACCTTGTCATATCTCAGACAAGTGAGGTATTATCAAAACATTTGAATAGATATGAGCATATAAATACCGAGAAAACACTACATCCGGTCAAATAATCGACTTACACCATTGAGCGCATCAGTGAAACACGTTACCATAACACACATCAGTTTGTCAGAGCTAAGGGCCAAACATAAATATGTGCATTGCAAATACAAAAATTCCATATTTTATGTACATGTACTGAAATATGACAAACATGCTTTTTTGCCTACACAGACTTCACATCGCAGTCTCATTAGTTAAAGTTTGTAAATGTGTAAGATAGAGTAATATCAGAGGAGTCAGCCGGGTTTTTTGACAGCGGTTCTGGATCTAACAGTTCTGTCTTCCATGTTGTGCATGTGTCCTTTAATTTGTCTCCTATCTGATTGGCAAGCAGAGTGTTATTCAACGTAACTAGATACCGTAGCTGGCAGTCAGTCAAGCAGTCCAGACCACTGCTTACCTTGGTTTGTACTCTACCTGGGGGTGGATTTCTTGAGAAGCCAGGTGCTGGGATATTACGGTTATGGGCTGTTTGGTTGGAGCGCCGATGACTTGTGGGAGGTTTGGCTGGTACAAGTAATACAGGAATGGATGAGGGAGGGTGCTGGTGCATTGTATGGATCATGAAAACAGATAGGGAGACTGAGCTGGAGAGGGCAAAAGCAGGCCTATCAGGGAATGTGTGTGGAAGCATAGCGCCATGCACAGAGCCCTTCCCTGCTGTTGATGCCAGAGCATTCCACAGTCTACCTCCCTTCCCTGCCTTTGTGACAGAATGATAGATCTGCTTTATCTGCAGATGAATGCATAACACACACTGGGCTTGGAGAGCGGGACAAGGGGATAAGGGAAGGACAAGCAGGAAGATGTGGAAGGAAAAAGGGAGTAAAGGGAAGGATGTTGGTAAATGTGGCTTCCAAATCCTGCACAATTTGTCATACCACACAACCTTCCCTGTAACTGAAATGCCGGCCTGCAAAGGAGGGAGGACATGTAGCATGAACTATACAAGTAGCTTTCATTTTGCATTTAAATAGTCCTGCTTATTTTCATTGCTGTAATAAAGATTATGCTTACATGCTGCGACAAGTGATAAAAAAAGGGAAAGGAGGTCTTTTTTAGCATTTTGAATTCAGTTACACTGATTTCCAACTCTTTCCTCATGTCTTATGGTGTATTAATGTTAAATGTGCCCACTAGTGTCTTTCCCATGACTTTCCATGCACTTGGGTCATATCTAAAATTCCGATTCAGCCTGCCAAAAACACAAGCTTTTCATTTTGTCCCCAAAAATATCAAGAAAGCAGGAGTAGATGATTCGTCAAGACCTCAACATTGGAGTGGGTTTGAGCCCAACTTCGCCAAAGCACTCAGTGAAGTCATCTTTCTCTGACCTCAATCAAATTTTTTATGTTGTGTACACATAACCCAGAACAAAGCAACTTATCTGCCAAACAGTCTGATTAAGAAGGCATAGATACACAAACAATAGTCAGTGAGAAACAAAAAGAATAGCGTACTGTGGACCCATTCCTTTGGCTTCTGCTGAAGGGTTTCAGCAGCTTGTTGCTATTAGCAGCTGGAGACAGAGGTGGTTTCATTGCAAGTGAATAAAAAGCAAATCTGGGGGTATTTAGGCTGACGAAATACAATAAACTCACCACCAGGCTGTGATTGGAAACATGTGATTCACTAGCTGCTGCTGATGTGCTAAAAAGATCAGACAGGAGGTTGACTCCCTTTGTAATTACTTCATATCAAGACTTACATACATCATCTTCATGGACCTTGGGATCTTTGTAGAGTATGAGAATCTTTTTACACAGCTGTATCTTAGGCCTATAGAGGATGAGACATTAACTTCTACTGCTGAATCAAATGGTGCATGGTGAAAGTTCAATTCTGTTCAGTTTATCTATAAAGCCCTTTAAATTCCAGCTGCAGCTGAACAAAGTGCTGTACATCAAGTCACTTCAAAACAAGAGAATAATGAAATATGATAAAACAAGATAAGATAAAATAAAAATGGATAAAAGACACAATAAAACAAATAAAAGTATATTCGATCAGGTCCCAGGTGGGTCGAATGCCAATGACTGAAAATGAGTCCTCCATGGGTTTTAAAAATGAATAAAATGTTATATAAGCTTATGAATAAGCTTTTAAAAAGTTAACAGCTTATTATTGTTAGATATTTGTTTTCCCTTTAAACCACTGAAAATCAAACATATTGCACCAGAAATAGTTTTTAAAAACAAACCTTACATGAAATATTTATAATTGAACATAAATATAATTAAGTAGTTACCTTATGTTGGATAAGTTTTCTTTTCTGAGGCTGACATTAAAAGTTCCTCTGTACTGTACATGGATTTTTTTAATTGGAGTTTTTAAATATAATATGTTGCACAACTGCTATGAATTATAATTTGTTCATTTTACCAGTATTCCTCCATGCCCTCCAGCTCACAAGGCCATGTTCAGACAAAAATGTGATTAAATTTGCACAATTTAAAATGCAAATGCAAATAGATAAAAGGTGACCACCACAAAATTATTTCACTGCTAAGTGAAATGCTTATTTGAAATACTGTAGCAAGTCTAATTTGAACTTCCACCTAATTTTGTTTTAATTTTGTTGATGCCTACAGATGTAAGATAACCCATACTGTATTTTATTATGCTGTAGTTTAATTTGTGCTCTTGTTAGAGGAACATTTTAGCAAACATTCACATAATCTTAATATAGCTTTGTATTTCAAATAGAACTGATTATTTTATGTTTTGTGTTTTCTTTTTGATTTTTTTAAAGATTATTTGTTTTCTTTAGAGGCCTGACTTTACTTTGATCCTTTGCTAGATAATAATATAAAGCACATGATTTTTTTAAATGTTGAACTTCACATTGGCAGAAACTGCAAATCCCAGAAAAGCAAAGATGAAAGTAGCGCTGAGAATACATATGAAATTGGTCGAATATTTATTTTCTTTACATGGAGCTTCAAGATGTTCAAGTTTCTTCAGTTAAAGACCTTTTCTCTTCCTCTTGCAATAAAATGTGACATAACTTATGGTTCATTCGCACATTTGATTATTACAGCGCTGACCTCTATCAGTTGTTTGCAAAGTTCATATATTTTAAAAGCAGCTAACTCTGCATTCAACCCTGACATTTCTTGTCTCTTTCTTGTAAAAATGTGAAAGCCAACAATTTTTTTTCTTAACTGGTATTTGGAGTGGGGCAGTGAAACAAATATTATTAGTAATTATGTTTGAGACGTTATTCTGCTCATGGAAACATGTAACTCATCATATCAAATCAAACTTTCTAAAGTTGAAAAAGCCCAGTCAGATAATGCATTTGGATTATTGAACCCTACCTTATAGGCTAAACCAATTTCCAACTGGATGAGATGCTTTGATCATGCTCCACAGTCCCTGTCCAGTAAGCAGAAGACAAAGAAGGTGGTTACAGCAAAGACTAATCACAAAAGATTACATGCATATTTTTTTCATTATAAAAACAGTGAAATACAGTATAAGTACATATGACAGCCCAATACCCCATGAAGCTATTCTTGTTCACACATTTTATAGTTTCTTTTCTCAGATGACTGAGCATGTCAAATATTGTGATTAAAAGGCAGCCTTAAAAGGCATGTCACATATGAAGACTGATAAAAAACAAGAGTGTAAATTCCAGTGATACCTTATTCGTTTATTCGGTGCTGATCAGCTCATGTTTGTCAGACACACAACACCAGATCTTTAACTGAAATGTCTGATTTGTTGTGTTTGCTTTCAAAATGCATCACTCTGAAGGGGAAGATCATGCACATGCCTTGAGAAATTATGAACATGTTATTGCAATATAAAAGGGCATTCATTACTTTTTTTGATGAGGCTGCATATTATTTCCCCCCAAAAAAACACTTAAACAAGCCTGTTCAAGTGTTATAAAGAGAGGCTTTGGCCACAACGTTTTTAAATATTCTCTTTCAGTTGTATGTGTAAGAAGCATCATCTCTCCAGATGCTTAGAATAGCTTCGAAGCCCATTTAAAATTTTTAGAGGCAAGTTTTTTAGTGTGGCTAGAATATTGTAGACTGCACCAGGGTCTGGCCTCCTCCAAATCACTTTGTATGGAGGGAATACAGACAAGCTCACAAACACACGTTCTGATGAATTTTCAGTGGAGACTGAAAAAAATGACTATGTTGCCAAGTGTTTGAATCAATCCTTACTTATTTCAGATTTACTTTGCCTTTTGGTCGTTGTATGAAATTTGCACCTTACATACTTCCTTGTTAATTTTTCCCCCTATAGTTTTCTATTGGTCTGCGCTCACATCATGCGATTGATCGAGCTACATTCTCTTTGCTTCTCAAAACAGACTTACCAACGTTGTGAATGTATGGTGACCTACATATTGGATATACTTCGGAGACCTTGAAAAAGTTGGGGGGGAATAAGGGACGAATGCAACACAAAGCGAAAGAGAGACAAGAAAGCAAAGAGAACAGATAATAGAAGAATTGGTAATGCAATATATATTGAGATGAGAGGCCCAGCAGAAAACAGTGTGCGAGTGCGCAGCACACAGAGGGATGGAGTATATTGGATAAAAACTCTTTGAAAAGGAAACGTACTCAAACAGAGTTAATCTGCTCTGTATCTGTATTCTGCTGTCATGCTCCTGCTCTCATCCTCTCCTCTCATTACCTCTGCTAATCTGTTTTTACTCAGCCTATCCTCCACCCCCCCCTCCACTACCCTGTCCTCTTTTTTCTCTCTCCCAGGCACCCCAAACACTTTCATTTCCATTTCACTCGAGGTGATTTTGATCTTTTATAGCTTTTGGAGAGACTTTTGTTATTCTTTCCATTGTGGTCAACAATCAGAGAAAAAAGACTGACATTTCATTGACCGATACAGTTTACAAGTCCATGTTCATAGCACGTTTTTAAAGCATCTGTGTTACACAATTATCAAACATTTTTATTAATCAATTTTATTATTCCAAGTCTATGAAGGTCAAATTAAACTTCTTTGGGAAGTTTTCTCTGAGATGTTTAGGATGTTTGCTTACAGTCCTAAATCTGTTGTATGCAACAAAAACAGAAATAGTGTTTACTGACTGCACATCCACTTTTACCCATTTCTGTTTTGAAGAAGAAGATTTGCCATGATTCACACCAATTTTATTCATCCTTAAAAACAGATCTAAAAGGACACACAGATGACATTATTTACTTCATTAACGTTTTACTTGTTCTTCTGACTGCATGTGAGCTTCTACTCTTGCTGTTATTGAGTCACCTTTTCCCTTTTAATCTACATGCAGGAAAGTTACTAACTTTAGGGATCAACTCACTTAAAAAGAAGCATGAATGAAACTTTGCTCATCAACAAAGTCACATGTGGTCAGCATGTGCCAATGCAGGGTTCCTGAATTGGCCTTAAACTGTATCTGGGCTGATACCTTTCCTAAATGTGGTCAGTATATTTACTATTGTGGATTCAACACTTTAGAGCAGGCCTTCAAGTTGATTCAATCCATCTGACGCATGCTGTGAACCACACACCATCAAAACAAAGAATCTGCACTAAACGAAATGCAGTTAGCACCATACTGCATGTGCCCTCTGTGTCACACACCCATAAACAGTGGAAAACCAACATCATTCACTCTCCCAGCTTCAAAAACCCACGCTAAAGCAAATTGTGTCTTTTCCCTTTTTTTTTGGAGGATGTTGCAGTGGTGGGGGTGTTAGCACTCTCGCCTCTCACCATGTGACAGCTGGGCTATAGGTTTCGGTCTCCTCCTACAACCCTGTGTTGGGTAAATCAGGTACTGAAAATATATAAAGGAATTAAATGTTGCTATAACTGTTGTGGCCACATAAAACAATGGAGTTTTTTTTTCCCCTTCTTTTTTTATTTACAAATTAAACAGATTTATGTGGTACATATCATCTGTGATGCATTATTATGACTTCAGCTTGTATGGTTACTGAGAGCAGCAGAGTATTTTCAACTATATTCATTCATAACTCTGAAAAACTTTAAAAAACTACGTGTCTCAATCCACATAACTTTAGGTTACTGCATCTTAACTTTTGGCTGGTAAAACGTTTATATATTACAATTTCAGGTGAGACTGGCCTGGTGTGTATGTTTAGGGGGTTATTGTCTAAGTAAAGATGCTATAAAACTTTATTGTTAAGAAGTGGCTGTACTCCTACTAACTGTTAGGATCTCACTCTGCAGATCCATTTATAGAATATATTTTTTGATGAAACTAAACAGGATATACCATATCTGATTGCTCACCCATCTCAACCCACACAGGACATTATGAAAAGATGCTTTTATTAGCACAGTGCGATGGAAGAAGCAGTGAACACACAGCCAATAGCTATTAACTTTGTCTGAAACGTCTCCTCTAAATGTCTCTGTCCTTAGAGAGGCCACCATTTCTACATCCATTTGTGGATACGCTGCATCAGCATACACACACACAAACACACACATCCATCTTTAGACATGCTGTATCAGCATGGAGACATGACACAATAAGACCAGAGCCAAATAACATACAAGGGCATTGAGGAGTAGCCTCCTACCATATGCAGCCATCCTTCTTTCACTTTTTGGCAACATTCACTCTTTCACTTTTAATCCTAATTTTGTTCTGTCTGTGTGTGTGTGTGTGTGTCTCTCTCTCTCTCTATCTCTCTCTCTCTCTCTCTCTCTGTATGATGATGTCTGTGTGTTCCTATATTTGTGTTTTCTTACGAAGCTGAAGGGCCTTGTGCATGTAGACAGTCTGAAGGTAATATTAGCATCTGTGTGTGCTGAGTAGTGATGTCCTATCTCTACTGATGCTCCTGCTGCTTGTGCTGCTGTGAACAGAATATCTAATCAGTGATGGCCTGATCTGTTCCTGTTTGAGTGTCTAACCCCCCCTCCTCATCTCACTAAAACTTCCTGTCTACCTCCTTGTACACTGATCACCTCCCCTCCCACTTTTACCTCACTAACCTCTGACTGCTTTTAAATGCAGCAAAACAAACACTTAAATCAGACCACAGACAAGCAAGGTGTGAATGCATATAGTGGGGAGGAAATAGAGAGGGTCGCAGCTACAAATCATCATTCAGCCTTGGACAGGGAGTCATCTGCCAACTTGCATTCCTGCTTTCATTCTTTGGGAGCATTGTAATTCTGTCTTGTCTTTCCTCCATCTCCTCTTCCTGTTTATCTGTCACTGACCATATGCCCTTTAACTGATCTCAATGCGTTCAATTCTCTGATAAGCAATCATTCACTTTTAATCTCTAGTATATAAACAGACAAATCAACACAAAATAGAGAGCAATTTACTCTCCAGTGAGCCAGGGACCATGGGACTAAGACTGATCTCAGTAAAGCAGAAAGAGTTCTGTAGTCACAGCCTTTCACCTCAGGCAGGTAATCACTTTAGAGTGGCTTTGCTGTGGTTTGTTAATGGTATTGCAAGCTACGACAGGCAGGAGAGGGGGGATGGGTAAGTCTTTCTCTGCTGTCACTGGACTTTTTTAACTGATTATGCATGCATGTGTAGGAATGGAGGACATTGTACGAAAGCTCAATTTGCAACCGAATGGAACAGAGAAATTAAAATGGCTCAAGAGAGTGTGTAAGATTAAATTGGAAAAAGACAGATGTGTAAGTATTTTTGATGGTGTGTGAACTGATGTGGTTTTGCAGTGGGCAGTCTGCACAGCAAAGTATAGTCATCAGTTGTGGTTTTGAGCATCATGTGTGAAATCCAACTGAATAGATCGTCATGAAATGTATGCCGGCACATTTTCATCTAGCAAAAAGAGACCAAATGTACACAAATCTACTGCAGGCCAAAATATCCCTGTTCAGAATGGAAAAATGTCACTACAGGTCACACAAAACCTCTGCATGTTGTAAGTCTTCCTATTCAAACACCAGCAACAGTTGTTGGCAGCAGGAGGCAATTTATTTCTTCTTCAAAAGATTCTTGTCAAAAGCGATGTATCAATCTCCTCTCCGGGCCATTTTCTGGAATTAGAAAAAAACATACTGTGGAGGAATAATGATAACAATAACTAGAAGCACTTAGAGAGCGCAGACCTCTGCCAAGCCACAGGGTCAGTCACCTGAGAAAACCCCCAAATAGCCATTTCAGAGATTTTCTGAAAATTTCATCAAAATCCATCCATTACTTATGGTTGCTAATAGATAGACAGACAGACAGGCAGGCAGACAGAGAGACACACATATGCCACCAAAAACACAACCTCCACGCCTTGGCGGATGTTATAAGGATTTTACTAAACATACATACCAAAGAAATCATAGTTTTTTTCAGTGGTGTAAGCTGTTGCAATCACTATTTATCTACTAAATCTGAGTGACCTCTCATGGTTGTATGTACATTTGGAGTCTGACCTCCTCAAACTTGAAAAGTTTGCTTTCAAATAAAACTTTTTCTATACTTAAATAGCTCTGTGCCTAAACCTAACCAAACAGCAGGTGACAACTAAAGAAAAACAGCAAGTTAAATCTAAACATCAGAGCGAAAAAAAGCCAAGTTAAAACAGATTTGTGAGTCTTCTGATTGAGAGTATTGCAGTTTCTTTCAGATGCCTGCCAGCTTTTCATTTGGGCTTTCTCAGTCTATTCCAGCCTTTATCAAATGGAGCAAATGTTGACACATTCTCTTAAAATCTAAACAAAGTTACTGTTAAAAAGACCAAACAAAAAACATTTAAATCAGACTATTTCGGAATTTGTGAGTCACATGTCTGATCCTTTGGTAGACTTTGGCAAAAAAATAATAATAATGATAATTCGTCAACTTGTGTTACTTCTGAGAAACACATAAGCGTAGTTGAATCTTTGACTTCTAAACCTACGTGATGAAGAATGAGGACCATGTCTGCAGATCTTTTAGCAGGCGAGAAAGCTAAAATTAATGCAATCAAAAATATGTTCGCAACAGATAAATACATATTTTACATTACATATTACATGGCATTAAATGCGTAAATTTATAATTTGTTTTAGAGTTGTAAACATGTATTTCTACCAAACAAGCTCTATTCCCGAGGGAGCGCGGTAAACTAGGAGTATGATTACTGTCTTTGCGTCTGTCATCAGAGTGCTTGTTGTTCTTGTTTTTTTTTCCCTCCGTGGTTATAAACATGTATTCATGAATGTAGTCATCACTCCCATCACTCACTCCTATAATTAGAAAATAATCAGAGTTGGATGAGAGCTTCATTAAATCTCATCCTTGAGAGCCATCAGCCACAAACACAGGAGTGGGATATTTATCACGCTTATGAAAGTAACTCAGATCTTCTCAGAGAGAGAACACTGGTTGGACGACAGAATCAGCAGACGCTGACAGGGAAGGGATCAAATTGTGAAGCCAAAGAAAAACTGGTTCTAATGGTGGTGAACAAACAGAGAGGGGGAGGAATATATAAAATAAAAAAGAAGTAGAGAGATAGATCATTAAAGAAGTGCCAATTAACAGAAACCACACTGTTTAGCAGCACTTTGTTTCCATGCAATATTGATCTTTCATGACCATTATGGAACGGATGTTTTTGGTTGCTATCAGCATGAGTTTTCTACTTCCCTGCACATCTCTCTAAAACAGCTAAGCCACAACCCTTAATCGTGCAACCTGTTTTGAATTCTCTGAAACATGTCAGCCCGCAGCAAAAGCAAGACTAGCTGTGAAATGTCCAATGATCAGACACTGTTTGCGGAAATGATCACATCCATAATTGAATAATCATGGCATTTGATATGAGGCAAGGAATGCAGAGACAGAAAAGCAGACAGGTGGTGTCAACCAAACACAGGCAGTTTGGCAATAGAACAGAGTGAAAAAGACTGAAAGAGTGATGGATGAGTGTGTAGACATTAAAGGGTGTAATATGGACAGTGATGGACAAACAGAGAGGAAGGAACTGCTGATAGATGGAGTACGGGTGGAAGGAAGTAATAACAGCCGAGCCGAGTGTGGAAATGAACGGGAATTGTGTCACTCATCGGTTCGAAATGTTCAAGATTGAAGAATGTCTGTAATATCCTTTTATTGTTATAGTGCATGTTGCAGGGATTGCTGTTGGACGTTGTGATTCCTCAAAAGGCTTTAACTGGATTACAGCAGTATCAAGCTCAGCCATCAAAACAGCTACAGCAGCTGTGTTATGTTGGGTCTGCCAACAGCTTGCTGTCTGTCACCGCATCACTGCAGCTTCCCAACGAGGTTTGGAGTCTAGACTGGACATGTTACTCTAAATATGCCATCTAAATTATGCATATAGACAAATCCTTGTTCATGTATTCATTCCTTCATAACAACATTTTGTTTTTCAAATGTGTTCATCTTTTTATCTCTCCTTGATGTCACTTTAATTAGACTGTGGCTCCTGTGAGAGAAAGCACTATGTTTGATTGTGACCACAGACACACAATGTGGCAGCAAGACCTCTGGAAACACATTCATTTGTTTTTAGCAGGCTGAGAGGAGGTGATAACCCTGGCTACTGTCCCCCTAACTCCTTGCTGAAGTGGTACAAGCCGACTTTGATCAATGTGGATCGATGTGGATGAGTGTGCAGCCGGAAGGTGCTGTGTTGGAGAAGGAGGGGGTGATGGGCCTCTGCTTGGTTACACACTGTGTGTGTGGGAGGGAATTAAGACACAAAGTGTCATGGGTCTCTATGTGATATATCGTGCTAACAAAATATATCCTTAACCCATAAGTGACTTGGTCGCCGTTCCTGTTCTTCCTCTCTTTCTTTTGATCTGGCTTTCTCTCAAGTGTCTTTCTGGAAACAGGACACTTTGCATTTCTGCTGAATGATCCTTTGCAGTCATAATATCAAGGATCCAAAAATGAGAAAGAATATCAAGTTTTTAGATATAGATTTTGTAACTTTCGTCTTCCAAAACTATCAACACATGAGGACAAAGTATTACCCTATACAGGGATCCCCAACTCTTGTCCCCATGCCCACTGTCCTGCAGACTTTCAATGTTTCCCTGCTTCAACACACCTGACTCAAATTAACGGTTCAATTGCAGACTTGTGCAGAGCTTGTCAGAGATCCATTTGATTTGAATGAGGTGTGTTGCTGCAGGGAAACACCGAATACTGAATAGTAGGCCTTGAAGACCGGGGTTGGGGATCACTGCCTCACAAGTTTTATGTTTTCTGGGGTATTTTTCTTTAGTTTTCTTTCTTTCTTGTTTTAGCCTACTGGTACGACAACAGACAGAAGAATAAAAAATCTAGTTTCTGCCTTGGCTCAGTTCACTAAAGGCTCCTTCCATTTTTCAAAGGATTTCTCGGCACTAGCGATTCTTATTTGAAAGTAGCTTGGCAAAAAAAGGTGTGTGTGAGAGAGAGAGCAGCAACATGCAGCAAAGAGCCAGAGGACGGGACTCAAACCTGGGTGAACTGCGGGAGGCTTCAGCTTCCTTTCATTTTAAAGAAAGAAAGAAAAAGATCTTTAATTATATAAAAACTGACTACCAAAAAGATAATCAAATCTTAATTTTGATGTCACTGTTGATACTATGTAGACTAGTTACGATAATACAGCTACCTTTACATATTCGCATAATACAGTTTGTTCAGTTTTTAGCAAAACATATTTATAGTGGAGTACTTTTCTATATGGGTTCCCCCTTATTGGTATTAAAAAAACAAACAAATAAACCAAAAAAAAACAAACAACCACTTTGGTAATTTACACATATAGCTCAGCTCTGCATCACACAACAATCAAGCTCTGAAACGCACGCATCAGCTGATAGAGTAGAATCAGCTTTGGAAGATTAAAGCTGAAACATAAGCTACAACCAGAATATCAAGATACAAGCTTTTTACTTACTAGCCAAGAAGAGAGTTGCAAGTTCTGCTTTTCTGTCCGGGAACTGGCGATGGCGGAGTTAATCTGAACTTCCCAGGAGTGTCTGTGTCTGTTTTCAGTAACTTTGTGCTCTCTTTGCTGCCAATTTGTAGTGTTCAGGGCTGCCAACTTTTTAGTAAGGAAAGTAGCTATTGGCTTTGCTAAAACTAGCAAGACATTGCTAATCAATGTCAAAATCTAATTTGCATATGGACAAAGTGCATGTAATTGTCATAAATGTGAGAAATAATGTGGTGGGAACGGGTCCCCCCGGGTGGCGGTGCAGGCCCTCTGTCTGTGGGGTGGGGGGCGCCCCCAGGCTCTTGGGCCTGGCTCCTGGGCTCCTGAGCTCCTGGACGAGGCCGGCGGCTGCTGATCTCGGCCCGCCGGGGCATGTGCTTTGTGGTTGCGGGGGGCTCTGGCTGGGGCCTCCCTTGCCGCCTTCTCGGACGGGCATGTGGTCGTCTTTGTGGTGGGGGGGCTGGGGTCCGTGATCCGGGGTGTCTACTGATCGCCCGGGTCTCGGGGGGCCGCTGGCCTGCCTCTGACCATGGTGCAAGCATGGTGGCATCTACATGATCACTCTGCATGAGCAGTGCACTCTTCTCTGAATGTCTCCACTCCGTATATTCGGCATGCTGACACAGTCACTGTTTTGTCATTTAGCTTTATTTATTAAGAGACACTCTCAGCTAGTTTTTCTTTGTGTATGTTCCTCCTGCTCTAGTTTTAATCGAGATACATTGGTTATTTTTTTCAGTCATGTGTCTGTATTAGCGTAGTATGTTGTTGGTAGTCTGTTGGATTGCATTGTTTTTTGTATGGTGTTTCTTTCTCTCTTTTTTCTCCCTCTCTTTCTTTTCTGTTCTCTTTTTCTGTTTCTGTCCCCTTCAGTCTGTCCCATTCGGTCGGGTCCAGCAATAAGATGTAAATTTAGTGATACGCAATCATTCAAAATAAAAAAACAAAAACAAAGAAAAAGATTTAATATTTTCATGAGGGACTTTATGAATATAAAGGTCCTCTTGACAAAGTAAATTTGCTCAGCACAAAACAGCAACCAGTCAATCACTCTGCTTGTTACAATGCTGGACAAGACAAGTAAAAAAGAAAAAAAAAAAAGAAAAGAGAAATAATGTGGTGGGAAAAACAAAAAGTGACTAAATGAAAACAGGGTTTAAGGATAGTCCCAGACTAAAATGGCTGCTGTAGCTGATTTAACTGAAGGTCACCTGCAGAGACTTGTCTTAAATAAATCCCAGTTTTGGCTTATAGATTAAACAAAAGCAGTAACAAGAATGATTATTAGAGTTAATTTAAGACTAAGTTGATTCTTAAACTAATTTTTTAAAGGGAAAGGTTTAATTTCTGTTTAGAAATGTTTGCTGGGGAGCATAGACAATCTGGATTATTCAAATAAATACCAATATGCCACAGAAAGGCCTGCCACAACACTGCTTGCAGACAGGAAGAATCCACTGATTTATTTTGATTAATTAACTTTTTGAGACTGTGTTTGTATGTACAAAGGAAATGCTTTAGAGCTAATCTCTTTGGCCAATGACCAAGAAGGACCTGCACTCAGAGATACTTTCACAAAGCAGCTTTTAAGTAAGATAAGCAACATTCAAATATGGAAGGTATTTGTTTTTAATTTATTTCTTTTTTATCGTATTTATGTACAAAATAAAGACTGCATGACTGAAGAGTTAACCAAGGCTCATTTTAAATCTAGTTTGTAGTCACTGAAACACACTTTGTGAATATTTAAATTAAAAAAAAATAATTTACTTTTCATGATCCATCATGTGGGCTGCACGGTGATGTGGTGGTTAGCACCGCAGCCTCACAGCAAGAAGGTTGCTGGTTCGAGTCCCAGGCTGAGTTTGAGCCAGAGGGGG
>JBBBVU010000009.1:14988921-15004033 GCA_037177055.1 Atherinosoma microstoma | reverse complement strand
GTACTTCATATGTCAACCAGTCTGCCTGTTTCACAGTTATCCCTGTAAGATAGGGAACTTATTTTGTTTTGCTTTAATTTGAACCCATTTACAACAACTTGTATCAAACAAATAAAGATAAACAAAGGAGAAAAGATCACGATGGCAATGTAGAGCAAAATAAACATAACTGGAACCATAAGAAAACATATAAGTCATACCATTAGATCTTTAGTAATGCTCCTGAATAACATGGAGCAAATGAATATTTAATAAAATGATAGAGCTAAGACAGTGTTGTATGCTATCTTATTCATTTGGAACACTTGTATATGGAGAACAAAAATATCAAAGGATGACAGAATTTTTTATTTGACTGTAAACTATAATACTTATACTTATGAGTCCAAATAAAAACAAAATAGAATTTTATGATATCACCTGCGTATGTCTGTGTATGATGAGACAAAAGAGTTTAACAATCAGCGGTCTGTTTCTTGTAAAGCATTGTTCAGTGTGTTTAGTGGCAGTATATATCTGAAACATCATAAATTCAATGATACGTGTTATGTCCTCTTAAACGTATCTGCTCAGCATCTTTTAATGTTTGATTTCGTATATTACAGTATGATGGATTCAGGAGGTTTTTTTTTCGGTTTGTTTGTTGGTTTTTCTGCCTATTATGAATACAAGTAAGTGAGAATTACATTAGTATGGTTTCACCATGAGGGCCCAATAATGTAGTTTTGGAAAATTGTGGAAATCATGGACACACTTGGAGTTAACTTGGATGACATGTAGCATACGTGCTAAGAAGATTATCATGATTCAGATCACAACAAATTGGCTCATAGATGAACGTCTGTACGGAGCCTCCCACACAACCTGATGACTTATGATAATGGCATTTATGTCACGCAGACCTACCAGACTTTCACGTATACTTACAGGCAAATTTAAGTTGATGTTTCAATATATAAAAAAAGAAATAAAAAGAGGACACAACTTTAAGAAATTTCAGATTTTAAAGATATTTAATGTGTTATTTAAAATCTTTTTAAGCTTTTCTTGATATTATGCACTTGTTTGCCTCTTTAGTGAGTTTGATGAATATAAAGGGAGACAATTCCTTGGTTTTAACATGAACATAGTAGAAAAAGTTTTACTCCCAGTGTTGATTTTGAGTCAGAACATTGACATGACACCAGGAACAAAAAAGAAAAGAAAAAAAAATCTGTAAGATTTCCTTTCTGTCTATACTGGGACAAAGGAGAGTGATTAATTTGTTAATTTAATAGGCCAAGTTGAAGGCCCAATCATAGGAATCATTCTTTTCTTAATCTTTTTGTGCCCTGATCACTTCTGAACAGGCACATGCAGAGACCTCTGAGGGGCAGGTGCTCAAAGGAAAAAAAGGGCACATCAAACCTGATTTTAAAAGACTGTGTGTGAGGCAGGAATTTGGTAATGACACAGCTGTTACAATTGCAATAAACTACATACTGCAGTACAGATAGATTTGATTTTGACATGGACATCACAATTACAAACCAGATGCAAATTAAAGAGGGGGGGGGTAATGGGGATGTTCATGGCAAGAAGGAGTGAAAGAAAAATAAAAGATAAGATTAAAAAAATCTATACAGAGGAGCCCAATATTTAACAGTTTTTAGTGTACTTTAATAAAGCACCTGTACAAATGAAGCAGCCTGAATACTCTGATATACTCACAGTGCAGACTGCAGAAGTGAAGATACTCCTGGCCCATCTAGAACAATGCTATGGCAGCAAATTCTAACATGAAAATAGACATTAAAAAGAACAGGGGAGAGATATTACCTTAGTGTTACATGCTCCCATGGCAAAATGCAAAGCCTGCTAACTGTTCTAAGAAGTGGCTTACTGTGGCTGAACACTCTACATTAGGATTCACCCTCTTTTTTCCGTGTGTGTTGCTGGTACTTAATAAATATCCTTATACTATCTGCCTCACTGAATGCATCTTTCATTGAGGGGCATTTTTGCACTAAAGAATTGAATATTATGACTAATAACAGAAAATGAATGAATATGTAATAAGCACCAGTGTTTCGCACATTACCTTAAAAAAATAATTGATTATAATTACATATTACTTTTCTCAAAAAATAACTGAGTTCGTAACAGAGTTATATGATTATAAAAATAACTAATTACATGGGAAAGTAATTATTCCGTTTCTTTTTTAAAAATGTTCAAATATGTTCCCGGTAACACAACTTTAAATTCATCTGTATATTTATTAATAATAAAACTGAATATTAGATCACGTGATTCTAACTGCTTTCAGCCAACATGAAGAAACACTGTTTCTGGTCATAATGAACATTTCTCATGATGTTCTGGTCTTTTATCTCTGTGAGGGAAAAGTGATCTCTGTGATTCCAGTTCAAAACTCTTCCTTTGTTTTCTCTGGACTCACCATTGCTGCGTCTCTGTGAAACCCCCGGTCAGTTGACAGCTTCAGAACGATGAATTATAGTAACACTGTTACTATCATCAGTAACGGTGTTGTAATGATGGAAAGAATATAGTTAGATAACTTATTACTGAATAAAGCAACGCTGTTTGTAACACCGTTTATTTTAAGGCCGACATTCCTATCACTGATAAACACACAAACATAGCGTGGCACAGGTACCAACGATGTCATTTCATTCATGCACTGATGATTCTTTGACTTCACTAAATTTGGCTATTCTGACATATAGACAGATGACAACCGCTCACTGGTCTCTGGGACGCTCTGCTGAACTTTGCCGTGGGCTTTTGTCTTCTTCTCTTGATTAATAAGGGGTCGCAAACCAACATAAATAGGTGCATACTGCCACCCACTGCACCAGAGTGTGTTACATCAGGCCCAAAAGCCTTCCGTGCCTGCTTCTGAAATGAAACCAACACTATTTGGAAATGCAAACTTCTGATTAACACTGAAAGACTCTCAGGCACAGTTGAGGGACTGCAACCACAAGGTTTTTATAAGCAAATGTCAGCATGAGCTGCCTCATTCAGTTTATACCAATATCAATTGTTGAGGGTGTAGAGATTAAAGGATATAAAAATCCAGTTTACTCTGTCCTGAAAAAGCATCATATAAAGCTGATTAAACCGTGTTATTACAATATTCTCAACCAGCTACATAACAGACCTGAAAATACAATGATAAAAGCACAATGGCAATATAACTGAAGGTTAAATGTTTGTGTCTGCACATCAGCACGTGCATATATATCCAGTTTCTTAGCACCTGGGATATGATCTTACATCATCCTTCCCAGGTCTTTTTGAGGTGTCAGCAATTCTCTTCTCTTCTGAACTATTTTACTACCCAAAGTCTGAAATGTGGCTAAGATTAAGAGATACAAATATCTGGAAGCAGCTTTAAAAAGAGTAATAATTAGTTGAATGTTCTTAGAACTGGATATGAAACAGGAAAATCAGGCATGTAGAGGAGCGGGTGGATAAGACAAGGATGAGACGATAAAGTAATTGAGAGAGTGTGTGAAAGACAGATGCAAGTAGTCCGTTGGCACATCAACGTCTCAGTGGAGGACAGGCAGACAGGTGAAGGTGGAACAGAGTCAGCTGAAGTTGAGTCTGGTTGTAGCACACCTTAGCCAGAGGGAGCACTGCAATAAATCAGACAGGCTCTCTGTTAATCTGTTCTGACACTGTTTAGACAGTGGAGAAAACAGCTGAGAAAAGAGGCAAGAGAAAAGTCTGGACATTAGCATCACAGGCTCACACATGATTGCCTTGTTCCATGTTCAGATATCAACAGAGCAACAGATAATGGCAATATTGGTGAAACTGGAAGGAGCATGCAGGAATGCTGACCTTTCTGAAATCAGCTAATGATATAATGCAAGCAATAATTTGCAATTCTGGCTCTTGTAAATCTAATGACAGAAGTGTTTCAGTCAAGTGTTGTTGTCTGAGCATGACTCAGAACGTTCAAAACATTGTCATATGTTGGTCTCAATCTTGCATCACATGGTTGCACATAGCAGTGCCTCCATCATTCTTCCTTTCACGACTTTGTGGCTTCTTAAACAAAAGACTTGTTGGGGCGGTACTATACAGGATGCCATTATAAGTCATATTTAAGGATATGAACAAATGACGCATTTGTTGATTGGACGGCTTGTTGAGTCCTGACCTGCTGTCACCCACTGAAAACATTGAGTGCATTGTGAAATTATAATCCAATAAATCACCGCGAGTAAACAGTTGAGCAATAAGTAGCAGAAAAACATTTTTGCCTTCAGCTACTGATCATGTAAAAATCTAAGAGGACACAATGTTTTTTAAGAGAAGTGATGTAACAAAATGGTGAACATCTTCATGTCTTGTGTTTGTTTTTTAAAGAATTTGTTGCAAATTCAAGATGAGCACTTATTTGAAAAAACAAAAACATATACAGTTAAACTATTTCTCACTTTCAACATTTATTTTGTTGTCTCTGTACGACTTTTAATTACATAAAATAAAACATAGGGTTTTAATTATTTAAACATTAACGCTTTTATAAACAAAATTTAAATATAACGACTTTCTTTTTATGAAAACTTTCTCTGAAGCATTATGATAATTCGTGAATATTCACAACACATCTCTTGTTTCTGAAACAAATTCAATGATTTTCTTAGAATAATAAAGGCTTTAGTTCCTGAGATATCTTTTTGCAGAATATTCCCAGTTCAGCTTTGAGTGATACGAACCTGCTAAACTTTTATTACTGCAAACCAATGCAGACAATCTACTCAAAGAGTTTCAGAGTGATTTTATGTAATTGTAATCTGTGTATGGTCACAGCTGATCACACACATAAATGCATGGTTGGAGATGACATGCATGAGTTTAGTCAGCCAGAGGGAAAGTACTCTGAAAATCAAAAGACATTAACCAATTAGCACTGATCAATAGTCACAGCCAGACAGGGATGAGCCAGACTTGCAGCACAGTTAATGTGTGCCTCTAGGCCTAGGAGGCAGGCTGGGAATACTATTCCTCTCAGCTCTCAGCCAATGAAAATGTTGAAAGAACTCTTGACATTTTGCTGCTCTCCAATGCAAAGTGTGTGTGCAAAATGTTTGCTGCTGTAACCAGGCAGAACAGGCTGCATGAGGAAATAAAAGGTATAGAGGGAGACAAAGCGAGACGAAATGGAAGCAGGGGAAAAGATGAGAGGTGTTAGGAATAAAAACGAGTTGGAAAGTATATGCATTAGGCTGTGAAAGCAGGTGTTATAGTGGGTCGCAGTGAACAGCAGGTAATCTCACTGCGATAAGCAGTAGCATGACAGCCAGCCTTTAATTCCTCTTGGGAGGTGGTACCAGGGTGTTGTCGCAGGGCTGGTCTCTGAGATTTATATAAAGCAGCACAGGGAAGGAACGGACAGAAGATGCATTTTGATGAGGTAGAGAAGAGAAGAAGAAAGGCTAGGGAGTGTAGCACTCCTGTTCACCACACATGCATGAACATACGCAGATCACATCAGCACCTCTGCACCTGCACTGTTCTGTAGCCATGATGAGGAGAGCAAATAACAGCAAGGGGCTCAGGATGTGAACACGGCTGAGGTAAAATGAAAGGAATGACAAGATCGGGGGAGTAAAAAAGAGGAGGAGATATCTAAGATATTACACCTATCTGGGGGAGTGTTCAGTGGCTCAGACATTATGAGAGCGTAAATTACATTCTCTCCTTGTCTCCTTGGGCTACTGGATGAATATAATCACCTACAGCAACAAGAACCCCAACACACTTCTCTGTCTATAGACAGCATAATATTAGATTGCCATGATGCGTGTGTGTTTACGGCTGCCACAGGAGTCTCCAATCGTGTATCGATCCCGCATCGGTTTCCTAGCTTGTTCTTTTCTGAAATTATGTCAAATATTGACACACGACTCATTTGGTTCATTTGGGAAACGATCGATGGTGATTTGTGGAGCTTTGCAAAACATCCAGCATCAAGTTTCAGCCTCAGAAGTGGTGGAATAAAGGGAACCATGGAGGTTTACTAAATGAGACTCCCAAAATATTGTCTCCTTGGAGTTAAAGAAACAAAGCAGGAAGGGTTCAAATAGTTGTTCCCTGTCTTTCCTAGTTTTCTCTTTCTGTTTGATTTAGCATCTTCCATAGCTACTAAGAGATATCTACTAGATCATTTAGAGATTTTGAGCCCTTTCCCCCCATCGCTTCACTGAATTCTTGATTTATTATTTGTTCAACTGGAAAATGAATTAAGGAAGTATGTTGACAGTATCAGCTTAAAAACAATAACTACTCATATTCACTTAGACCTTATTCCTAAATGTGAGAATCAGTTGCTTTCTTCATTCATGTATTTCATAAGATGATCATCTTGGGCTTTTAAAAACCACAACTGATAATTAAAACAATTAAAATGTTTCCATTTTTGTCAGGTATCTTGTGGGTAAAGCTAAAAAAAGATGATGATTAATGGAAATCATCCCTGAGAAACTAAAAAATTGTCTTCATCTGCCTTTTGCTTTGTGTAATTCACTCTGTTTGGACAAGCAGATAGACAGCTAATCCCCTTTATCTTGGATTTTAGAGCTAATTTGTCCCTTGATGGGACTTTGTGAAAAAGGCTAGGTAGAAAGCTTGTAGCTTAAACCACAACAAGAAAAGGAAAGCAAAACTGATTGGTTTCTTTACGGCAAATGGGGTGGCAGGCCCAGATGTCGGGGATGTAAGGTCAGCCCCTGCTAAATGAGAGGGCAACAACTTTAGTCAAGGCTCATTACTTCTCTACATTAGGCTGCAGTTAAAGGGAACACTATTCTGATTCACTTTCTATGTCTTTATCCTCCTCATCCTCCTCATTTCTCCTCCTTACTTGTCTTCTCCCACCCCATTAGGGTCGCTGTTCCAGGGAAAACTGTAAGTACCTGCATCCTCCTCCTCACCTAAAGACACAGTTGGAGATCAATGGAAGGAACAACCTCATCCAGCAGAAAAACATGGCCATGCTGGCCCAGCAGATGCAGCTTGCCAACGCCATGATTCCCGGCACACAGTTACAGCCAGTGGTGAGTAGGCGTATATATGCAAAGTCAAAAGTACAATTAAGACAATGCAAAACACCTTTGAAATAAGTTCAAAGATTCACAAATGTGTAGTGTTTTTAACTTAGCAGATAAGTTTAACTTATCTACTGGTTAGCTTGACAAAAGGCTAAAGTTACACAATGTTTATTACAACCATGTGTAACTGTAGCCTTTAACATCATCTTCTGATGGCACTAGTGTAGTTTATTCACTCAAAAGCAGTTCATTTTATTTAATACAATTTCAAGTTTGCACCATCATATTATGTTTTCTAATCCTTTCAATGTGTTGCTTTTGTATCAGATTGAATTTATGTTATTCACTCTGGAAAACACTTTGGTTCAGCTTCTGTTGTTTTGACTGTGCTGAATGAATAAAGCTGACCTGATAAATTTGCTGGAAATTTGGATGGAAACACAATAGTGTCACTGACCTGTTTGCCATTTTGAAGGGGAAAAATTTCTGTTTCTACTTTTCAAATCATGCCACCCATGCCGGGTGGCAAAAAATAAATGAGTGCATAAATGGTTAGATTAACAATAAATAGATAAATAAATAAACCGACTGCACGATATTTTACCTTAATCTTTATATTTAGTGTTATTCTGTTCAAACTAAAAACCTTAAAAAAGAAAAAAATATTGCACCAGTTTTTTTTTTAAATTATTTATTTATTTGTTTGTTCCTTTAGTCAGTCTAAATAAGTTTTGGTTAAAGGATCATACAGAGAATTACCTACAGCACAGTGATAGATACATATATAGGACATACATATACTATCATATCATTCTCATGTATTTGTCAACATGTCCATAAATCCATGTACACCCTCACACACATCCACACATTCAGAGAGAGACAGAGAGAGAGAGAGAGAGAGAGAGAGAGAGAGAGAGGGGAGAGGGAGATAGAAAATGAAATCAGAAATTGCTGTGTGACTGAGCTTCAGCCCTCCAAGGATCTTCAAGGTGATGCCCAGAGCCCGAGTCTGCCACTTCAAATGAATTCTTCCTGAGACCTCACAGAGTCCACCAGACCTGCCAGTCAGGCTTTAAGTAATTTCTTTTCCTCTGATCCTTTATGTGTAATTGAGAGCAGATGAATGAGTGTGTTCAGGCTATTCATAAGGGTTTAAGATGCGGCACACTTAGACTCACACATGCACACATTTTCGGTGCTTATCGCCTTTATCTGGGAAACAAGGGCTGAGTTGAGGGGTCCAGTGAGAGGAACAGAGGAGGCCGTGGCAGGATTTAAAGAAGCAATAGATCTCCCATGGTGTGCAAAACCTTCCCTTTTTGTTTATGTCATGGAGAGAAAGTAAGGAGAAGCGAGAGGGAGGAAATCAGCCTGACAGAGAAGGACACAAGAGAAGTAGAAAGGGAGCACTGAATGCGGCAGGAAGAGATAAATGGACGGAGTAAAGGCAGGCAGGTAAAGTGAAGGCAATGGGATGACAGCAGACCTTTCGACCTGCCCTACAAAGAAAAGAAAAAAAAGAGCATGTTGTGTGTAAAAGAAACAAAGAGAGGGTGCCAGCCTTTCCAGGAATTACACCTTCTTCCTCCATCCCTCACTTGTGTGTGTACCTTGTTTCCTACCTCCATCATTAGCTCCACTACATTTTTATCTGCTTCTCTCCCACATCTGTCCCTCCTCCCACAATGTGTGTAAAAAAAGAGTGCTTTCATTTCATGCATGGAACTGCACAGAGGGTGAGGTAATGAGGGCCCATTACGTCTGGATGAGAGTGATGATGCTCATGATACTTTTTATTAGAATCAAAATCGGCACACACTACATATAATCTGCAATACGCTATCACTAATTCATTTGCTTATTTACTCTCAATAACAAAAAAACCCCATCACAAATGGAAATTTAGAGGTAATTTTTTTATTAAAACACTGCTGGAAAAATTGGAGCAATAATGCCATAAAAACCAAAAATAGCACTCACAGATGATGTGTAACGTTTCACCTCTTTCTAGAGAGAGCTGGCTTAATTCACTTCCTTCACAAATCACAAAATTTTCAAACCTTAGTTTCAGCTAGAGTCAATCTGCACCTTCTAAGATTGAAATGTGTTTAGAAAGCGTAACAGACAGACACATGCCAGATGTCTCCACTCAGATCAAGTAGTGAAATCAGCATAAATGCTCACAGTTGGGGCTTGTGAGTAAGAGACAAAACATGTCCAGAAATCAACACTGATGTGGTTTACAATGGGCCAATTTAATCTGGAAATCATTTGGCTTTTGAGAGAAGGAAGGAACATTTTACAAAACTTTATTGAGAATGGTCTAAGTGATGCAGTAATTGGATAGATCAGGATACTCAACTGAGAGAGATTTTGATGAATCATTGAGTGCTATTATGAAAAAAGTCACTAATAATTAGATGAAGACACTGGTCTTTCCCCCACAACTTTCTCACAAATCATGGCTTTGGTGACAAGATACATTTGATCTGAAGTACAAATTACCAACTAGACTGTATTTCACCAACAAATATGTGCCAGACTCACCTATCAAAGTAAAAATAAAAAATAAAAAAAATAAAAATATATATATTTCATCCCCTTTTTCCTATTTTTGTTATCACATTGTCTTCATTAGATGTCTTAAATTTGTAGAAATGGGTTGTTTTAATCTACTGGGGACAATAAACATCTGTGTTAAGGAAATAATAATAACTGCAGACTGCATGACAATCCATTAAATTACACCCAGGTGTTAAAATGAATACTCTCTCTCTGTCACTCTCTTCCTTCCACCATCTAAAAACATGCAGTTTAGGTAAACTGGTGATTGTAAATTAAACCAAAGAGTTAGTGTGACTGTGGGTGGTTATTTATTTCATTTATCTCTGTGTTGGCCCTGTGATGGACTAACTAATCTAGGGTGTACCCTTCGCCTTGCAGGGGGGACTGGGATGGGCTAGAACCCCTTTATGACATGTATATGTATAGACAGATGGATAGGTAAATGAATAGATAAATAGAATTTATTGTCCTCTGAGTCATATCATAACTTTTGTATCTCCAGTAGTTGTGAATCTACAACTGTTTTAAAAGGGAGAAATGCACACCACTGGTGTAAACCCTGATAATTTAACACAAGTCACTGTTGCAGTTGTGAATTATACTGCAGAAAGAATCTGCAATGTCCAAAAAAGGCCACAAGCAAGGTCACAAAATCTTTGCAGGATGACATCACTGCATTGTTAAAACCTTGTGACAGACTGTGCGTGTCTTTAATGACATCATGTCTCTCCCATCTCAACCTTGAGCTACAAATATTTCAAACTGATATCTGAGCACATCTATTTTTCTACAACGTTTTGTGATAGGGCATAATTCTTCAGACATTCCTGGGCAAAAAACTGGAATTAGGAAGTTCAGAACATCATTACTTATTTTCTGAGTCATCCAGGAGCAACGAGGAGGTTTGGGGAAGAATGTAGCTGTCCAACTCTGGCTGCTGCTGCTGCTCTATTACTCACTGTGTCCTCTTGGCAGGAGCTCAAGAGACAATCCTCAGACTAGGGCTGAGGTCAGGAACGTGCAGGAAAAACTTGCAGTGCGCTATGTTAGCTAGCAAACTCCTCTCTCTCTTAGAAAATTGAGGAAGGAGATGTAAGGAGGATGTTTTTTCTGTGAGACTCTGGCACAACGCATACAGGCAGTACAGCACAGCCTCCCTCCCACCTCACATGCACTCACAGCTTGACGTCCTCATCATTATTTCTGCTATCTGTGTGATCTCTGGTGTAGGAACCAAATGATTCTGAGTGATCAAAGATACTAGGTGATGCCACATACTGACTGTAAACCTCCTCTAGATGTTGGTGCAAATATAATCCATGCAGCCATAAAAAAAACAACAACATATATTTATAATCCACATGTAAGGTTCTTAATTATCGATTTTTTCTGTTTTCTTTCTTTTCACAGCCACAGCTGCAGTTCCTCCTGTGCTTTGCTACACAATGCACACATCTTATATGTTTCTATGTGCAATCATTTGTGTCAAGCAACTTGGTAGATGTGGGGAGTTTGTGAAACTTCCCTTTTGCTGATTTTACACTAACTTTTATTCTTTCTCTGCCCTACAGCCCATGTTTTCAGTCACGCCCAGCCTTGCAACCAATGCCAATGCTGCTGCAGCAGCAGCCGCTGCGTTTAACCCCTACCTTGGCCCTGTGTCGCCTGGCCTGATGCCTGGTGACATCTTGCCCAGTGCGCCTGTACTGGTCACCAGCAACCCCGGTGTCCCTGTACCTGCTGCTGCAGCTGCCGCAGCTGCACAGAAACTCATGAGGACAGACAGACTGGAGGTGAAGAACACATGTTCAAACACAGCGATCCAAGGGTAAAGGGGAGAAAATATCACCACATAGAGAAAAAAGACAAAAAAACAAAAACACACACATGACTGATCACACAGATGAAAGGATTTGCATAATTATTTTGTCAGTTCCAAACCAGTCACAGATTAGAAAACAGATTAACAAAGCTCTTGTAAAAGCTGCACCCAACGAGGATTTTTATTTTATTCTATTTTTTTCACAGCTACACAAACAGACCGGGCTTTGAAATGTGGGCTGTGCCTGTTTGAATATTAAAGCCATGGGTTGGAAAGTCTTGCCTGAACAGTTTCTGTGTGTAGACTTTAATTATGTATCTGGTACACAGTTTCTGTTACAGTAACTACTACATCCTATTACCATAATATAGTTCTTACCAAGACATAAGCTCAGAAAAGGGCACTTTAATGAGAGAAATCTCTCTGCAAACATCATCCTTGTCACTCGTACCAGCAGGCAGGAGATAACATTGTTTGGCACTAGCTTAAGTTGTTCTGTACAAATTTGTCATTTTCAAAAAAATCTTTACTTCTTCTATGAAAGCAATTAGTCATTTGAAACCTGATGAGCGCCCCTCCTCTTGCTGTGCTCAGATAAACCTTAATTGGACAGTAAGTCAATCTCATCCATTATGTAGCTCCACCTGGGAAACACTTGCAGCGGGAATAATGGGGAAATCGTTGGAGGCAGGCAGAAGGCGTGTGGGAACGTTAGGAAGGTTATATTTAAGTTGTAATGTTTGGTTGTGGGGTAATTAATGGGGGTGAGGCTGAGTAAGTCACTAGACGCTGAGAAGGAGTGGACAACCTGCAGCATGAGGGCACAGGTCAATGACGGGAAGGAGGGATGAAGCAGGAGATTGGAAATCAATGTTGTGGTCATCAGTGGAAGGTTGGAACAAGTGGAGACAAAGATAGCAGAGACAAAAGAAATAGCAGTGATAGAATTTCATGAAATATGCGATGGTCTAAGATAATTAGAATTAGAACGTTGTTTGTTGCAGAGGAACCTGCATGTCCTTATTCAGAGTGATATTGATATCTGGAAAAAGTCTGGAAAAAATAGAGGATATAAATGATTATTAGGCAAGTGCTATTTTTTGCCTAACTATCTTAGAAAGAAATGCCTGCCATATTTTAGTTTCTTATGTGTCATTCAAATATAAACATAGCTGGAATTCTGTGGACAGACACACATACCAAGCAGTGGAAAAGTTGCAGACTGTTTCCTTGAGTCTGAAAGAAATTCCTATTTTAGAAGACAATCCTCCAAGCTTCTCCATGACTGTGTCTCTGCAATCTATCTGAATCTTTTTCTTTATGGCCCAACAGCAAATTGCAACTTCCTAACATGTCTTAAATCACATGTTGCTTACTTGCTTACTTGCTGCCACAGTGATGTAAATATCCCAGAGGGACAGTTACCATGGTAATAAAAAATCTTTTTTTATTTTATTTTATTTTATTTACCATGTTTAGTCTTGGTTAATCCATAACTATTGAGAAAAGCAAACTGCTCCACACCTGCTGCTCTCAATATCTATTGCTTTTATCTATCGCTTGCTCGTCTAATTTTCTTTCAGTGGCAGCCACACTCACCTTTGTCTCCTCAGTCCCATCTGTCAGTTCCTTTCTCTTTATTCATCAAATGCTTACATCTTCTGTTCCTTCTCCCTCCCTCACCAGCTTCACCAACATCTGCCTGACAACAAGGCAGTCCCTCTAAAAAAAGGCAAAAAAACCAAAACAAACCAAAACAAGACAGCTGGTAATTATAGTAATGGTAGCAATAGTTGAAAATGAATATGTGTGTGTGCACATATATTCATAGGCAAATGTGTTAGAGTGTAAGAGATGTGCATAAAGAGACAGGAGACAGAGAGAGATAATCCATCATTCCGATCAGTGATGGTTGATCACTGTCATTACAAGAGGCAGAGCAGGGTTAGTTTGTAGATAACGGTGCTGGTGGCCTTTTGTCTGGCACCTAGTTCTCTGCAAATCACATCTTTTTTGCATGAAAGGAAGTGAAACTGGTGATCCATTACAATATCTGATAGATCAATAAAATACCATGATTGAAAATATTATTCAGTTGGTGTTCAAACAGAGATCTTTAGCGATTGCTCAGTTTAGTGTCAAAGTTAATTTATTTATTTTTATTCTTTTTTTGGGGGATAATATTTCATTATTTATACACACCCAGCCAGTGTGTGGGTGTATGTGTGCCTGTTTTTTTTTATTTATTATATGAGAACTGATGATTACGTCAGCGACAGTGTCCCTTGAGGGTAACCAGCCTCATATTTCCCATGAGCCTCATTGAGCCCCAACATTCATACTGAGATGATCATTCCCCCGCCTCATGCTTCCCCCACTGCTCATGCAGGTGCTGCCCCCCTCTGCCCATGCCAGGAAGGACAGCAACACAGCTGATTTGAATAATGACTGCATGTTGTGTGATTGATGAGACTGTAAATGCTGTTTAGAATCTATTCTGCTTATCAATCAACGATAATGCCCAAGCCTGCCATTAAGATCGGTTGGCTTTGTCCGGTGCAGTGATTGTCAAGTTCTGAAATGACTGAGCAGATTGAGTACTTCATCAAATGTGAAGGAAAATGAACAGTACCTTCATGGTGCGTGTCTGGGTCATATGTTTGTTCAAGTTTGTGTTGTTGGGTTTATGATCAAATTCTTCTTGTTGTGTTTGTGACTCAGGTATGCCGGGAATACCAGCGGGGTAACTGCACACGTGGGGAGAACGACTGTCGATTTGCTCACCCGGCAGATAGCACTATGATTGACACCAACGACAACACTGTCACTGTGTGCATGGACTACATAAAGGGCCGTTGCTCGAGGGAGAAGTGCAAGTACTTTCACCCTCCAGCCCACCTGCAGGCCAAAATCAAAGCTGCCCAACACCAAGTCAACCAGGCTGCAGCTGCTGCAGCCATGGTACGTATCTGACCACAGATTGCACCACCAATAGCCAATGGATGTCTTAAACATATCAAATAAAACCTAAATCACAGTTCAGATAGTTAATCCAAAACAAATCAGGTTTGATTTGTTGTGTGAAATCATGAGAGTATTCAAATTGTAGATACCAAGATGAGTTTGGGAGCACAGTTAACACACCAGAAAACTTCTATGTAGTTTCTTATAGACAGGATGGTTTGAGCCAGCATACTCTACCCCATACAATCAAGTTTCCATCGTCCCTGCTCTCTTCAGCTCTGACTCACTGTGCATTACAAAGATAGAGAGTCAGTGTGTGCTTCATTAGCAGCAGACTGTAGTGATTGTGCTACTATGTGACTGAGCCTTCTGCTCCCCTTCCTGCTCGCCCTTGTTTTGCTGCTTTGTTAGTTGTACATTTGCTGTTCACAGTCCGTAGTTAGCCTGTGGTAATTTTTTTGCTGAGAAGACAATTGTGTATAGACCCTTGTTCAGTTTACTTGTGTTTCTGCAATGCAGTTATGATCTCTAGGGAAACAATAAGGTTTTGCTCAGCCACTTTAGATGACATTGTGCAGCAAATAATCCAGAAAGGAGGATTATTTCTAATTCAGTTAACCTTTCACATTCTGATTATTGAATAACTTTAAATTAGGTCTAATAATATTATAAAGCCTGACTTCAA
>JBBBVU010000009.1:14935255-14945372 GCA_037177055.1 Atherinosoma microstoma | reverse complement strand
CTACGTAATATTGCCAAAATTAGGGACATCCTGTCTCAGAGTGATGCAGAAAAACTAGTCCATGCTTTTGTTACTTCGACTAGATTATTGCAATTCCTTATTGTCCCAAATATACCCTGAAACGTCTACAACTGATCCAAAATGCTGCAGCCAGGGTTCTGATGAGAACTATCATATTTCTCCAGTTTTAGCTTCTTTACATTGACTCCCTGTTAAAGCCAGGATAGAGTTTAAAATCCTTTACCTCGCATATAAGGCTCTCCACAACCAAGCTCCATCCCATCATGCACTGGGCTTTTTCATCCTTATCTCTCTGCTCCTAATCTCTCATGTAGAAACATATGACAGTACTGCCATCATTAACATATTTCTCCTCTCTCAGGAGATCTCGCTGGATCAAATGTGATGTCTATCTCTCTCCATCTCTTTCTGTCCTCTCCACCCCAACCGGTCGAGGCAGATGGCCGCCCTCCCTGAGCCGGGTTCTGCTGGAGGTTATTCCTTCCTGTTAAAGGGGAGTTTTTCCTTTCCATGCTCAGGATGGGGATTGGTTCGAAGACGTGATTCGATGCAGTCTGTTGGTTTCCTTAGCTAGGCTATTTGTTATGAATTGGCTTATATGAATCAATGTATGACTATCAGATTGGCTCAGACTGATTGTCTGTGAAGCGCCCTGATATGACATTGTCATGAATTGGCGCTATACAAATAAAGCTGAATTGAATTGAATTAAATTAATACAATCAAATTAATGTTACAGAGAGTCTCCAGCCATGGCCAAAATATCTCTGTTCCTGTCAACCTATGGGGAAAAAATGGAGGTCAGAGCAAAATAGGACAGGGTCCTTGGCAGGAAATATAACAGTAAAGTGCAGAAAGCAATCCCAGCTTGCTCAGCTTGCCTTGAAACTTTGAATTTGACATCTTTTCATTAAATTCTCCATTCTAGTTTGGCAAAGATATGAAAGAAAAGCACAAAATAAGCACTCTGCATGTCACATGTCAAACTTGCTCATCATATTTGCTGAAATCTGTTTCCAGTGAAATCTTGTTTCGGTGCCAACTGCTGTACACTTGCTGAGTTTGCACTGAACAAAAATGATCAACACAAAGGGCATATTCTACTCTGTGTTTTGGAAGATGTGCACTGTAGGATGTCTTGAACTGATTATGGAGAGTTGTCATATTGCAAGTATCCAAACAGAGATACTTGAATAACCCTAGACTAACAATAAAAATGTGCACAACTGCAAATTAGTGTGGTGGCTAAATGAGCATCAATTGTTCATCCATCTTAATTCCTCTAGGATATTTTGTTTGTCTCTAATGCATTCATGCAAATATTTGGGATTTTTTTTTGGTTGTACTTTTAACTGAAAAAGAACTTAAATAATTCCGTACATCTCATGGAAATGGAGAGCGAACTATTTTGGAAATATACTGTGCATTATAATGGCAGTTAATGAGAGCAGCCATTCCAGCACTTTTTTTCCCTTTTTTTTTGCAGTTATATTGAGATCAAGAGTCTTTATTTCATTATCTGTGGATCCTGAAGCTTGTTTTCACACACTTAAGTCAACTTTTTTCATTATCTCCAGGAATTTGCCGTTTTTCTCGATAATCACCAACTGTAACCGGTAATTACAAGATAAAAAGCTTTGTTGCCTCGAGATTACGAGATAACCAAGATGAGCTTGAAAATGAATATTTACCTGCACCTGCATGTATGTGTTATTAAGGTAGACAAAGGTGAACCACTGTAATTCCCAGTCTGAAATGCAATTTCATAATTTCATGTGTGATTCCAGTAAAAGATCCACCAAACGTCTTCACCAAATTTGTATGATGGACTATGATGCAGGCTAGACGTGGATGTTAATTCTCTTAATATCATCCATGGAGTTTTGTATTGCTACAGTCTTGGCTTCCTCCACTTCCCCCCCCCCCCCCCTGTTCTCCACCATCTTCTGCCTTCTGCTGCTTATGCCAAGTGTCTGTTTTGTCCTTGGCTTCCCAGGCTTCCCAGTACTTCCCAGTCAACCCTTCAGCGTGTGTAATGGTACCTATTTCCCCACGATTGGGAGTAATTGTGAAAGAATATAATGGGAAATTGCAATGCATAGTCACAACAGTGATCACATTACAGATGTCCCCAGATTCATAGAATGATGTCTGATTTTATTTTACCACTACTTTCAATTAATTTGTAATTCATTCCCTGGGATTTATGGTCTGATATGAGTTACATTTAGCAAACAACAACAATTCCGCATTTTAAAACTGCCCGTCTTTCTTTCTTTTTTTTAAATTACAGATCTGCTTGTTGCACGTGTTTGTTAGTGTTGGATGGCAAATAGGCTTAACAGCATTAATGTTTCTATTCGATATCGAAAACGCACACTGACTCCACCAGGGGAAAAAAAGGGTGAGTGTCCACATTTTTGTAAAAATTAAAGTGTGCGTACAGGCAGGTCAGATCTCATAAGGGTCCAGCTGGAAGAGGGCGTAACAGAAACGGCGCGTTGTGACACGGGAATAAGCTCTGGCTTTTGTGAGCGCGCACCTCCCCTCTTCTCCATAGCGCTAAGAGCCTCCTCTCGCTTTACGGAGCCTGTTTGTAATTCCTGCTCTTCATGCCAGAGCCTGCAGCTGTCTCTGTTGCGTCCCACCACTGCCGTTGTGGGAAAGCGTCGCCCTGCCTGACGGGCCGTTGGCAAACTGATTTTCTGCAGAAACTCAAAGGATTTCGCAACTTTAAAAGAATTTCCAGCACTGTTGGGAGACTAAATAAAAACACCTGGTAGCTGATACGCCTCTCCCGCGTGTTGATTAAAATCTTTACAACAGGGAAGGCTATAGGAATGTGGAATACAAGTCTATATCAGCGGTAAGTGTTGTGATACGTTCATTCTTCCTTGTGTGCGCAGTTAAGTGTTTGTCTACTGCATGAAGATAGGCTATTCTAGTAAATTCATTAAAAGCGTGCATGTCAACTCTGCTGATTTTTAAACACATTCAAACAACTCCCTTTGTTGTTTCTCATTATCTTTCTGAAAGACTGCCACAATACCAAGCAGCTAAAAGCTTAAACATGAAATTTCTCCTCTCATGCAGTTACAGGACCAGCCTCTGCCCCTGACACCATGACCACAGATTTGAACTTGACCTCTCTGCTGAATGTAACAGATCTCCACAACCAAACAAGAGAATGTTCCCTCAAGACAGGTTTCCAGTTCTATTACCTGCCCACTGTTTACATCATGGTTTTCATCACGGGGCTGGTGGGCAACAGCCTGGCCATTTGGATGTTTGTCTTCCATATGAGACCCTGGAGCAGCATCTCTGTCTACATGTTCAACCTGGCTCTGGCTGACTTCTGCTACGTCCTCTCTCTGCCTTTCCTCATCTTTTACTACTTCAACAAAACAGACTGGATATTCGGGGATATCCTGTGTCGACTGCAGCGTTTTATTTTCCACGTGAATCTCTATGGAAGTATTCTGTTTCTGACTTGCATCAGTGTTCACAGGTACACGGGGGTGGTGCACCCGCTCAAGTCTCTAGGTCGACTGAAGAAGAAAAATGCCGTTATTACCAGTGCGTTGGTGTGGCTGGTTGTTGTTATAGGCATTTCCCCCATTCTTTATTATTCCAGGACTGGCTTGAAGCGTAATAAAACCACTTGTTATGACACCACCACTGAAGATGAGCTACCAGGTTATTTTATTTACAGCATGACTTTGACTGTGTTTGGGTTCTGCATCCCCTTCATTATTATATTTTGCTGCTACGGCATGATCGTCAAAGCATTAATCTACAATGACATGAACAATGCTCCCCTGCGGCAAAAATCCATCCACCTTGTCATCATAGTGCTTGCAGTCTTTGCAGTCTCCTACCTGCCTTTCCACGTGATGAAAAACCTCAACATGCGGGCTAGGCTGTACTTCCAGAGCCCTGACATGTGCGAGTTCAATAACCGTGTCTATGCCACCTACCAGGTGACACGGGGGCTGGCCAGCCTCAATAGCTGTGTGGATCCTATTCTTTACTTCCTGGCTGGAGACACTTTCAGAAGAAAGCTGTCACGAGCCACTAAAAAGCCCTCCAAGAAGGGGGACAATGTCCTTCAGTCCAAGAGCGAGGAGACAGCTCTCAACAGCTTGGCTGAGTATGTGGAGAATGGAGACCGAAGGCTGTGACAGGGATCGTCTTTTAATTTTAAAAACAGATAGAATTGGACTAAGTAAAAGCACTGTAGACTGAAGATCATGTTAAATCTATGAGATGATGAGCTTGTACAACTGTAGAATAAATATTCCATTTAACCTTGTGATAACCATCACTTGCTTGCAGCCTGTTAGTATCCAGAAGCAACTGTACTGTCTTGTATTGTGTTGTATTCTAAATACTAGAGCCATCACTCCACCTTTTTCCTTTTTCATTGAATAACTTTGGACAAATTGAGCATTATGAGGAGCCCAGCTGGGGGAAATAGGTTGTCCTGTAGGCAATAATGTCCTGTTCATCAATTTGTTCAAGGAAAACAGGACTGAGAATGGACAGCAGCTTCTCCAGCCGGTAGTTGATGTTAAATCAATAGCTATTTAGCAGGTGAGAGCTCATGCTTAAAGAAGTGTACCTGGGATGGCTTTTACAGGAAAAAAAGTGAATGCACTGAAGCCAAGACGGCTGCACGGATGTTCCGTGGAGAAATTGTAATGCACTATTAGCAGGGTCTCTGCTCTGCTCTACCTATCAATCTTTGATTTTTTTTCTCCACCTAAAGCAGTCAACTACTTCTTCTTTCTGACAGCTTTGTCAGTTTAAGCCTGTAAATGCTCTGTTGCCACAAACCTTCCCTCCTTAACCTTTTCTCAACATGGAAAAATCTGATATTTACAGTATTTTGTGCATTTATTGATACAATTAATGTCTTTTTTATATATAGGTGTACTGAACTGAATGTTGTAAAGTTCCAGATTAGTTGTTTTCTTTTGCACCAATTCCAGCCTTTTAGTGCATGAGTCCATTACCAAATCCAGTATCAGTGAAACAGTGACTCATTACAGCAGGTTTTAACTATTAGTGTTGATTGCAACATAAAAAAATATTAGTTGCAAAGCTTCTCTTTCTTTGTGGCTCCACCAACATGTTGAAGATTTCTTTGTTTGAGATACCTCAAAGTAAATAGTGCACTGTGGTTGTGTTTGGCAGATAATCATTTAAGTTTTGTATTTTTTCTGAACATTCTGGAGAAATATATTTTATGTAGATGTTTGATGTCTGTAGCCTACTAATTCCTGTAATGTGGCTGGCAATGAATGTTAAGAATGGAAGTAAATCAGTTGTGCAAGACACTTGCGGCCGTGTATCTTTGTTAATAAATTTCCGTATTTAAAACATATGATATGGTGCAGTGAGACTCAAGTAATTACTCACATACGGAGTAATATTTGGTTTGTTATAGCTCTGTTAAATGTGTGCATTGTTGGTTTTGGAGACATGCAGAGTTCTGTCCTCCTCACTGATCCTCCTTGTTCTTCTGTTGACTTTCTCTTTCAACCTCGCCAGTAGGAAGTGAGAGGACGAGGGAGGAATAAAGAGTGGCACCTTTTTTTCTCTTGGCTAACACTAAGACTGCCTTTATGTCTGTCACAATGGCGTGGAGTTATTGATGCAGACAGCGCTGTGAAGCTGTCGCCAGGAGCCCACGGCTGCACACTGTTGTGGGCACAGAAAACCAAACGAACTCTCCTCCTCCAAAAAAGGACCCATGCCATACGATGATTGTATATTTCCTGACTTTAAGGTTCAAACTGCATAGATGGCCCTGAAAAATGTGTGTGCATCTATGTATTTGTGTGTGTCTGTGTTTGCCTGAAGGTAATGGAGACCTAATTCCAGTAGGTGGCTGTTATTTCTGCTTGTGAGGTTTGTTTCATTTTCAAAAGAAGCCACTGTGACATGCACACGGACCACAGACCTATCTATTGATGGGTAGAATAGACCGTGTATGCTTTATTAGATGAAACAAAGGTTTGATTCAGCGAGGGCCGAAGTGTTTTTGAACCTAGGTGTTGAATCTTGACTTGCAGAACGTTGGGATGCCTGCCACTATTTCTTCCCTCCCTTTCTAGGCACCTTTCACATCTTTTATCTCACATCTCCCTCTTGCTATTTTGCATGCAGGATTAGAAACTTTCTCTTTGCGACACCACAGGAAGAGAAAGTTCAGTAACACAAAGGACAACAGTGAGAGTGACGGGAGTTTTGAGAAAGTTTGTGTGTTTTTTCCTCAGAATGATGTTGGTTGTACAGGGCCCAGGAGGTGACCACAGTCAGGACATCTACAGTGAAATACTGAGCTTTGTTTCCAGAGATTTACAGCTGGATCTGGCAAAACATCCATATAGATCACAGAGGCACCATCTGCTTGAACCAAAAAAACTGCAGCCAACCACACAAAAAACCAGATGCAATCAAAATGTAATTGTGTGGTCTTGGTGAATAACCCGTGATACAAACAATCACAAGAGGGCCACAGCGATGTAGTTAAACTGCAAATTCTTGTGCTTCAGTCGAGATCATGTGACATAGCTGCAAAACCAAGAAACAATGTAAACGTTTAATTAAACTTTAACTTTGATAACTTGTAATGCAGAATTAAATGTAATAAATTTGAACATCATGTGAAAACTCTGTTGTAGAAGAAAACATAACAAAGACTTTGTGTTAATATATTATTTGTTTATGTTGTATTCAGTGTGTGCCATGGCTTAAAAGCTGGAATGGGGTCATATTTTTTTTCTAATATCACTGAAGAGACCATTTAAGTTTTTGAGTAGATAATGTTTCCCCTTCTCCTTTGAGAATAGATTTGAGCTTACTTCCGCACTTCTTTTTTTTGTATTTTGTTTCATAATTTGCAAAAGATTTTCAGTGACAGACAAGTTTGGACTTCAGGCAGGACAATTTAGTTTTACTACAGAGCCAACTACAGAATATTGTCTGGGATTGTCTTGCTGAAGTGACACCTTTCCCTGAAAAAGACTGTCTGGATGTCATTCAGCATTAATGGTGCCTTCACCGACAGATTGCCATGCCCTGTAGACACTTGCACCCCCATACCATCAAGCTGGATAGCTGGACGGCTCGTCTCCTCTTTAGCCTGGAACACATGCATCCGTGATTTACTCAAAGAATTTCAAGCTGTGAATTGTCAGATAATAAGGTTATTCTCTGCCTTGTTTTAGTCTTTTAAATCTTCTCTGGCCAGATAAAGAATGGACATTTCCTGTTCCTATTTATTTACTTGTTCATTTATTTATTTATGATGTTGGGAGGAAGGGAGTATCAGGGCTATTGATGCAGAGTAAAAAAGAATTACAAAAGAGTTTTCCTGTGTCTGCACTGGAATTTGCACACTTTATTTATTTATTTATTTATTTATTTATTTATTTATTTATTTATTTATTTATTTATTTATCTATTTATAATGCAGTGCCACCTGAGGGAGTGATGTTTCTACCCTTTTCCCTACAGAGATTTCTCTTGATTATCTGAATCTCTTCCAGATCTTTTCAATGAAATCCACACATTTCCAGACTGAGTGCAATCACTCAGCATGTTCCCATGCACAGTTAAGTTGAATCCATGATAATAACTCTTCTTGTTCTAGTATGAAAGTCTGGGAGTGGTACCATTTTTTGGATTGAAGTACCGTATGTCCAACTCTGTTACAGTAGAAGGTGATATGTCCCCTCTTAGTTAGTATTGGATTTATTTCCAGGTTAACCTATTACATTATAATAACTGATAAACAATATAGCACGTGCAAACTTGTTGAATGGTGACTTGGACACCGTCTGTACATGATGGATTTTTACAAGTTGAGATGTGTTTTATTCTTTGTGGTTATTCTTTGTTATAGCAGCATGATATTTTCTTTTGTACTGACTTCTTTTGTTACGTCAGGTGCAAAACCCAGGTTTTAGGTTTTTGATTTGAAACCTTCAAGTCACATTTCCTCCTTTCTATTTGAGTTTCTATTTTTGTACCATTTTCAGTCAAGAGTGTGTGTATGTGTTGGGGGGGTTGATGCATTCGGCTTTTCTTTGCTTTAAATGGTGTTAAACTGTTGGAAATTGTATTAAATTCCCAATTTGTCTCTCTTGTCATAAGTGGTGGTAGCGCTTAACCCTTCGAACCCTGCGCCTACTTTTCGGCCTCTGCTCGAAAATTGCAAATAAAAAATGAAACGAGTATAGCTCTGCAACCACAAGGTTGAATACTTTTAGAATCATAGTTAAGGGAACACTGGAGAGATTTGTTCATTACATTACAGTATGTGTGTTATTGGTAATGAATAAATGAAGATGGCACATAACACAAATGTGCTAAGAAAACAACACATTTAGGATTGATATTAATATAATATTAATGTGAATATTATTAATATCTCTTTGGAATGATACAGCTGTAGCTCTTGTCTCTTTATTAATGTGAACATTATCTCTGCAAAGACCAACTCTAAAATAGAGAGAAAAATAGAGAGGTTTTGTACAGACAGTTTAGGTGAGATCTCCAAAATGGCTGTTTTTGAGCTCCCATGGGAACTTTGGGATTTAAAAGGTTAATAAGATGCATGTGTTCATGAAGTCATGCAAATTCCTGAGGAAACAGTTTGCACTGCGCAGGCTTTGAAGAAATGTGAGAGCCATTTATAACCTCTGTTTGTACACAACATGGAGCAGTTCTTCAAGAAAAGTCACACAACCTGTTATGTGTTTCCCAACTTCAGCAGCTAAGTATATGTCTTATAAAAATATTATGTTAGGTGCCTGTCACTTACATCATTACACCACTGATCTGCTTTTGGTATTATAAACATGTGTTTACTTGTCTCTATCAGCCTTCTCCGGAACAGGAACAGTCACAAGTGTTGCTCTTATATGGTAATGTTGGTTTGTACTGACACGTTTGAACCACTTTCATTTGCTTTCCGAAATAAAAGCTCAGTTTGGCTTGTGAAGAGGATGTCTAACATCAACCAGCAGCCTTCTTGTGACTCCAAAAGCAGGCTGAATACTACTACTGTCAAAACAGCTGTGAAAGGACTGAGGCCGCTGCTGCATTTCCAGATGCAAAGAAGTATGTCCATGTTAGTGTGTATCTATGGAGTCTGACATCACAGATAACACTGCAGAGCACTAAATCAACTTGCCACCCAACAGTCATTGTACAACAAAATGCAGCTTCAACCGGTAAGGCAGCTCCTGCAGCCCTTCACACAAACATTAACAAGGATACATAAACACTTTCACAAGACTAGACCACATCATCGCTGTTAAACCTTAGGTGAAAATGGCAAACTACACTGAAAAGAAGGCCAAGAAGAAAGGAATGTTTACTCTCAAACCTGTCTCTCTGGTGCTCACAAGCCAAAAAGCAAACTATATATGTGTATGGGTTAGCCTGAATGCCTGACAGTGTGTCTGTCAGCGAGAATTTACGACTGAGCTTAACCTGAATTATCTGTCAGAATATTTTCTTTGTTAGTCTGCTTTTATCTCAGTATTATATACTTTGCATTTTTCTCTCAGAAAAACGTGTTGATTCTTAACATTTCATGTGTTTATAGTAGTGAGATTAACCAACTACTTTCACACACACATGCAGCATGATGAAAAACAATACATTCTAAAAATGTTTCCGTTTTACAATAAAGGTAAAAAAAAATGTACAATTGTAAACTATTCTTTTCCCTTTTCTATATGGAGATGTGATATAAGGGTCCACCTTCCTTACTACATAATGATGCTTAACTGCCACTTGTCAAAGCATGATGATATCACCTGCAACATCTTGCTGGTAGCCTATCTGCCAATCTCTCCAAAATCCAAATGTTGTTGATTAAATATGACACAACAGCAAAAGATGTGAATATTTCATTAAATGCTGTGATGCCACTCTGGAGTTGTGTTCAATAGCACAATAAAGGCAAAAATCAGGTTGGTGGATGCAAAACATCCCTCTATTGTCATTCATTCATTCATTCATTCATTCATTCATTCATTCATTCATTCATTCATTCATTCATTCATTCATTCATTCA
>JBBBVU010000009.1:14899388-14914840 GCA_037177055.1 Atherinosoma microstoma | reverse complement strand
GAGATATTTTCCTGAATGAGGTTCACAGTTGAGAAATTCCTGTGCTCCTGTATGACCTACATTTAGGGATCAGCAAGAGCCCAGAATAAGCCTTAAAAGCAAAGTACTTTCCTTTATCTTTTGTCTGAAGTTGTTGGCGTTTATTCATGAGCCTTTTTGTGCTTTGTGTGTGCAGTGTGTTGCAGCAAGTCTGTACTGTTGAGCTCTTCTTCGTGTCTCACCCTGGCCTTGGAGGAAAATGAAGGGAGGAATGCTGCAGGGGGACGGGAGGAGGAGGGGAGCGACTGAGACAGAGGGAGGGGTCCACTCTTCAGGAATTCTGCTGGCTTGGAGTATCTTTGCTGCACGATCAGTGTCCACCATCGATGTCAACGCCGGCTGAGATCCAGAGTTTCAGCAAAACTCCCCTTCACCATTTCCAACTGTACTTCTTACTGGAACTAAACCCCAGTGGAAACGATGTGGAGGCTAACACTTAGAGAAACTCATAAATGGATATTTGTGTACAAGAAGAAGACAGGGAGAAAGAATATATTTTGTTAAATAACTGCACAGTCTTGGGTAAATATTTGGGCGCCCTATCCCATTTTGGAGCAATGCTCTATGACACTCTGAATCCTATCTTTTTATTCCCCCAAAGTCAGAAGAAACCACATATCTGGTGGAGTACATATGACGAGTGCCACTTTTTTCTTCACCTCCTCCACAGTGTGTGAGAGGACCCGAACTGAAGTGATTTGGGGACGCTGACATGATCGCCCTTGTGTCGAGTGCCTTTCCAAAACAAATCAGCTATTCAGATGATGTGCCAACCTACATTTATCACCAAAAGAACCTTTCAACATGGCAGTCCACAAGCTAGTGAACTTTTCTGGATAATCTTGTAAGGGTGGAGGCTAAAAACAAGAGAAAAAAAAAAACTGCAGTAGGCTTTTTGTTATTGGAATGGTGATTTTTCTGTATGTTTTACGTTGGCCTTTTTGAACTATTTGCATTCTACGATGTCTGCTTGGTCTGGCCAAATTTATATCTTGAAATGCACAGGTACTGGAACTGACTTGCCGTGATAACAATACACATCACTTACCTTCCAGACCGCCTAAATCAAAGGAATTCTGTCTATTCTGTTTATTTTGTTGTTTTTAACAGCATATGTGATGATGTACCGTTGACAAATCTAACCTGATTGTAAGTTTGATTTCAGATCAGCCGTTTAAAAGTGGGCTGTCTGTTTTAAAAAGATTTTTAATACAAATGGCATTTTTAAAAAAAGAGACTGGGCTGTGTTTTGTTTTTGTTACAAACTTGTTTCAGTGTATTACCTCAACCACAATTCTGTTATTAGAACAAGCATCAGTACCATCCTTATTTGTACGAGTACACACAAATATTAGGGTGATACCAAATGCCCACAGTAATATTCTAGTTAAAAAAGCAAATAGTCCTAAGCTGCAGTGACCTAACGGGAGCCAAACATCCAAATTTACAGGAGTTGTCTCATAGTTAATGATATGTGATTGCCCCCCAAGCAAGAAAAAAGACTTCAGTAGAAAGATGCTGCTGTTTTGTTGCTTTTCGCATTGAAGAAATGTACTGAACACGTTTATGAAAGCTCTGTTACTTGTGGCTTTAGCAGAGACATGAAAGGGTTTTTTCTGTTAACTCCAAAAGTTGTGTTTTTCTTCTGCTGCCTAGCCGTACTATTGTTTCTTCTACAAAAACAAAACTTTCCTTGTGGTTACAGTTGGAACCCACTGTGACGAAAAGTCTCAAACTGAAAGTAAACGGCACTGGGCATGTTGTTGACGGTGCGACTTGTTTAAAAAGAGATGAGTACTTACCCCTGATCGTGTGTGTTACAGCGTTGGCATGACATTACCATTCTAAGTATGGTTATTTTCAGGCTGTTCAACCACTTGTCAACAGCTGGAATTAATGTAAAGCTGATTTTTAAAAGACGCAAAAAAATTTAATTCCTGCCTGTTTGGTGATTCTGAGCTGTTTTCACCAACAACATTAAGGCAGTACACCTCTAATCCACTCAGCATCTTTCTAGTCAAGGCCAGGCGATGCAGCTCAAAGGAAATGTCTCTTTTAGCCTGTGTGGGTGTAGCAGTGTTGGAGCCCAGAGCTCCAGCCTGGCTGCAGTATGTGCGGGTGCTGTGGTGTAATGTGGAGAGGTGGGTAGGACTGAGCAAGCTACCGCTCTGCTGCTGTTTACCTACAGGGATTACCTAGACGTGGCTGGCTGGCTGACCGCAGCATGGCTTGAGGGGCAGAGAGTAAACAAACACAAGACAAGCCTCACAGAGAGTCCAGTCTTTCTGAGAGCATCGGTTTTAAAGCTGAACTGTATCTATGTTGTGGTGTATATTCTGTGGGTCTCGTTCAGTGAGTCTGAGCATATGTGTCTGCCTGTCAATGTCCTGTACTGGCCCACATTGCTGTGTTGGAGTGTGCAATCTTGGGGTATCTATGTGTGTTACCCAATGTAAGCAATGGTATCATATGTATTCTTTGGTGTTGCCAGTACCATGTGACTTCAAGGCATGGGGGAGGTCAGACTACAGTGTGACTTGAATTCAACAGGTGCAGTGATATAGTGGCATGTATTAAAGCTTGGCATTGCAGTTAAAATCCAAATTGTAAAAGGAACTTTCTGTTGTATATTTATTGGCATAAGAATAGTATTTGATTCAACTTGATAAACAATAGCATAATGAGCCCATCGCTTGTGTGTGTGTGTGTGTGTATGCATAAGGATCTTTTACATTATCATCCAACATTGTATGTTAGAGGGGACGTAGCCATGTGCATGTCCTCACATGTGTGATGAACTTCTCTCCCGGCAGCTGAAAACACAGCCTTGTGTCTTAATATTCAGTTTCTGTGGAGAGGAACTTTGTTTTTGTGTGACTCTTGATAGCAGGTCTCAGATCTTCCTCGCATCCACCACAAGCCATGGCTACTTTCCAGCTGTGTTATGTTTGTGAAGTCGAGGCTAATGGCCTGTTTCCTCCAAAAGTCTTGATGCCGATTATGTGATCAGGCAGGAACAGATCTGAAACCGAACTCTACTTTAAAATAATAATGGACTGGTAGCTGATGAGAGGAAGAAGATTTTACAGCTATGCCCCAGTTACTGTAAATGTACACCCTCCTTCTCTGTTGCTGCATAGTTTCAGTGTCTTTCTGTGGTATAAACATCTGATAGCAGAAGAATTTGCCCTTTGGAGAGAAAGGGGCTTGTTGAGTTCCTCTTTCTTTTTATCTATCCCTTGGTAAGAAGCAAGGTAAAAGATTCACTTCCTGCTTTTTTTTGTTGCGCAACAAAGCATCAGCGTTGTCTTTGTGATGTTTAATCGATATCAACCTCATAATTGTCCACATGTTAAGGTGGCATTTTAAATACTTGAATTTCTGTGTTGCTTCTACACTTAAAAGAGTTTGATTAGGCTATTTGAAGCTACCAGTTAGAGTTGCAGCTAACAGGAAGTCGGTGGTGCTCAGGTTTGCAGATGGTCCAGCCCGTCAGTGGTTGTTGGTCATGGGAGATGGTGGTCATGTGATGTGGTTGCCATGGTTAAGGAGGAGGGGGGGGGGTTGGGATGTGGTATGGCTGCTCATGGTGGCCTCGTGACCTGTGGGAGTTTGGTCGCTGCTGGTTTGTTTTGATCATCTTTCACCCACATACATCTATATTCTTTGACCTCATGATAGGAGGTGTGATTTTACATTTAAAGGGAATATTACTTTATGAAAATAATTTAAGTTGTATATTTAAAAGCTTTGTTTACACCGACCTCAAAATATAAACTTTATATAAGATAAGATGAGGGTGACGTTTGCCTGTTGGCCTGATGCAAGATTTTCATTTTTTGCTGTTGAAAGAGGTTGCTGTGACAGGAAGTGTTGCGACAGAGCCAGCGAGAGTGGGTGGTGTGTGTTTGCATTTTTTACATGGGACTTAATCACTATATAGGCTCCTTGCTGAATTACAGGCTTCTCTTTCTCTCCCAGCATCATCGTGCTATTTTTGAGGCTCTCTTGTGTTCAACAGAGCGGTTTTGCCTCTTTTTTTTCTTTTTTTTTCTTGGCAGATGTGCCTGTTCTGTATCTGTCCAAGTCAGTGCACTCTTTGAAATCAATTCAACTCTATTAGCCTTGCTTTTCTCTTTTCTGTTAGATGACTCGCATGTGGTTTGCTGTGGCACATCAAATCTCTTTACATTTATAATTAAACAGAAAATGCCCATATCAGTGCTCCTTTTTAGTTTGTATGCAGTGAGCGTTAATTTTCTAGCCTTGTGCATCACCATAACAACCCCCAGAATATCCATTTGGGCCTTATTTGTCTTGCTCTTAAAGGCTGAATGAACTTTGTTTTTCTCTCCTTCAGCCACACTTGAGCACACACACACACACACAGACTGCAGTTAACTCACATTGTGCAGATTTAAACACAGTGCAGTTAAGATTCCCGCAGCAATCCAACACCAGAACTTTGTTCAGACACGGGCTGCGGCAGCATCGCTCACCTCCTCTATGCTCCCAGGTTCCTTTCCAGCAGCAGTGGGCTGTATTAGACCTGACAGTTGTAGTGTGTTACTCTCCAAGTGTGGGATTAACAGTCCAACCTTATTATGTTTGTCTCCTGGTTTTAACAAGGGCCAGCTGAAACTGAGAGGCATCGTGACTGACAGTCGATTAGTTCCTTCATTCTAATTTCTCTGGAAACCAGGGAGTGGTATTCTCACTCTGAGCTGGTTGTGCCAAGATGGGAATGCCCCAGAATTCCTGTCATTCCAAGCATACCTTCAACTGTAATGTCTGGACATGTCTCTCGCCTGAGCTGAAAGGGAGATGGAAGACGATGGAGAGAGTTGGGGTATACATTGTACTATACTGTTAGTTTAATTGCTTTGACCTTTAGATGTGTGGAAATGTGATTTTTCTCTGCAGTCTTTGTTTTGTTTTTCCCGGTCATTTCTCTGACAAAAGCCGATCGAGGAATATCCCCAAATAAACTCCAACAAAGGCCGAGAAAGAACAAGCAGCTGTGACAAAAGGATAAAAGAGAGTGCATGGTTTGTCCACGCAGGCCTCCAGACACCGCCCCACTGTGTCACAAGATTGATCCCACTGGGCACACAGTCAAAATACTCTTTATACCCATCTTTAGATAATCATAGCACAGTTGTCTTGGTTCACTCCAGAGCTCAATCTGAAAAGGAAACTAGGCCAGAGTTGCCAGTCAGCCAGGACTAGCTACTCACAGTGTGTCTTGTGTGGATTAACAGCATTTTTTCACTGGTCTAAGGGAGGACAAGTAATGCTTAAGGTACTTGGTTCGTAATTGAGCTCAGTTACTATCAGTGTTTTAATTATGACAGTGGGGAAATCAGGTCATAGAGTGGGTGGTGGAATTGATACACTGGAGTTGTATCTGTCTGCCAGTATAATCCAATATAGAAGTAGCATCTTGAGCTATCTGCAGGACTTCTCAAATTTATAGTATTAACACTTTTTTAAGAACTTCTCTGATATCACAGTGTTACCTTTGTCCCCAGTGAGTCGGGCACTGTAAGTCATTCACTGCACAACAGGCTGCAGATGTAGCTCCTGAGATTGTGGTGTAAAAGGGGCTGTCAGATGACTTGTAGGAAGAGAAAAGTGTGAATATTTTCCTCATTGTTTTTGGTTGGTCACGGGCTTGAATAAGATGTGAGGAAGTGGTTCATTAAGTCACAGTTAGAATAGGCAGCAGGTTTTTAACCATATTAATACCCACACCTGTCGTGTGTCAGGGCATGGTCAGCAGCAGAAAAGCCCATTTGGATCTGGATTGGGTTTTAACGGCTTTTTCTAAACACGTTCTTAAGTTTGTGTGTAAAGACCTTCCTAAGTTCTCAAAATGTTCTTGATAGTTTCACACTAATGATTCCCTGAATTGTGTTGCACAGTTAAAATTTAAGAGTAGCCCGGGCTTATAGTGATTTAAAATCAGTCATTTCCTTCAGCTCCACCGAGCTGATAGTACCATTAAACCCGCTGTGCCAATCTTATTGCTTTGTTTTTAGCCTTTAGCAGGCAGCTGATTTTAGTGAAAAAGCCCTAAGACCATTCTGCTATTTCTGCCCACCTCCAACTTGAAGACAGTAGATATAGTGAAATATTTATCATATCAAAATTGCGATATCTTGAGAGCAGTTTGTCTGCAGACTAAAGAGAAAAGCATGTAAGGGGGGCATAGTTTTATCCCCATCACAGAGAACTACATGAGAAATCAAAGCAAGTGTTCTTTAAATTGTGTGGAGATTTGTAGATGCAACTCAAGTGAGCGTCAACTGGGCATGTAGTGTGGATTTCGGTGGATTTTGGCCTCTTTTCAGTCACCTTAGATTCACTTTCATGATCAAGTAACTAAACACCCATTTATTAAATTGTATAAAGAATTTTGTTCACTTGTGGGTTTCAAAGGGAGACAGTATTGATTAATGTGAGAATAGTTCTCTGAAGCTTCATGGCACCATTAGGCAAAGTGCAGACTTAAAGAATTCAGCCCATATGAGGGTTATAAATGTGTAAGATATTACATAATGCTTGTGTGCAAGCATGTAGGGGTAACAGTTACTCTGCAGGAATGTTTTCAGTGATGTTCTGTTTTTCAGTACTGGTGTAATGTGTTATTGGCTAAGCAGGTGTGGCAGGACGAAGGAGGGCCAGGGCAGGGTTTGAACCCCCAGCCTCCCGGGTGGGAGTCCTGCACGCTGACCATTGAGCCAAAGGGATATCCCTGTGCAAGTAGCCAGGGCGCATGGTCAATCGAAGGCATAGTGACAGGACCTCAACTGTCACACAGGTTTAATTTGAAACTTACAAAGAAGAATTACAGGAGGCATTCACAGGACAGGTTTTTTTTTTTTTTTTCTGAGTTGTGACGTTGCTGCATCTGTTTATGTAGGATATTTAGTAGCTAACAGCTACAGATTAGTTTTCAGAATGTTTACTCTCTGTACTTTATGCAAATTCTGCTTATTGAACATAGTCTCCTAGTCTCCGAAATGAATTTTTACCTCAAAGTTCTTTATTTATTTATTTATTTTTGCTGTAGTCATTAATTGCAGTAGAACACAATGAAGAAAGCCACAATGGTGTTATGTTCAATCCCCATTCAGACAATATTTCCTTCAGGAGTTACTAGAAACCAAAAACAAAGTGAAAATGAAAGTAAGCCTTTATCCAGAAAGAAAAGCAAATGCTTGTGTTGCTTCATGCAACACTGTTAACCATCAGTCTAAATTCATCCTATATTGGAAATCTAGTTTATTCATTCATTCATTTTCTGTACCGCTTAATCCAATTAAGGATCACAGGTGGGCTGGAACCTATCCCAGCAATTATCAGGCAAGAGGCAGTCCATCACAGAGAGACAAACAACCATTCACACACACAATTCAGAGTGACCAATTAACCTAACATGCATGTCTTTGGACAGTGGGAGGAAGCCAGAGTACCCAGTGAGAACATGCAAACTCTGCACAGGAAGGCCACTGTTTCAACCCCCTCTGGCTCAAACTCCACCCAGGGCTCAAACCAGCAACCTTCTTGCTGTGAAGCTGCGATGCTAACCACCACACCGCCGTGGTGGTTAATTTAGCAGAGCTACTAACAGAAAAGCTCCCCTTTTTTTTTCTTTTTTTAAACTTTTTGATTATTCAACTTCCTTTCATGTAAAAATGTCCAGTTTTCATTTACATGTTCCAACAATAATGAAGACAAGATAACAGTGATGCAACGGTTATTGTCCTGTCCTGATGGAGATCACTTAGCGGTGGTAATGGTTTACTTCAGCACAATCTCAGAAAAATGAGAGACAGTGTTTGGTCGATACTATAATTTCAAAGGGTACTATGAGAAACAAAAAATACACCGTTTTTCTCTCCAAGATGAATAATTTCAAAATGTTCTCAAAGTCCACAATCATTTTAACAAACTGTGATCTCAGTACTGACTAAAATGGTAGTGGCTATGCCTTACCCATATGTCTACTCACTGAATACTTTATATATGATGTTAAGTTTTGACTTGGAAAAATCTGGTGCAGCTGCCTCCTCGGGGGAGTTGGTGTCTTGCTACGTTCACTTCACCAAGACAGGATGCTTGATGTCAGTGGGCCATGAACCTTGCCCCTCTGGTGAAAGCAATCTGTCTTCACTCATCATTTAATCCTGCTTCTCCTGTTTTGAGCACTGTTAAACAAACGATCCTTCACGTTTCTAACAAACATAACTTACTATCAGCTTTCAGCCTCATCCTCCTGCCCTCCTTTCCTTTCCACCCCCCATCTGGTAGAAATGTGGTGGAGGGAAGGAGGTTAGTCGCATCCTCCTCCGGGGCTTTGACACTGGGTCACGTGACTGCCTCCTACCACCCTGGCGTTGCCGTCCTGTCATCACGGCAACTTCAGCATTCTGACTAACGTGGCGTGACATCAGTGACCTTCCTCCCCCATTTATAATTCCATTTTTTTTTCTCTTCCCTTCATCCTTACCCCTTTTCCCACTGAGTTCCTGGCTGTTCTCATTTCATTGTTTTCTGTGATTTCCATCACCTGCTTGACCCATTTTTATTTATGTTCCAGGAATTTTGTTATATTGTGCTTTTCAGTTCAGGTCACGTGTTTTTTATCAGTCCTCTTCTCTTTGTGTACCTTTGCCTTTTTTCCTTCACCCCAAGAGTCCGTATTTATCATCAAACCTCTCTCCTAAGGCAACTTTATGCAACATCTCTTTTATAACCTGAGCAACCAGGGAGAAGAAAAAGAACATTGTGGGAGAGCAACCAACAAACGCATGAGCCAAAGTTTGCATAAAACTAAAACGTATGTGAGTTAAGAAGTCCTTTAGGAAATATAGTGTTTTTAATGTAATAAAATGTGATTCTTCACAGCTTTCTTGAGGGCATCATGAAATCCACCTGTGGGAGTGTCAGTCATTGACATAAGGGCTAATTAAAAATGAATTTTTAGCTCCAAGCCATGATGTTTCAGAGATGTTTTCCATATTTAGTCCTGACAGGAAGTGTGCAAACAGATCAGCATGCGGCACAGCTGACTGTTGACTTATTTTACACTGTAGGCAGCCCCACCCAGAATGCCATCTGCTTCACACTTGTTGCTGCAGGAAGTGATTGTGACAGAGCAGCAGTCATAACCAAATATTCATACCTCTGCTAACTAAATCACTGTTAACTCATAATACCAGATTATTACTGTATAAGTCACTTGTGTTACTTTCATTTTCACTGAAACCAATGTGACATTTTTGTTCTGACAAACAACACCATGTACAGTATGTAGACAAGTCATACTCGTATGTACTTGCACACTTTTCCTACATGAAAACATTATGTGTTGTCTGTACAATGTAAAAGATGCCCCACATATGACCCTCCACTTTGAATGGGTTTCTCCAAATTTTACAGAGGCTTCGCTTTAAGGAAATTGCTCATATCCTGTGTGGAGCTGTAGAGGAGGAAGTCTCCTGTGACACTTTAACTCTCCAGTCTACTGACCCACATCGCTGGACGCTGGATCCTGCTACACTGTGGTCACCAGTACTGCTGCTTTGTAGCATCAGAGAATATACTTTAAATCAAATTCATATTTAATTAGTCATCATTTTAATGTCTACTGGAGAACATGTCTGTTGGTGCAGTTATCCATATAGGTGCCCTGTTTTCTTGTTTACTTTCACTGTTTCTGTACAAATCAAATCTTTAGGGTTGTAGGGCCTTATCATACAAAATATGATTTTTCTTTCGAAAGAGGCCCTGCGTCTGAAACACAAAGCCGACAAGTCTTCCAACTCATATCTGTCGTTTGTTCACATGCTTCGATACGATTCATAACTGTGTCCAGTAAAGTGGCAATGAGTGTTTCCACATTGGAGCAGACTTCATCATCATCATCTGGTCGAACAAGGTAAGTCCTCAAAAGGAGGAGGCGGGACAGTTAAACACAACTCTTTCGGTCCTGGTGTGACATTAGATTCAGACCAACACATATTCACTTTTCACACTACCTGGTAGGTTTACACCTTCATTTTACAGTCATTGGTTTACACACATCACTTTGATGTGGTTAAGATAAGAAAAATATTCCTTTTACACAACAGCAGTCATCTTCATGGATACCATTTTACTGGGTATTATGGTTTCATTTAAAGTCAACACGTTGCAACAAAACTTTATTATTTCCTGTATTTTTTATGGCTATGACAGCTCTTGGTTAGGGTTACAAAATTATGATCATAGGAGCTGAAATACATTCTTTCTACAATGTGACCATCGTTATCATGGACACCATTTTCTCCCCTTTATTTGGAGTTGCTCACGCGACCTAGAGATTGTTTATTCTTATAAAGATGGCCTACGTATTACTTTAACATAATCATAATTCATTTTTGTCTGCATGCACACATGTTAGCACATATGGGCACATTTTGAGAGGGGGACGGTCCCATTGCAGATGTGGAATCATCTTAAAGTGTAACACTAGAGTTGCTCACTAGGGGATGACTCTAATGGTCTCCCATCCACAAAGCATCAACTTTCACTAAGTCATTGAATATTAAGCCACTGAATTTAGTAATGATGATGGAATTAGGTGCGTTTGCCCCATTCTGTTTATTCTGGGTAAAAGAAAAGGGTGGGTAAAAGAAAAAAAGATGCAGGAAAAAAGAAAAAAAAGTCAGGGGCCTCCAGCTCCACCCTCTTATCCACAAATGGTCAAAGACAGTGACAGTCAAATGGAGAACTGGATGTTGAAGTCTACCAACCAGTTGGAGAAATCATGGTGTCTTTGTCCATGTCTTATATATATGCTCCATCATCCAATACAAATTTTTCTTGGCCCTACTCCTTTGTTTTGCGGTGGTACGGGTGGTACCCTTTCTTTGGGGGATCAAAGAGTAGTGACCATGTAGTCATCCAAAGGACTGTCAAAACTGTGGTTGAAGGGTAAGATTTACTCCTTGATCCCCAAAAGAAAAGGGTCAACACATGCCTGCAAAACAAAGGAATTGGGCAAATAGAGGAAGTTGGTATATGGGCATATCTCTGCTGCTATCTATGTTGTGATATGTATGGTGATTTTTGAGAAACAAATACCTTATTGTGCTTTAATAGCACCAAAAGCTTCATTACAGTCATTTTCTGAGACCAGTGTCTCCCATATCTAAACACCACTATATTTGCCCCGCTATTCCCTTCAAAACTGACTGGTTTCATGTAGTGTCAGACTTGAGTTCTACTTAAATTGGTAACTTAAAGCAACATAGTACCCCTCCATATAAGATACACCCAGTACAACACATGGTACTGTCCACCATAATACTTGTCACATGTGTCATGTGATGTGAGACTGAATGGTGTCCAGTGTTGGTGATCAGTGTGCTGACAGGAAGGAAGGGTGTCTCCATCTAAGACTTCCTGCCCTGCTGTGTGACTCAGTGTTGGTCCTTGTGCTGCTCTTTTTTTTTTCCTTTTTCCCTTCACCAGTCTGTCTTCCTCCTTCCTCCAGGGCATGTCTACATCTTTCAGGGGTTTGAGGCTGTTGTTATTATTATTATTTTTTTTATTTTTTTTTAACTTGTTAAGATCAGTGCCACTTTTATGTCAATGAGGTAAATATAATTCTAAATACAGAAGCTTATTTAAACTTTGTGTTAAGCGAATAAAACTTAACAAAAAGACTAGAAACACTATCCTTAGCTGTTATGATGACAAGACTCTTGGAAGTAATTGCATGCCCTGACATGGTTTATGTACACATAAGACTAAATGAAATGAACTAAGTTAAGCTATCTGAGCTAATTGAACTACTGCAAGGATACACAAGTGTCACGGTCAATTAACTTATTCAACGTTTCATCTAACTCTTTGCAAGAAAGTAAATAATATTTTTCTATGCATTAAGTCAATAGGACTCCACGAGATGGAAAGCAAACCTAGAATACAGAATGCTTTGTGCAGTCCAAAACTACCATCTGTGATGTGTAGATGGGGTAAACCGGAGTGAGTGTACATTGTCTTATTCATTGTTAACACGTGGTTCCTTTAGTACAGTAGGTTGCCAAATGTTCTGTAGATGATGCTGCAGTTTCCCACGAGACACAGCACGGCAAGAGGGCAGTGCCTATTGGTTTTTTGTTGAGGCAAACCCCATATATGTGTGGGCTACAGCATTGATTGTATAGTGAGGCAAGTCAATCCAACTACTTGGCATTCTGTCCATTTGGTAGCACAGGTTAGATGCATACATGCAATGCATGAGCAAAGGTTGTATTTAAGTCAAATTATGATTGTTTCCTAAGTAGTTGGGGTCCTTACATGTGATCCCTTTTGCTGCCTAAACTGAATTGGAATTTTGTGCCTATATCTAATAAAACTGTGTTGATCTAGAAAAAGCAATTCTATCACATGAGACACACAACAGACACTAATAACTGTAAAGAAATGCAAGCACTGCTCAAATGAGTCGAACCTTGTTAAAAAAACAAAAGTCTTCTGTTGGGGTGCAGGTTAAGAGCAAGTCTAGTTATTAGCCAGAACTGATAATTGTCTATGGACAATTAGGAATATTTAATACAGTTATTAATGTAAAACATTAACTGCAGGGCACCACTGGTTTTCCAGAACTAATAACTATGCCTTAATATCAGTCTATCAAGGGTCTGTCTCTGTATGTGTCAATCTAGGAGAGATATGACATGGACAGAGCAGGTAATGAAGGTTATGAATCCAGGCACTGACCTATGCAACTATGATTATGACACATGCAAGAGGAGAATCCCCACCAATTTTAAACAAAAATTAATAAGGTGCCATTTGAATTTTACACTGAATGTTGCCCTTAGATATTGCTGCTCTATAAATGAATATTTGATAGAGCAGTATTCCCTGGGAATGAGATTGGGTTTGTATCAGAGAAGTGAAATATTTTGGTTTGTTTCGCCTCTTTTGGAGTTAGTACCTTATACATAAAAATATTGCCTTGTATAAATTAAAAGTACTTTCAAGATTACTGGAAGAAACTAGTCCACACATGGGTAAGCTGTTGAAGTGTTTAAGATAACGGGACAGGTATTTGTGGTAAACTTCTGTGAGTTTAACACAAATATTAAACTAACCGAAATAACATCACTTTTAAGATGACCAGAAGGACACATGGGAGCAAGTGATGAAAATCATAAGGAGTTTTTGAAAAAATGATCAATTGTTACCACTTTTTCAACAGGAAACATTTGCATTCAGTGTCCACCATCAGTAGTCAAGTTTCCATGGTTGTTTTTGATTTGCATTTAGAAAACAAGAGTTTAAAAAAGGGCAAATGAAAACATATATATGTTCACTTGAGGTGGTTTTTACCTGTTTCCAAGGCGAAGAGTAAAACGACTCCCCAGCTAATCTTCTCAAATCTGAACAACAAACTCACACAACTGACTGGTATATCACAGATATGATATGATATTCCATATCTTGCCAGAGATTAAAGTAATTTCTGAAGAAGAGTTACCTCTATTTTGCTCCTGTGGATGTTCATTATTAGTCAGGATTTTTTGTTTGTTTGTTAGGTAGTTTGTTTGTTTGTTAGTTTGTTTTCAAATGAAGAGCCCAAGTTTCTGGTTCTGAAATGTACCTCTATTGAGCTAGAGCTATCAGTGACTTGGTCTGTTCTATTACTCTCTGGCAAAACTACACAGCCCAGTTTATTCACTTCAAACCAGTCTATGATAGCATGTTTAATTCTCTTCTCCTTTTCATAGCTTTTGAAAGATTGATTGAGATTCACTTTATCTGTGAATGGAAAGCCAGCTCTTGTTGCACTTTAAGATACTTCTTAAGAGACTTCAGCCTTGAGTTCTGCAGTTTCTTTGGAGCTGATAAATCAAAAAACAACGAAGTGCATGGGCACTTGCATACAAAATGGTTAAGACTCATAACTCCTACAGTTCCTGATTCCAATTTGTTGCCTGCCACACTCTTTTTTACCTATATATTTTGACTACTGCTATAAAATACAATAAATACCTCAAAAATATTTTTAAAGATTAAACATGCACATCTCATCTTTTATCTGTCAATAGCCTCCTTCGATCTTCTTTCAGTCCTGCACTGCAAGTTCACCCCAGTCTTTGATAACATTAATATCTGAGATGTTTATCACTGAGTGTGTTTACTGGCTGCTGTAATGAAATGTCATCCATTTAAGAATTTCTGAAGACAGAATCATTTCAATTGGTCTAAAACAAGTCGATACACAAGATGTAAGTGATTAATCCAACAGGGATGTGTTGGAAACAAGTTGGAGATGACAGAGGGGAGAAAGAAGGGGAAAAGAGAAAACACATGGATGTGAGGAGAAGTAGACGGCAAAGCTGCAGGTCTCTCATTCAGGCTAATGCCATTAGAGACACTGTGCAGATCATATGACACAGAGTCATTACTGCACTTTCTTTATTTGCCTTGTCACACACACAAACACACACACACACACACATAAATTCCATCTTGTCATATATCTTGTTGAACGAGTTTGATCAGACAAATACTTTTAGCTTTGAAGTCTAACAAATGACTGCCTTAACACAAATGCACACACACAAAGATCACGCCTTTAAAAGACTGTCCTTCATGAGCATGCGTATCTGAAGGCTAATCAGAGGCAGCCTGTCACCCCCTTCCCTCCATGTTGTCACTGCTTCTTCTATGTGGATCCAGCCTCTGGGGTCGCCCTCTCATGTCATCTCTGGGTGTGTAAGCCTGCAGACCATATGGGCACTCAGGAGCTTAGTGGACCCCCCCCCCCCAGGGGCCTAGTGTCTGAGGGGAATTTAGGGAAGGCATCTTGTCATCTTTTCATCTGCCTCAAACTTCCTGTCTGGAGAATAGAAACAAAACTTTTAGTGTTTAACATTTTATTAAACCAACTTCTCCTTCTGCCTGATTTATTGTAAACCCTAACAGTTAGAATTTAGGCAAATATAATCCACAGTTTGTTTCAGCAAACTGCAAGATTGTTGTGTAATTTTTTTTATTATTTGGTTAGTGAATCTCAGCAATCCAGATTGGGCAGATGGCTCTATCTTGCTCACCAATGTCTGTCTTCCTCTGCTTCCTCTCCATCACATTTACTGGGTGTGAATGTGCGTGTGTGTGCTAATGTCTGTGTCCACGTGTGAGCTTGCATGTCTTTGCGTCTAAGTGTGAGTGTTTGTGTGTTGTTTTAGGAATATCTACTCTGTGGACCATATGGTACAACATTGCCTGCTGGGCAAAGATAAATCCTGCATGCAAAAGCAGCAAAGACACCAGTGCACACACACACACACACACACACACACACACACACACACACACACACACACACACACACACACACACACACA
>JBBBVU010000009.1:14866083-14890918 GCA_037177055.1 Atherinosoma microstoma | reverse complement strand
TAAGAAGATATAAGAATAAAGAAAATATTTCCCACTTTTTGTAGAGGAAGGACACAGATCAGGATGAGACCGACCCCGTCTCTCCCCATATCTCTTATGTCTCTCTAATGTGACCACAGTTACCACTACAGTATATGTAGGGCGAGGAACACAATAATTTCCTTTCTTAGTATATGCCCGTCCTAATAATTTTTTTTCCCATCCTTTGGCCACATAAAAATCTAGCTCTTATACTGTGAATAACATGGATTTCAGTTTCCTTCAATGAGGTGGTTCTATGATTTTATTTTTATTATTTCCACCACAATTACTTTGTGGAATATTATGATGTAAAAAATGAATTTAGGCAATTTAGTGCTTACTATTACAGTAATATGTGCTCATTATGTTGGATTTTTAACAGTTAAACTCGTTTTTTTTATGACCAATCATTGTTCAGTCATGGCCCAAACGTTTTTTTTTTATATATCGCCCATCCCCTTGCTGATTTCAAGAATTCATCCTCACATATCCATAACCATTTTAGTCACCCTGCATTGGAGGGAGTAAATGAAAGAGTGATGTCAGTCTGCATGTGCTGATGATGTCATTGTTTTGGTGAAGGAAAGCTGTCTTCAATCATTTATTGTAAATATGTTCAGCAGGCCTCAGATTTTGATTATGTGACAGTGACTTCATACCACCTACACTTTCTCTGTGTCAATGTGTCCCCTAGGGGTATGAACAGAATATTACATTTGTAGAACAGAGAAAATTTTCCCTGCAGTGCTTAAACAATGTGTCACGCAAGCTGGAAAGCATTGACAAGATAATGAGTGCTGTGTCTCTCCTCCAGCTGTTGTTTTATACCCATTTCATGTCATGAGATTGGCTTATGCGACTTTCATCAGGAAAAAGATTAATTAAAAAACTGATATACTGGAAGAAAAGAGAAAACCTAAAGGCCTGAGGATTGAAAACCAGCTGAGAAAGAAATAATTTAGCTCGAGAGGAAGATGCTGTGAGCAGATGATAGAGAATGGGAAGCTGCCAGATTTGTCTGCAGCAGACGTGGCGTGTTGGACGGCGCTGTCATTCAGCTGTATTCTGGGCCACTCACTAACAGTGGATCTGTGGCAAGCTTAGAGGTGTGGGAGGAAAAACTGACAAGAAATGGGAGCTATTCAGAGAGCTTCTCTGCCGAGTGCGTTGACAACAGCGAGGTGTAAGATGGATGCATAAAGTGATTTCGCAAGCATGGCCATGTGTAATGTTCATGCCAAGCAGTTGAGAGTTGTCAAAGTGGATGATCTTCTTGTCAATCTGTGAAATTGTGTGTGCTGTAGTTGGAATAAAAACACCAAGTTTTTCTGTTCCACAAAATACAAACATTCACAGCTTCCTCTACAGACAGTTTGCGAGCTCAGATCGACCATGTGACATGCATCAATAATAATCTGAGTTAATTGACTTTCAATCACAACCTTGACACCAAGAAAAGGCCAGAAAAATAGAAAATAAAAGCAAGAGGGGAGGGGAGCATATTATGAATATGCCTGAGCAAACTGGGCTGGAAAGAGGACTGAAATAGCCTTTGGTGCAGTATGAGTAAGACTTTAATTGCTGAGGAAGAGAGATGTGGCCCTCTGTTGTGTGTTTGCTTGCCTGCAACGTGTAGTTTTTTCTCTGTTTATCTCCAATAAAAAACTGTTTATCATGCAATTTAAAACAAACATTTCATCGTTTTGAATTGCCAAATATGTCACTCAGACGGTTTTGAGCTTGTGTGAAATGTCTATGCTATATTCTGGTTTACTAGTCAGATGGTTTGGGTCTCCAAAAATGAGGAGGAGGAGTTTAAACTTAGGATTTATGTTTAAGATTCAAGATCCAAAATGCTTAAAAGTAAAAGAGATAAGTTGTAACTCTGTGATTTTGTAATGATGCACTTGCCTTGCAATTCTCTCCATTGCTATTAAAGTGGGTAACAATGTTGTTTTCTTAGTAGTGACAAGTAGCATTTGGGATGAGGATAGCAGCAAATCCAGCATGTCTCAAGCCTGAGCATAAACAGTTATGGTGCTGTTTTCACTCACACTGAGTCAATGCTTAATATGTCAAGTATGACCATGGCTTCATAATTTAACCGTCTTCTCCAAACATACCGTATCATAACTGACCCCAGTTTTATAGCCAGCTGGGATATACAGAAAAAATATTTTGCTGGTATGTTAAAGGCAAATAATATCTACAATATGTGAAAACTAAATAAAGATTGTTTTTTTTTTTTGCTTGTGTCCACCAAGGGCAAATAGCTGTCATTGTTTGTTCACCTCCTCCCCAAAAATACACAATTGCTTTTCTAACATGCCTGCTTCCTCGGTCTCTTTCACACTTTCAATTCCACATGTAACACTTTGAAGACCTGATTAGCTCTATAAGCGCTTCGCCCTCTTCCCTTACCAGATAAACTAAAGCTGCAGGGTAAATGGTAAGTCTGTTGTTGTTTATCTGCATATGTTTTCTGCATGAAAAGATGCAGTGGACCTCAGGAGTTTTATCCTGACTGTTTGAAATTCAAAAGGTAAGCAATTTCTCCCTGGTCATGGGTACTATATTGTTAATGGTTTTCAGTTGTTACATCTTTTTTTTCATTTTCTGTACCGCTTAATCCAATTCAGGGTCACAAGTGGGCTGAAGCCTATCCCAGCAATTATCAGGTGAGAGGCAGGGTACACCCTGGACAGGTCACCAGTCCATCACAGAGAGACAAACAACCATTTACACACACACTCACTCGTAGGGAGAATTTTAGAGTGACCAATTAACCTATCATGCATACCTTTGGACAGTGGGAGGAAGCCGGAGTACCCGGTGAGAACCCACACATACATGGGGAGAACATGCAAACTCCACACAGAAAGGCCACTGTTTCAATCCCCTCCCCAGCCTGAACTAGAGACCCCTCTGGCTAAAAACCCCGCCTGGGGCTCAAACCAGTGACCTTCTTGCTGTGAGGGTGCAATGCTAACCACCACACCACTGTGCAGTTGTTAAATCTAATTTCCCTAAATAATATGATGATCCAGACCGTGCAGGGAAAACTCTAATGGAGACATTTTTATCATTTTTTAACAATTTTAGATTTTTTTTTATCAGTCTACTCAATATTTCATTTTTAAGTCTTTGTATCACCTCCAGATACAAAAAATCTGGCAAAGACATCTACAATTGATTCACCAGGTAACCTAAGAATTATGCTATCTCTGCTTCTTGTCCAGTTTACTGGAGCATGTACTGTGTTCATGTATGTCTACTTGTGTGCTTAAATATATATGTGTGTTTCAGTAACATTGAATAAAAACATAAAAAAAAACTCTGCTACAACAATAATTTCCCTCTAAAAGGGATAAATAAAGTATTTTTCATTTCATTTCATTTCATTTCATTTCATTAAATCATCTTTTGTGTAATCTTTGTCAACAAAGAAATACTTGTGGAGTACTTGAGACACGACATATTAGAGAACAAGACACTTTATTCAACTAATAAAGCATCTTAGTTTGAAAGACTGATGGGAACTCATCATAATGTTGGGGACCAAAAACTTAATTTAAACTTGAGAAAAGCTGCTCTCACACCCTTGTGTAAACTTTGGGCACAATAGGACACAACAGTTTGATACAAATACCTGTAATGACTTTTTCTCTATTTGTGTTTCCTATGATTGCATCCTATTTTATGAGCGGGTCAGAAGAGAAGAGGTTAGGGCAAAGATAAAAATGAGACAAATGAGACTAAAATTGCTCAAATATTATTATATACATTTTTGCTAGTGAAAATTAAATTAAATTTTAAAAGGATGCATATAATACTCATTGAGATCAATCTGATTTCAGGTTTGTTTTTTGTTTTTTAAATCCCCTGATCAAAACATCACATCTCAGATTGTTTTTATTCTGAAAAACCTTGGACAGTATCTGTTTGTTGAATAAAAATCTTAATATCTCGAGGCAGGACTAAGCCCAAAATGTTTCGGGATCCTAACAATGTCTCTGCTGGAGAGAGCATGGGTAACTGCACCAATGTGAGGACAGATTTCAGTTTTATTCAATTAAAGGGTTCATTGAGCAGCTTTGAGAAGAGTAATTAGTTGATGTGATAGGTTCAGTGAAGCGGTGCAGGGGTCATGAGGAGTAGACTGGACAAGGAGTTCATGATGACTCAGCAGCAGCAGGAGGCAGAGATGATAAAGTCACATGGTTGGAGGATAGCTGAAGGCGCTCTGATTAAAAAGCTGGAATGAGATAGTAGGCCAGATTAGACAGAAACTAAACAGGATTCAATTCTTTTTAGTAAATGTGCGGTTGTTGATTAAGGTATAGTCCGAATTCATGTATTACTTGAAATGTACTGATCGATGCAGATCCAATCTGTTCTTTTAAAGATGCATTGCGCGGCTTTCCAACCTCAAAACTCCATGTTCCGGACTCATTTGATGACACAGTGGCATCTGTTATGTGCATTTCTAGAGCCGTTGCTGCCCGGCAGCGTCCCAAGGCTGAGAAACAACTTTGGCATCCGGGACGCCACGTGATATTGCAGCCGATTTTCACTTTACACACCGTGTCACAAGCTAGCAAACTGATATAAACATCATGCGGTTTAAAAGCCTACCGTGGCTGATTCAGCAAAGAAACACAAGAAGACATTATCGGAGGAAGAGAGGAAAAGAAAGAGAGAAATAGACAGAACAAGGGATAAGACAAGAGTCAATATAAGACTATTTTACTGTTTGGAGAGAGCTCACAGTACAGGTAGGATGCAAGATGGATGCCGAATTAGGCGTCAATAGGGAATAAATATGCTAAACTAAACCTGAAAGTCTCAGCTCTTCTTATTAACAAAATAAACTAGAGACATGACTAATATCAGCATGCAAACAATCTAAACTGCTGGAAAACACATTTTACCTGCTAACCTTGATTATAATAGCATTGTCTACAGGACTATTTTGAAATGCACTATTCGCAACTGCTTCCCAATCACAAAAAAATATTGAAAAACATTAATATAATGTGATTGATTTTATTTAAAATTTTTATTTTTTTGTTGTTCTGGCTAAATACACATTTTAGTAGATAAATTGGTCTTTTTAAAAGTATTAAAACTTGATATTTTTCCTGCTGCACTGACGCATGTCTGCTTTTTTTTAAGGTTCTATAGAGTACATTTAGAATTTGTCCATCAAAACATTCAGTCTACTGAATCTTTGGTGACATTGCAGCATCAGACAATCCATTATCAGAGCAAGAACTGATCAGTAAGTGTATTTCATTGATTTGTATAGTTGCAAATAGTGTATGGCCCACAAAGAAGATTGTTTTGCATGCCAAATGCAGATCTCATTATTTAGCTCTTTAACAATCTCACCAATAAGAAAGCAATGCAAAAAGTTATCATAAGATTTACTTTTTTCCCTGGGATGACAATTACAATCAATTTTCTTAACAAATGTTTGAAGTAATAATTAGTTATATGGTAACAATAGTTGAATGATCAAAACAAGAAACAGTAATGGGATAACAAATGCATACTTGTGAGTTTACATAGCCAAAACAAGTAGAGATGACTCATCTTAAATACGATTCATTAGTCACTGAAAGAGTTTTACCAAACGATAGAGCAGGAAAATAAGGTTAAGGACCACAAGGGTTCAAAAGTAGGCTACAACATGTTTATATGTGTCATACTTCTGCTAAGGTACACATCGGCGTCCCTCTGCAGAGCCACAGAAGCTAAGCAGAGTGAAGGCAAATGAACAGGCATACAGTCCTCAAAAAGCTAACGAAGCAGAGCCCACATAAAACACATCGATCGTATGCTGATTGGCTGAAAGTTATCTTAAGCTGGAGAGGCAAAACTCCAGCTGACAACAACCGATGTACTGGCTGCACAAAGAGGAAATATGTGGCAGCATTAAACTGAAGAGCAATCATCATTTGTGAAGTAGCTGAGAGAACACAGTTGATCTACCCTAAAGCAGACAAATCATAAATTGTTTGCTAATAAAACATAAAATGCTAAGTCATTTGCTCATGAAATGTTTTTCATGAAGTGCATCTAGTATCTTCTTCATTTGGGAGAACATACTTTTTAAAAATGCGTTAATTTCCTTTATTAATTGTCTCTGCCATGTATAGAATCAAGGTAAATAGAAAACCTTAAAAACTTTTCAGGAAATCTTGAGGACAAGGCTTAAGGGGTTTTGTACAACCAGTTTTATATTTGTAAGAAAAATCTTAACTTACAGTGTTCTGTGTGTCTGGGCTTTTGTCTTTTAGCCCCAGGCCCTTAAGTAATCCTTTGAGTACCTCTGTTTGATTTTTTTTTAAACTACTGTCTCGTTATATATCTTAGTCTCTAGATATGCATTGCGCTTGATATCTTTAGCATTTTTTTCCCGTTGGCTTGGCAAAATCATATTTCCAGGTCATCTTGTTAATGTGTCAGTAAGTTTCCCCCAGACAGAAAGCTTCATTAATCGATCTGTGGGAATCATGTGTGTTTGGGTTTTACACTTGTACCTTCAGGACACTAACTGAAATTCACACAGCTGCCACCTCTAGCTTTGATCTAATTCAGCCTTCCCAGTCCCTGGCCAGTAGCACATGTTTCAATGCCACATCTAATGCAACATGCCAAATGCGATGACATCATCATCCTGGGGCAACAAGCCAATGAGAACCCACAGGGGAGAGTCAATCATGGGTCATTGCAGTAAAGTCAGCCAATCAGCACAAGCCAAAAGGCCTGTAACCATGGTGATTAGCTTGGGTTCAAATATGTGTATATGTGGCAGATGCCCCCTGTGTTGGTTCCATATGCACTTGCGCGTGCAGGCAGACCTGCTGCATTAATACTAAACTCTGGGCAAGTACAAAAGAGGCAGAACTGTTATCAGCTTAGTGAAGCACTCAGCTAGTATCCTTCTTTTATTACATATCGTTTTATCCATACATATTTGATCAATGTATATATTGAGGCTACTTTTGCTCCATCTTCTAAAGGCATTTCCTGTTTGGTCCACACTTTTTTCAGCCATTGTAACTTATAGCTACGGTAATTACAGTTGTTAGCTCTCTTCTGTATTGTTCTCTGAGAGGATGGATGAGGAGACGCGTGGGTGGAAGTGGAGGGTGAGGGGAGGAGAGGCAAGGACAGCGAGCAAACAGCACAACTGAGTAGGAGAAGTACAATAGGCTGTGAGTCAGAGGAAAAGCAGAAGCGAGGAAAAGAGAGGTATGCTGAGAAAAGGTCAATGTGTGGAGGGCTTTTTTAAAATGCCAAAAGACTGACAAGGCTCAGGAAATTTGTGCACAGTGCTGTGGCTTTAATGTTCATATCTGGCATGGAGCTCTAGCAGGTAACTCACGATGAGCAGGAAAGAGAGGGTGGAAGTGCTGCTAAACTGAGGTAACACATGTAAAATGTATTGCGCAACACACTGTGAAGTGTGAATTTCTGTTTATAGAATACATTAAAATAGATTGGGTTTGAGAAATAATGTGCAAAGTGCAACTCCTCACAGTTTACAAAAATAAAACACTTACTTTTTGCTTTGCCTGTTACTCATTCATTGCTTTTTTTTCACACCCTCATTACAATGAAGAGCTGATCCCTGAATTCCTGACTGCCGTCATCCAAATTGTCTGTGACTGAATTATCTTAATTATACACAACAGTACTTTGGTCAACCGGCAGCACAAGAGACATCACAAGCTAGTCATAGAAACAGCTCAGACCTCTGATTCCCATCTCTTCTGGTTTAATGAGTGTTTTGCTCTCGGTACTCATCTTACATGTTGTCACAGATCGGTTAAGTTCTGCCTCTATCAGACTGGTACTGACACGATCCAGTATCATAGCAGACCATTCAATACTCCTTTTTTAATCAAAGCTGTTCCAGTGGATGGCTGGTGTTAGACACAGTTTTAAGTTGTTGTTTTTTTTTATAAAGAACCAGATAAGAATATATTTGATTTTGCACAGTCACAGAGACACCACAGAACTATGTTTTTACATCACTTTAAAAGCTTCTTTCAATACATTATTTGCACTCTGATACTGATAGTATTCATATTTTCTTAGGTGAACCCTCAGTTAGAGATGAGCGTATCAATACTTTGGAGTCGATACTTTGTATCGGATTCAAAACTTATTTGAATATTAAGATACAAGTCTGCTGTTAAAAAAAATGCCATTTGTTTTCAATTCTGAGAAAATTTAAGCAATAAAGCTGCATATGAAGCGCAGACACAGTGTATTCCTTCTGTGTGGCATGATTATGGTAGCCTATCAGATGTCATGATGATGCTGCTACTGTTAGTAATGTTTTGTTTTGATATTTTACTGGTTTAATTCAGGTTATTGCACATTATGTTTTATTACCTTCGCCAAGGAGCTTATGTTTTCAGCAGTGTACATTTGTCTTTCTCTCTGGACATAGTTCGATGAAATTTTCAGGAAATCTCCGAATTGGAATGATGAACAATTGATTAGATTTTGGGGGGTGTTCCAGATTTTTCAATACTAGAACTGCCAACTTTGCAATACTCCCAAGAACCACCAGAGGGGGTAATTTTAACACCCTGCCTATACAGTGTTAAAACAAAAACATTATAAATAAAGGTGGTGTTTACAGAGGCCAACTTTTTTTGCCCTTTCAATCTTTTTTAACGGTGTGCTGGATGTCAGCTGATTTTGATCTATTGTATGGCGAGTGGAGAGCTCAATAATGAATGGTTGGTCATGGCTGGTCATTCTGGCATCAATTCAGCTCCGATCGAGGACACATGCATTCAGTGCAGCCATGTCCAAAACGTTATAAAACACAGCAACAGACCATCTTCTAGTTGCAGGTAGATCACCCGGATCATTATTCAGCTTAGGTTAGAGTCTGTGTGTGAAACACAGGGATTTTTTCTGTCTGAAAACCCTTAAATAACAGCTTTGATTCCTTTCCAATATAAAAAAAAGAAAAAAGGAACTCTTTTTCCAGATTTTAGAAAACATTATACAAAATATGAACTTTGCAAAAAGAGCTAATTAGTATGCAAACATACAAAGTCCTTTATTTCCCATGTTGCAGAGTAAGCAGACAGAACGACCGATGATCAACCAGTCAACACAAATGCATCTGTTCTTGTAGTTGCTGGTATCTACTGGCTGAAGTGTGGGTCTTTTTAAAAAAAAAGAGTGACAGTGGTTACCCACCAAGCCCTCAATCCCCTTCTAAGCCAGTAGAATGTTTGCCCATATTTTACGCACTGGTTAGCCTCATATGTAAGTCAATTGTACACACATCTCTAACATTTGTTGTCACTTTCTTTCATTAATTCAGAAAACAGATTCATATTTCATAACAATATTCAACTCAACTTTAATTATATAGTACTTTATCGAATGCATGAGGGCACACCAAAGTTTTTTACAGCGCAAATGATGTCACAAAAGGACACAATAATTAAAACAAGTGAAACTAGAAGCACTCAGAGAGCGCAGACCTCCCCGAAGCCACTGTAATTTATTTATTTTTTTTAATTTCTTTTACCACTGGTTGTGGGCATTCTTTTTTTGTCAGAAGGCAAATTTATTATAATGGCAAAAAAAAATTTTCTCCACATGTTATTGCATGTTATAACACCTTAAACTTTGCTTTCATCTAAGATGAATGAGCTGATTTCTCCATATGTTTTTTAAGTGTCATTTCAGACACTAAGCACTACAGATTGTAGCAGAAATGTTTTTCCAGACAGATTTATGCAAATGCTTGCAACTGTGGAGAACACTTTCGGTTAAAGCCTGCAGGTTAATCAGCTTACCTACAAAAGAATGAAGGCTAAGGCAGTAATCCTTGGCACTTGGAACAACATGATACTCTTTCATTTCTATGATGTACGCTACATTTCAGATGTAAACCTATTAAAAGATTTTGAGTTTTCTTTATTTGCCTTTTTTTTAAACAATAATCTGGATCAGAGTTTGTTACGTCTGACAAAAGCATATGGACTACAACTAATAATTCATATTTTGGCTCAGTAATCTCTTTGGAGGGTGTTTAGTGTTTAATATCAAATCCATCCTGCTGAACTGACCCTCTATGAGCAGAGATCAGCAGGTTGGTGATCCTCTACGAATAGTGGAGTGTTTTCAAATGCTGACAGAAGATCGCTGGAATGATGAATTTGTATATAAACTACACAGCTTAGATATACGTTTTCATGGCTAAAATTGATTTATACATGAAGATGACAAATGTACTGTATCAACTGCCGCTTTGTGCAGAAAGGTAATACTAAAATTAATATATTTAACCACCCAGATTTGACAATTCTATTTGTCATACCTAGAAAATATGGAAAAACTATTATTGTAGCTCGGGTGTGAAGACTCACAGAATAAGGTTTAACTTGTTAAGGTTTTCTCCGTTTTAACATGCCTTACATCATAATCAGCCTGACTTTGTGAAGCCCACATTTAGCACAAAAGAAAAGCAAAACATGATCATTGTGTTAGAGCAAAACAGATGATTTTATTATGTAAAGATGTTAGTCTGACTGAAATAGTATAAAGTCAGAGACAGACTTACTCAGCTCAGCTCATGCATCTATACACTAAAATAAATTCAAATGGGCCTCCATAAATGCTCCAAATGCCCATCTTTTAGCAACTTTTTAAAAAAGAGGAAGTCTTAACTGTATACTAATGAAACTGGATGCCTAGAAAAGCTGATCTTATTGTCAAATTTTTCCTCTTTCTTTTGTCACACATGAGAGGCTGCATCTGAAAAGCAGTCCATTAAGACTATGTGTCATGGTTATGTAAAGAATTTCCTGACTGTTGCCTTACTCTGATATAAAATCCTAATTTTAGAATTGAAGCATCCTATGAAAATTTACTGTTCAGGTAAAAAAACAACCTCACTGTGTTAAATTCAGCTGAATTTACACACTATGATTTCCTGCATACTGTTATCAATAACTTGATTTTCTTCTCTTGCATGTACACTTGGACAAGGATGTTTGTCAAATCTATTGGCCAGGTTCAAGTCTAACTGAAGCTTGACTCAATTGTGCATGTAACCATTCTGTTAACTTTTGATTATGCTAATGCAAATGGGAGCTTATGTATCATCTCTACAGGATACACTGGGAAAGGAAAGTTCCCTCCATTTCTGTGTACAGACTGGGCCAGTTGTTAACCATTTTAAAACAGCATTAAACAGCATTTCAAACCTTAATACAGCAACAAACAGCAGCGTGCCATATGAAGATCAAGTAGCGATGTTCTTAGCGCTGTGCAAACTCCCCTCTGCGTGCTTTATATTTGAATATATTTGACTCTGAAAGTGTTGGCTTTCCCTGTCTGAGACGGAGATTTTAATTCTTATTGAAAGTAAGTAAATTTCTTTCTTCCTCCCAGGTGGTCTTCTCAGCTTTGTCTTATTAATTGAACTTAACTCTGCTTTTACAACTTTCTTTTGAAGCAGGCTTTGTGCAGACAAGCAAAAGCCAGCAGAGACAGACAAAGCTTTTTGTTCTTGCTTGATCAGTCTTTAATGTAGGCAGGGAAATTAAAAACAGATATCTGTGCTTTCTGCAGATATAAACTCAGCCTACCAGAGCTTTAGAATGCTTAGTCTGTAAACAGAAAATGTTCTTTGTTTTAATATTGTGCAATTACTCCTCTTATTTTCTTCCGTTTTATTTTCCATGCTCATCTTCATTCATACCTCTTTTAGATTTTACTTTTCTGATAAGGGCAGTGGAAGTTTCTCTGAATGACAACAATATTATTGGGAATATATGAGGGCAATTGTTGGGAACATAACTGAGCATAACAGTTGCATGACATCAGTAACAAATCTGTTCTCGACCTGTGATTTACCTACACAGTGCTCTTCCCCTTTCATTTTGAAAGTATTACAGTTACTGTCGGCTGACTGCCTGAACAGGCTTAGTAAGTTTTTAGATGCTTTCAGTTCATATATTGTTATTGCTTTCCAGTATTGGGCCAGCAGTAGACAGCCAGAAGTAGAACATGATTATTAATTTGAATAAAAAGTTAACATTTTCAGGTAAAGGTTTGGAAGCTAAAATAATACCTAAAAAGTGGGGGAAATATGAAGACAAATACTGGATGTATTTCAACTAGATCTTTAGATAATAGTAGGCATATGGATAAATAGCTACTATTTTTTTTATTTTTTTTTGTAAACGTAATGGATTATAGATCAAAACTGCCAGCTAAAATTACGAATAAACAAATACAGATTAACTAGTAGTCTGACTACCAGTTGAACTTGTTTGCTTATTGATAGTTTGCTAGTTAAGGATGACAGAAGAGATAACAGCGAAAATCAAAAAATAGAAAATCCAAAGAAGATGTTTGAATTTTTGAGGATAATTATGTAATTCCACAGATGTGATGTTCACAGGCGATAATCCGAAGACCGTCAGTGAGTGTCAATTATAATGTAACATGCACTCAGTGTAGGCTGCAAATTATTGGTTCATCTGCGCCCCTTAGCGGTAAAACAGATTAACTACAGGAGATAGTATTAGACATTCAATACAGTGTGATTTACAGTAGCCTAAGTAGCTTTCAAAAAATTGTAAAAGTTAGCATCTGGGGATTTTGCGTGAGTGAGTAATCTGTTTCTGAAACCATCGGAGAAATGTTTGTGTTCATTTAATGAGAACATTGTGTCACACACACTATTGTGCAATCAATTTACTGCGTGAAATAACCACAGTCACAAGTTGCACAATTCATTTTATTGGAGTGGCAATGCAAACCATAAATCTGTCAAAATCCTTTATTTACTTCATATTTTGGAAGCTCCAGTTTTGCCATTGCAAAACTTCTGCATCCCACAGACATATATAGGCTATATAGGCCTATGAGAAACACATAAACCATGAATGTGTAAAAGTATTAGGAGATAAAACCCGTTCTTCCTCGTCATCTTTTTTCTATATTTGGCCAGCCTTTTTCCTATTTGCAGAATACCTCTAATAGTATACGCTAATGATTAGGCTACTCTTTTTATATATTTTTTTAAAAATACTTTTCATTACCGACAGTGTAAACCTGTTGCAATTCCACAACGAAACACACGATGGCGCAAAATAGCAACAGGTCAATAAAAGTTAGGTTAATCTTTTACAGGTGTGTGAAAGGTGTAGTAGCCTTTTTAAAGCTGAAATTTACTAAATCTACTCAGACGTGGGCGATTGGGATGCAGTTAAAGTTTCCAACTTAGCAAAAGTTTGGGTTGGTATATTTGTATATATTTATATTTTAATTACCCTCTTAACTCTCCACTACCGTATGTCACTATGTAGCTAGTTTTCTTCATAATTTATATTTAAAATGTCTTCACGGAAACCTAATTTGATGTAGCACGAATGAGGAAAGTTCGGTCGGTCTGGAGTTCTGTTGTTTGCCTCACTCTTCTGTTAAGTTCACTTCTTCCCCTCCTTCTCCTCCTCCCCCTGGTTATAGAAACTCCTCGGGGCGCTCTGTTGTTCACAGACGCTTTCACCGCGGCGCGCGCGAGCATCCAGCCCATCAGTAACTTCTATTACTTCTACTCCAGCTCTGATTTAAACTCGGCTTTAGAAGCTCACTAATTCCTTTGTTTTTTTGGCCCGACAAAGAATGCAGCTTTCCGACAGCGCAGGTACAATGACCGCATTCTGCCGCAGATCAACAGATTAGAGGTAAGTTAGACTTTAACCTGGAGGAAAATTATTTCGCTCTACCGATCAATCAGACACTTCCTACATCATGACTGTTTGTTGTTTATTTTGTATAGATGAAAACGATTAAAAGTAACTTCCCTTGTGGATTTAAATAGATAAACTCTGTCCTTGCATGCCATCGTTCCCTATTTGTGATAATACAGTAATTCACTGCTAACAATATCTTGCCAGTTTCATTCTTGTAATTGGGGCATTTCACCACAATGAGCAAATACAAAAGAACTATCATCTGTCTTCACTGGCTTGCCTTCAGTTTGCAGCTCAACTTCCTGGCTAGTGTGTGTCTTGAGTGTCTCTGCCATTATAGCCTCTCCTTTGAATCTCTGTTAATGAGTAAACTTTGGGAATTTGAACTCGGCTCTGTTGATTCTCTCTTTGATTCTGACTGCAACTCTTCTCTGTTTTATCTAAAGGAGTGATCTGCTGTCTGCAGTGGGCTGCCGTGTTTTTACTGTGACCCACAGGTTTGGCCCCGGGTAGAGAAAAAAGACAGACGCACAGCAACCATGGATATTGGCAATGATGTAGATTTATCCAATAATAACATCACACCTTTGTGGAAGCGCCGCACAGACGGTAAAAACTCCCAGGACTTGAACAAACCCAAACCACGACCTCTCAGTTACCACATAAATGGGGTCACAACAACAGACTTCCCTGCGGAGGACACCAAATGTTCTTTTACTCTGAGCCAGCCAGCTGAGACACTTGTAGTCACACCCCAATGTTTGGGCAGGAACACTGTGGTGCTAAAGCATGTTCTGCACAAACCCTCAAGGAAAAACCGAGTTGTACGGAGCATCAGCATCGGGCATCTCTCCAATGGACGTTTCTTACTGTCCAAATTCCGGTCTGAGGATAACAGATCTGCTTCACTGGACAACAGAGTACATAACGGGGACTACGATAAAAGGAAAACTCTATGGTCTGAAAAGCATCCCAAAGAAATTCACAGACGCACTTCTAATCCTCTCAGCCTGAGCTTGCAGAAAGACGAGATAACATTTCGGACAAACTCCCCTTCACCTGAAGCTGCTCATCTCAACCTTTCCTCACCTGTCATGTCTCCACACACACCTAACAACAACCATTGTGACCTGTCCTCCATTTCATCCACATCCAGTTCCTCTCCTCCATCAAGACGTACCCTCACTCCTTCTCACAGCTCCACCTCCAGCATCCCCTCGCTCTCGTCCTTAACCTCCTCAGACCCTCCGACCCCACGCTCCCCATCGCCAGCAGACAGAGGCCAGGCACTGCTCAGACAATCACAAACATCCTCGCCTGCATCCTCCCAGGACACCAGGCATGCCTCCTCTCTATCTTCCCTCTCCTCCACTTCACCCTCACCCTCACTGTCCCCAACTCTCTCTCCCTCCATTGTCCTCAGCACCAACAGTCCCGCGGCCCGGAAGATGGGCACCCAGCAGCTCATTCCTAAAAGCTTAGCGTCCGATATTCGGAACAAGGGGCCTCCCTCTGGGATGCAAGGCCAAGGTTTGGCAGGCCTGCTGGGCTTGGAGAATTCCAAACGATCGTTGAAAGCCCTCAGTATGGTGGAAACAGGAGCCTATTTTTCTACTGGAGGGGGCCACACGGAAGGAGCAGATGGAGAAAGTGAGAGCCCGGGGACATTAAGGAGAGGCTTGAGGAGTACGTCTTACCGGAGGGCAGTTGTGAGTGGAGTAGAGTTGGACGTCTCATCATTAGACCCAAAGAACCATCGGTTATCCCAGCCTGCCATCAGAGGACTTGCTTTGGATAATCCAGCATCTCCAGTTAGCCCAACCAGTCCTGGCTCTAAAAGCCTCACTAGTCCTGGAACAGCCAAGCCAGCAAGTCCTGGGACACCAAAACCTGCAAGCCCCAGGATTTCAAAGACTTCTAGCCCTAGCTTGGAAAAACTTAAAAGCGATGGGAAAAACAAGGTGGGTAAAAAAAACAAAACAACTACAACGAACAAACAAAAAGAATACTGGTGAATTCAGAGGTTATGTGTTTGGGTGCCATCCAGAGGCAAATACAATGCACATGTTTACTTAAAGGAATAGGAGAACTTTGAAAGTCATAAAAATCTTCTATTGGTTATACAGTTTTTTTTTTTCAAGAGATAATGGAAACGAGAAAATTTGGTTTTATTGAGGTTTATTATGAAGTTAATGAAATTTGTGTAGAATCAGTAAATTTGATTGTTTGAAAAGTTACTCTTAAACAATGCCTTCTGCTAAATTCTGCAATGAATAAACAGCCCTGTAACTACTCTGTTAACTTTGGCATTTTCTCCAATTCGTTTACTTTGCTGTAGCAGATAGAGATTTCTTGATTCAGTTAATCACAATCTTTCTAATGGGTTTATATTCTGATATGCAGAAAGATTGCTTTGACTTGGACTTTCAGTATTGGAAGGGGTAAAGTCCAGAATGTAAAAGTGCAACACAGACGGACTATTATGGAACAGACTTAGCTGCAGCAGACATTAGGACAAAGCCTCACAAGGAAACAATTAATGTGGTTGTTGGAAAACATGATGTAATGAGACACTGTGCCCACACATACACGTGCAAACACATTGTGGTCCTGTAATTAGATGGGGTCAGTGTAGAGGGTTACATAAAAGGATACAGACAGGTCACTAACAGGTTACTGTGGCACACAGTTTATTTTATCTGGTCCCTCAACTTTAAATAAAGTCATTTAGTTGAGGTTTTGTTTCTCTTTCAGAGTCCAGATAAGAAAGTTTTGACCACTCAGCTGACCTTTGATAGTGAAGGTGAGAAAGGGGACATCTGTTCCACCTGCGCCACACTCTCTTGTCTTCATTTTTTCTTTTTTTCTTTTTGCTCTCTTTGTGTTTATCATTTTTCTCTCATAAAGTCTGAATAAAGCATCTTTTTTTTGTCATAAAACTGTATTTCAGAAGAGGAATTGTACCAGAACTACCAAGAGAAGGCCCTTCATAATGATTCAGATGAAGATGCCGATTCCAAGGAAGCCAAACCTGATAAAGGCATTGTGGTGCAGTACAGGCCCATACGTACCTCCTGGAGCCAGCTCAGTGTGGTTAGACATAACACACACACACACACACACGCAGACATGATGCAGCCACCAGTTTCTTATATTTTTCATGGCATCCTGCATGCACGCGATCTCAGTGCGGTGATGGAATTCAAGTGCTCTGAGGAATGCTATCATAACCAGTTTGGCCACAGTCCATACCCATCCTCCCTCTGCTTCTGCTTCCCTCTGCCCCTCACTCTGTTTATCAGGGAGTTCGGCTCTTGTAGGATCAGGCAGGCTGGGAGGCAGACAGTCGGCCAGAGCCACAGGAAGTCTTGGAAGCGCTGCTGGGCTTAATGCCAGTTTGTTGGCAAACTCTGTATACTCGTCAGACTGCAAATATGCTTAAAATGCTGCCTGTAGGGAGATGTGTGCTGGCTCTGCATTGCATAATATAGTTAAGGATTGGAATGGAGAGACAGGAACATAGTAGAAGCAAGTGAGCTAATTTAGTTTTTTACTAAAGCATTTCTATGTTTGTTTACTTGTTGCACAAGTGCGGGAGCAAAGATCGGAGAGGCAGTCAGGATTGGTTCCCAAATTGCTGGGCGTATGCACGCTGACTCTAATGAATGGGAAATTAGATTGAAACTAGAGAACATTTTAAAGAGCATCCTTACTCATGTTTATATCAGCAAGAACCGAACACAGTGTGACTTTGCCAGACTGACCAGGGCTCTTCTGAGGTATGGTTGTTTTTTTTTTTTCCATCAAAACTAAATACAACTATGGATGTCTGTTTTATATCCATAGATCTGTGGCTGAGGCATCTTGCTCACATTTCAAATGTTGTAGGAAATGATGCTGGCAGGATGTCATTCATTTCAAGGTTTGACAGGAAATGTAGTTTAGTTCCAAGGGAGCCCAAAACAAGAAGTGCAGGTTGTCCGTGGTTATTTGCAAAACGCTTCCAACTCACACGTCTTATCATTTAGGGTTTGATGAGACATCAAATCCCAGAATTCTTACGGTTACAGGAATTACCATCAAGAGATTAAGAAAGTGGGAATAATCTGGAGGTAACCTCTGTGGCAGTTTATTCCATTCAGAGTTTATGATGGCACATAATAGTGTTCAAGTTACATCCGGAGTAGTAAAATGTAGGACACCTGTTGGTGTTATACTCCAAACTTTCATCTTTTTGGTGACATCATGTTGACACAGCATAGTAGACACTTGTCAAAGGTAAAGGGAGGATTAATAAATTATAAAACTGATGGTTGTATGTGTGATACTTGTACACAAGTGATACTGCTGCTGGAGAACGCAGTATCACTTCCTTATCTTTTTATACTGAGACAGGATGAGAAACTAGTGGAAGTAAAAGAAAATAACCCGTCAGGATTTGTGTGTGCTCTCATGAACTAGTAAAGTATAATGCAGATGTGCCCCTAATCATAATGGTAACATGTGGAAACATGAGAAACAGGCATGTCTTTTACTCATCCTTACTTTAGTCCACAAAAGCTGATTAATTCAATAGCTGTCCAAACCCAGCCCATTCCACAACTTTGCTTAGTTTTTGTCTTTATTGAAATGACTGTGGACCAAGGCTCACCAGCTACATACCAACATGTCCGTTTCCTTTTAGGTAAACGTTGACAGCCAAATTGCTCTTTACAAGAGAGCACAAGTACCGACCCTTTTATCTTGGGAGTTTAGTGACTACAAAATATTTCAGTGCTGTGTCTTTTGTCGTCTGTTGCTGTTTCGTACACAGATTCAGCAGCTCCCTATTCATTGTGATATGCAAATTGTCCCCTTTCTTTATGTGAGGGGATAACAGTCTCACAAAAAGCAGAAACAGAACACGCCCATGTGAAAAACACAAAAAAGGCCCCCCTACTTAGAAAAACTCAGAGTAGTCAAACAAGTGTGACTTGGTATTCAAATAGATATTCCTCACATTTTTCTTTTTTGACTCAAAAGTGTTATTTTTGTGTTTAGGTAAAGAAAAGCGGCCTGTCCAACCAGATGAGTCAGGAGGAGCGCAAAAGACAAGAGGTAAGATGCACTTTTGTCTTTCTTCTACAGAGTTACGATCTAATTTTGGGCCATGCGTACAAACTTAAGAGTTATCAAGACCTGGTGGGAGTGAAGCTTTTTCCTTTGTTCTCTGTAAGCTCCACCACATCTATAAAAAAATCCATTAAGAGAAGAAACCTGCATCAAGGGTTATTATGCTGTCAGAGAAAAGTTATCGTAAAGATAGGATGAAAGAAACATAGGAATCAATTACACAAGTCATTTAAAGGAAGACAAAATAGTTCATAAGTATTTAGATGGGCATGGTATTCTTTAACATTCCAGACATGACAGAAGCCTGCAGGTATGTGAGACATGTTGATGATAGAGACCTCTACAAAGAGCATCCTACTGAATCAGAAGCTTGTGTGATAAGTGAACCCTTAAATTCTTCCTTTCATGTTTTATCCCTGTTGCTGTCATTCTTAGGCCATTTTTGAGGTCATCTCGTCGGAGCACTCTTACCTCCACAGTCTGGAGATCCTGATCCGCATGTTTAAAAACTCCACAGAGCTCAGCGAGGCCATGACCAAGACGGAACACCACCACCTCTTTTCCAACATCACGGATGTTTGTGAGGCGAGCAAAAGGTAAGTGTGCAGATGTATCGTGTGAGTTGGTGGGTATTTTAGGTTTTTTGTGGTCTCTAAAAACGTATTTGAGAGTTGCTTGTGGTGTAGAGAAACTGTTCAGGCGGCACTGAGCTTGTCTGTGCGCGAGGTCACATATTGACGGACAGAAGGCAGAACGTTGAAATAAGCTAGGTTTCATGGTGCTGGCATGATGCCATTCATTTCAAGGTTTGACAGGCTACTTTTGATGAAAGGTGCAGTGACCTGATTTTCTCCAGTAAGCCTGTCCATCATAATTTTATATGCTACAGAGTGTTTGATGACATTCCTGGATAAGGTGTACATAGACTCTGGTGGAAACAGAGCTGTAAAAGCTGAGACTGAGGAAAGCTGTCTTAGCGATTACAGTCCTGGGTAAGACTCCATTATTTCTACATATGACTGACAGGACAGTTTGTCCTCATATGTTATCGCTCAGGTTTATTTGTGAAGTCCCTTTAAGATGTGACATCATTTGTCAGGTGTTTTTATTTATATTTTTATGAGATTACAGTTGATCATAAAAGATTCCGCCAGTTTGGCTCTAACTGATGTCGACTTACATCAGGGATCTTAAACTCCAGTCCTTGAGGGCCGCTGTCCTGCAGGCTTTTTTGATTCTTCCCTGTCCCAACACACCTAATTCAGATTAGATGCACCCAACAGCTTGTTGCCAAGTTCTTCACAATGTCTTCTGAATTGAGTCCGGTGGGTTGGTGCAGGGAAACATAAAACCTGCAGGACAGTGGCCCTCAGGGACTGGGGTTTGAGATCCTTGACCTACAGTGTGTCCTTCTTTGCTTACAAGCCCGTTTCTATTAATCCTTTGTTCAGACAACACTCGGTTTTCCACCCTGCTACAGTTTTGCCAAATGATTGTGTTAAACCCTGGCTCTAATTTGTAGTGTCAGCTTTAAAACTTGCAGTAAAATCTGGGCCAAAAGATTTCATCTGATGTTTTCCTGTTGCCTAGAGTGATAGATCATTCAAGGCTGAATGTTCATGTGGAAAGAACTTTTTGAGCTTTTTGCTGAGTTTCTGTGGTGATATTTGTGTGTACATGCTGTGCATTCACTGCCTTTTCAGTACAGCTGTCCATGACATTTACTCAGACATCCCAGTGTCAGATTGGCAGCCACCTTCTCAAAGAAAAGAGTTTACTACTTGTGTAGAATATTCCATCATGTGTTTTCGACTTCTTCTTACTTTATGTTGCGTGAATAGCGAATTTACATGGCCAGTAACTGTGCTTTTGTGCATGGTGGTATTTGTAAATTCCCTTTGTTTAGACATGCTGCAACCAATCTCACTCCCCTATCTCATACATATACACAGGCCTCACAGATTCATGTGAAATGATACCCTCCCGTGCAAATGCATAGCTGGACAGCAGATTAGAAGATACGACAAGACTTGCAGCACTGGTTGAACAAGATGTTTTACTTGGAACAGACGGGCTTTGAGTTCAGTCTCTCAAAACAAAAGCTGAATATCTCTGCCAGCAGGCTCCTCTGTAACCTATGTGTGATAATAAGTGGGTGTAGAGTATTTTGTATGGAGGGGAGTTCTGTTTGTATTTTATTTGCATCCTCAAGATATGACCAACCTCATCCTCCACAGGCTCGATATATTCTAACCACCAAAGCTCAAACCTCTAAGGGTTGATGAATTATGTTGTCCTCAAAGTGTGTTGGTAGCACTGCCATTTGTTTAATCCGTTAGTTTATTCATTTTCCTTGTTCAATTTTCAAATTTTACACATTTCATTTGTATCCTCCTGGTTTAACTCCTGCACCTCCTCCCTCATCACAACTTGCTCTTTTTTACGCTTTACCTCAGGAGGAGGTGCAGTGCAGCCCAAATTTTTGCAGCTTTGACCTTTTTAGAATCCCAAATACAAATTTGAGGACATGGACAACTTGTGCATTCATGCTCATTAGAAACGCTCAGAGGACGGTAAGGTAACACAGTCACAAGAGGCATTGTTTCCCATAGTAACCCCAAGCATGTGCATGTAGAGTGGGTAGGGATGGGGATGTGTTAGGATGCTAGATGTGCTTTTGCAGATGAGCTCAAATTTGCTCCTGCTGGTCAAGGACAGCATCCTGTGTCTGTGCAACAGTTTCCTGTTTGTCACCTAGGTTCCCGCACACAAAGACACTTATTCTCTTGAAGTTGACCAAGTGGTGTGTCGTTAAAGCGGCCATCTGGCGGAAGAGGAAAAGCCTCTGTGTTATTCTTAATGGTAGGCTGTGTCTATTTAAAGTGTCAGGGAGTTCCTTTTGTAATCTTCCAGCCGGATTTAGAAGTAAGGTGATGGCAGTGCTTCTCACCTTCTTGACTTTGTATCTGTGAATGTATCCTATATAATTCTCTATGGGGAATGAGTCATGATTTGATGGCTCTTACTCATTGACTATGATGTGAATCCCTGACACACTGACCTCAATTCTTTCTCCACCACCTGTGTTTAGATTCTTCAAGGAACTTGAGGAAAGGCACCAACAGAGCATAGTGATCGATGACATTAGCGACATTGTTTGCAAGCACGCTCACTCCAATTTTGATCCTTATATCACGTACTGCTCCAATGAAGTCTACCAGCAGAGAACCCTGCAGAAGCTGGTGTGAGTGACCCAGCAAACACACACAAACTCTTATCATAACAGCCATGGATTTGATCCAGCATGCTAGTTGGCTCTTTGTCCAGCTACTATATTCCATGTTTCTCTCTGTTTATCATCTCTACTCCTTTCTCTCTGCAGGTCCAAGAATCCCGCTTTTAAGGAGGTCCTGATGAGGATAGAAGGCCACCCAGACTGCAGGAACCTCCCCATGATCTCCTTCCTGATCTTGCCCATGCAGAGGATCACTCGCCTGCCACTGCTGATGGATGTGAGTTAACAGAAGACACACAGTAGCACGAGCTGTGGAATTACAAGACTTTGAGTGTTGCGCAACAATTTGTTTGTTCACACACCAACCGCGACTGTTCCTTCTTGGGTGTGTTCTAACCTCAAAGATAGTTGTGTGACCTGACATCATCCCTTAATAATCCTAAATGATTTAACTCCACGTTCCTTCTTTTAAGTGTTTCCTTTCTACTTCACTTTTTTATGTTTCCTTTGGCACCACTTCATTTTGTGCCTCCCCCTGTTCTTTCTCTTGTAATATTTTATCTCCCTCTGCCTCCCGGTCAGTGTCTCCCAGGAGACGCTGGGGTTTATGCTTGTACTCTGAGGTTTTTGGATCTTGAGAAAGTTTTATTTCACTTAATTTCTTCCCACAGCTTCAATACTTTATCATGTTAGACAAAATGAGGAGCACATCGGTAAAAGTATTGACATAAATGTGTTCTGTAAGTTGTTGTTGGTTTTTATAAAAGTTATAACTGGTATGTGTCCTGAATCCATGTGTTACAGACAATTTGTCAGAAGATGCCTAAAGAGTCGGCACAATATGAGGAGTGCAAGAAGGCTTTACAAGCAGTCAGCAAGGTTGGTAGTTGGTTATTCAATTTAATGTTAAAGTTGTTGTGACCACAAACAGTACATTTGATCAAATGAATCAGTGAATGCTGTAAATGTCATTAACGAAGCAATTAGCTGTGTTCCTGTGAGGAAGACACTGAGATTATTCTTTCATGCATAAGACACCATCAGGTTTGGCTTAAATATTGTGTTTGCAAATGATTTTACTCAAGTTTTAGTTAATTATTAATTTTAAAAAGTTTACTGTCCACAGTTTTCTTTTACCTGCTAATGGTTAAAAAAAAAATCTGAAAAGGTTTACTTTTTAACTGGATTCTCAAACTGGTCAGGAATTCAACAGACACATTATTACATCAAACGATGGGGAAATATAAACAAGCATGAAAGTTTATTAATCAGCCTGGTTTTCAGCAACTTCAAATGAAAAATTATGATTAGAATCCTAAAACTCCTGGTTTCAGTGCTTTTCGTTGTTTTTTTTGTTTGTTTTGTTTTTAACCCAAAGTCTGAGGCCATAAGCAATTCTTTTTAGTATCAAACTGATAAATGTTGCGATAGATTGCTGGTATGTTAACTATGATAATAATAAAAGATGAAAACCAGACTGAATCTGTAAATTGTATCTAATAGACAACATGTATGTGTGTGTGTGAGCAGGTGGTACGGAAATGCAATGAAGGAGCTCGCAGAATGGAAAGAACAGAAATGATGTACACCATCAACTCTCAGCTGGAGTTCAAGATCAAGGTATGAATGTGGCATGAAATACTCTGGCTACACATCAAGATCTGAATACGGATACATTTTCAGGACAAACTTTGGTCACAAGTTGGGTGGCCGGTGAATAGTTTATTGCTACAGCACTCTATTGGCTGGCAATGATTTAATTTTGACTGAGCTTCTTTCTGTTTTCAGCATCCCAGGGTTAAATTTTTTTCAATGTTTTTAGGATGCAAAGAATAAGTTAAAGTGGAAAAATATTTTATCCATGACATCTTTTGATTGATAAAGTTATAAATAAAATTGTTACTGTGATGTAATCCATTCATAACTGCTGTTTAAAATGAGTTTCCCATCTACCAACTGGAGCTGATCATTTGAGGTCAAATAATTAGAAGCAGTTTTGTGACTATTAATGATATTTATTTAGTCCTAAATTTTCTCTACCTGCCATTGGCAGGTGAGCCAGAAAATTGACATTGAACTCTGCACTAGCAGCACAAATGTGTTTACATCCTCGGGTTGATAGCTTGCATAATCATCAGGCCGGAGCAGGTCATTATTTTTTTTGAGACTGTGCTTATTTTCTCATTTTCACAAATTTGATGTGGAAATTTTTGCTACTTGCATGCAGTATTTATCCTTCATGTCATTGTACCCTCAACCAAATATTCAGTTGTTTTACCTTTTTTATTTTATTTTATTTTATTTTTTTACATCCAGTTGTGGAAGGTGTTTCCCTGATACCAGTCATACTTTGCTAAGCTAACTAATTACCAGCTGGCTATTTAAATGATCATCATCTTCTCTAGCTTCCAACAAAGAGGAAATGAAATGAATTCAAACGAAAGAAATTTAATTAAAAATATTTTATTTATCCCAGAGGGGAATTTCAATGTTGTAGTAGGTGTTTTAAAAAAAATGATAACAATACCAATTAATTAGAAGATGAAGAGGATGACTTGTTCCGGATTTTCCGCAATAGTTTTCCTTGCGTTTGTATTCATCCGTATACAAGTATGTAAAACGTGCATGAAATGATGCATTTGCTTGTCCACACATGCGGTCACCCATTTGGCTAAGATCTTCATACTTGTCTTGGCAGGCTCAAGTGTGTCTA
>JBBBVU010000009.1:14839519-14865983 GCA_037177055.1 Atherinosoma microstoma | reverse complement strand
CAATGTTTTTAGGATGCAAAGAATAAGTTAAAGTGGAAAAATATTTTATCCATGACATCTTTTGATTGATAAAGTTACAAATAAAATTGTTACTGTGATGCAATCCATTCATAACTGCTGTTTAAAATGAGTTTCCCATCTACCAACTGGAGCTGATCATTTGATCATCATACATATACAAATATGTAAAACATGCATGAAATGATACATTTGCTTGTCCACACATGCGGTCACCCATTTGGCTAAGATCTTCATACTTGTCTTGGCAGGCTCAAGTGTGTCTAAGTAGTGTGGGAAAGAGCTGTTTGGACACTTGGGATTCACAGATGTCTAGAGACCATATTCTTGCTCTGCACTGCCAGCTGTTCACGCGTGCACTCACACATACTGTGTTTGGGCATTTCCCGACAGTCGCGACATTGCAGTCACTTTTAAATGAATCTGGTTGATCCAATTCATTTTCTTCATCTGTTCTTTCTTTTTCTCCTCTAGCCTTTCCCACTGGTCTCATCCTCCAGGTGGATGGTGAAAAGAGGTGAGCTGACAGCATTCGTGGAGGACAGTGGCATCTTCCTCAAGCGAACCGCACGGCAGCAGGTCTATTTCTTCCTCTTCAATGACGTCCTCATCGTCACCAGGAAGAAGAGGTGAGGCTGCTCTGAATCCCCCAGAAATGCTGGACGGTGTATTATGACTGTGCTTGATTTTATCGGGCGTGAGTGTGGCCTCGGTCTGCAGGCTTTGCTCATAACTCAGTCACCTGTGCTGACACGTCGGGGCTGAAAGTGTAACCATAAGCATTTGTGTTTTCACTGCATGTTGCTATGCAGACCAGATCCTGAGGGCAGAGCGTACAATTTTGTCTTCTCCGTCTTCATCTTTGAAGTTGTTCTGGGAAAACGCATTACTCCAAAACCTGCTGAAAAGATGAAAGTACAGGAATACAGGAATGACAGTTATAATACAGAAAGAAGTAATAGTTGGTGTTTAAGTTGTACTTCCCAAGCAGACTGATTTTTCTATGTTTACCTGTTTTTTAAAAGGTGTGCTTATTAAACTGAGCAAGTGTAGTTACCTGAGCCTCATGTGACCAGGCATCACGAGTCTATCCCTGATTTCAACACATCCTGCTGGCAGTTGTCAGCTGGAGTCGCCACACCCTTTCACTGTCATCTCTGTAGGCGAGTCTGCTTTCCCCATACTGTTTCCTTTAAACAGCATGAAAGAAGAAAGAAGTGTACAGATGACTTCCATGAAATGATGTGGTTTTAATTTGCGTGTGGGTCCACTCGCATGCGTCTCTGTTTTTGCCAGAAAAATCCTTTCCACCCAATCCTCCCTGTGTGTCTGGAACTGATTGTCCAGCTACTCGCAGCCCCAAGTTCCCAAGAACCATGAAAAAAAAGCGAAAAAAACATTCCTCATAGTATTTTTCTGGGAATTTGATCCGGGAAAGCAGACTCCAGCAGTGTGTGGTGTCAGGACTGTGTTTGGAAGAGGGATTTTAGAAAGGGAGGGCTCCGGAATCAGAGTGTGTATTTGTGCATGTGTGTAAGTTTGAATTGGAGAAGCTGTTATAATATTGGTTTGTACTGTGGGGAGTACAGGAGTCATGCTGCGGCACACTACTCTACTGCACTCCATCTGCAGTAATAAAAACAAAAACAAGCCAAGGTTCACAAGGCGAGCCAGGTACCAGCAGGTCACAAACATTGATGGACATAATGATATTACGGTCACGTCTTTTGCCATTATGACTTGGAGTGTGTTGCATGCAGCCTTCTGCTCTTTGTTACCAAATACAACAGTTGTGCGTTCTTCAATCCTCTCAGCTCATTCTCATTCTCTTTTCAGAAGTTTATATTCCTATAAATACTGTCAGAGGGAAGAGGTCACAGGGTCAAAGCCACAGCACTTACACAGTAGGAAAAGAAAAACATCCCTCTGGCCTGACTATGTCTTCAGATTATAGCTCCATATTTCTTCATGTTGAGAAGACAGTGAGCCAAGTGTGTGTTTAGATATTCATTCTTTGTTCTATAATGGATATATTTGCCTTTTCCTGCTGTCGCTTTGACAAATCATTTGAAAACATCTCCTTATTCTAATTTGATATTCAAAGATTCCAATCTCTGTTTCTAAGTAAATATCTTAACTTTTTAAATATCCATTGTCCTGTAGAGCGGGGAAAGATTCATTTAGCAAATTTACTTATTTTAAGCATTGGACCAAATTGGATCTTAATTGGGCCTGGCTCTATGAAAAGCAGCCCAAGTCAGACTGTTGTTGTCACGCACTGGGAAAGTGTTAAATCTGCTGCACTCTGGTTCAGAGGAACACTTACATAACCCACCAGCTGGCTCCTTTCTCTTCCTCACTTCCCTCCTTTTCCTGTGTGAATGCCGGGCATCATCTAAACATTGTTGAGGTTTCCATTTCTCTCTTTGCTCTGTTCTCACAATCCTTTTCTTTTTCCTTTCGATGGTTTTCTTTTTAACTGAACTGTGTCAGCCTTCGCCTCCATTTGATCCCATCTGCCTCTTGCAGTTTTAGCCCCATGCCGTAGAATCCGTACTAAACATGTGTGAATGTGTGCACGTGGTCATATGCACACTCAAACTGGAGTCCTATCTCAGTATCTCTCTGAGGATTTGTGTAAGTTCTGCTCGTTTGCTAAAGAACGAGATGTACATTAGAAAGCCAGTAGCTGGCACAGTTGTGATAACATTCAGCAGATGCCTGTGTTATCTGTAACCAGAGAAGGATTTTCATACCAATCAATGTGTGTTTATTCCTTTGCTGAGAATGGCATCCATGTAATAGTGTTTCTGTTTCTAAATTATTTCAGTGTTTAGCACTTTTCAAATCCGATATTATGACTACTTCCCACCTTCATTCCTACTTAGTGATGATCTGATATGGTATATTCACTCACCCACACATCCATTATAAGTCATACCCCAAGTTTCCACACCCAGTTCCTAAGTGTCATATACTGTATATGGTATTCCTGGAATTTTACCTGTAGGGCTGTCAGGAGCCAAAATGTTAATGACCCTAAACTCTAGCCATCTAGATCCATCTATTAATTATGGGAGCTCTTTTCATGTGGTTTACATAAATTTCTGCAAAAACTGAGTATCTGAAAGAAATGATATTCAGTGATAACACCACAAGATGGGGTTAATCAATCCATTGATTAGTTTGAGTAATAGTTCGGTGTAAGATAAAAACAAAATAATCTACAAAACAATCATTGATCCACACCAACTGGATGTTAGTTTTGTAGTTTAAGTAACAAAAAGGTGTTTTATCCTAAATATTGAAAATAACAAAGGTTGGGTAAAATGCCTACTTTTTAGGGTTTTTTTTAAGGGACCAGATTGATCTCAAGATTCCCTTTGACAATATGATTTATTAAAGACTAACTTCATTTATAAGAATCCATTAAGCCCTTTTGAAATATCCTGTAATCCCCTTTACAATGCTTTGTGAAAAGAACTTGAAAGTTGAGGTTCAGTGTGTTTGTAAAAGGCCTTTGAGCTTAATGAAAATAAGAGTATGAGCTATGAGAAGAGCTAGCGCTAGTTAGCTCAGGCAGAGAGCTTGCCTGGAATTACAAGAAAATCTTTCTTCCTAAACTCACTTTATGAGATCATTCTTTGTTTAAATGGTTTTTTTTTAAAAATGCATAAATGTGGTTTTCCTGGATTAATCTCTGTGGGCTTATTTAGCTATGTTCCCAGATCCTAAGTTCATACTGACAACAGATTTATAATGATAGTCTCTAACTCTGCAGTTTAATTTGCAAAATGTGGAAGTCATTTTTATTATTACCACATAAAGGAAGAAATAAACCTTGTCCTGTATAACATTGAACCATTGATACATTGAATCACACCCTTTATGTTTTTGTCTCTTTTTGCTCCCTTTCCCTGAAATCCATTATTTTTCTGAACTGCCAACTTCCATAAACCTGCATCCTGCTGAAGTACAGACCGTACAACTTGTGACCTCTACTGTCTGTACTTTGTACTTTGTGGGTGTGCTGTGCCAGCATAAAGAAATCCATGACAAGCTGATGCCGATTCAGCAAAAATTTGAAAAAAAACGTTCCCTTATTTTTCTGGGATCACAGGAAGCACTTTTACCTCTTTCTGTCATTGTAACATACATCCAAACAGAAAATGGGGAAGAGCGTTGTGTATATATCTCATTCTGCAATGGTGAGAGCAGCTTCCGAACAAATGGGAATGTCTCTTCCTGTCGCTGCACATGTTTGTGGAGGCGACTGCTGTCCAGTAGATTCTCACATTGACTTCTCTCTGAGGGTCATAAAACATGTGACATGGAATTTTGCTCCTGTATTTCAGAGCACTATGAAAGCACACATGCACATCAGTTTTCTCCAGTTTCAGCGCTGTGTTAGAGGTAACATGCCTCACAATCAACTCCAGATGTTTCTGACTGACTCATGTACTGCTAGAAACGGTGTCGTGTCATGCTCGAAGGAGGTACTCATTGTAAATAAATGTATGGTCTAAAGAAAGCAGGGAGCAGCTGATTTAGTGTAAGAATACTGTATCTAGACAGCTGTATATTTTTACTTCCAAATGACACAGAATCTAAGACATAATGTGACATTTGTTTAATAATCCACCCTCTCAGTTTTTAGAGCTTATTCTTTGTTTAATTTTGCGTAACACTCGCTTGCAGTAACAGTCACAAGTTTTTCAATATTTTTCTTTTTTTTTAATTTTGCTTTGAAAGAGTTGTTTTATTTGCATCTGTACCTCTGAACAGTGAGATAAATCGTCTGTATTTGAGTATATTTGGTCATGAAATACAGCTCCCCAGAGTTTGCTTTTACTGACAGCTTTCTTGCATGTGGAGCAACTTTTAGTCTTTGTCAGCTCTCTGTGTGAGAGATGCCTCCAAGGAGACACATTGCTCTTTTTTTTGACACAATTTTATGGAGTTTTTAAGAAATGTCATGCTTTTTTCAAACTACCGAAGATAGACAGTCATTAAGCTTGTCATCAACTCATTACTGCTTTTTTCCTGTGCCATAACTGAGATATGTCCAGTAGCTTCAGGCTTACAAATGTAAGGCAACCAAAGGGGCATGGTTTTTGAGCTAGAATGGACTTCAGACACCTCAAATAAGCTCACAAGTACAGAAATTTGAATTGCCCCTCATAATATGTCCTCTTAAAGTGCACTGTGCATTTCCTTGTAACTTTGAATTATGTTAATGAAAAGTTAATATGAATCACTGTATGTTCCCAAATGTACAAATAAGCCACACTGACTCAAAGTGGCAGCTCTTTATTACAAAACTCTACCCACACATATTAGAAAATGCATTACCACAACATCTGTCACTCTTCTAAATAAATCTGACCTCATCTCAATTAAATCCAAGCCACTGAATCATAGCAGATGGGTCATGTTTAAATCATTATAGGAGACACTATTTAACATTTCTTTCTGTTTCTGTCTTTCTGTCAGCGAGGACAGCTACAGTGTGATAGACTACGCTCTGAGGGATCAGATCTGGGTGGGTACCTGTCAGCCAGAGGAGCTCCACCTGTCACCAGTCAGAAGCACTACCAGTATGCTGAGCTCCCGGCAAACCAGCGCCAATCATCTCTTCCGACTGTGTTTCTGTAGCAACCACTCTGGTGAAAGAGTGCCCATGATCCTAGGAACAGAGTTGCTGTGAGTATTTTATTAAGTGACCTTTGCTCCTCCTTGCTGCTGTTTTTGTTTCTCTTAGATTTCATTTCCAGATTTACAAGATATGTCGTTAAGCAACGATGAATCACTTTGGCTTCAGGTGTAAACGCTGCAGGTTTTTGTATGTGTGCTGTCACGCTAGAGCACTCATGAGGTTTGAGTTTGATATGTTGGACTCCAATTTAGACAGTAGAATGAATCTGAAATCCTTAATATTAACAAAATAGCTGAATACTTGCTTTTGTGGGGAAAGAGATGTGGTCAGATTTCTACTCCATTATCTTCTCTTTATGTGCCCCAGTGAGTCTTTTAACTTCTTGTAAGCAAATCCCCTTTCATCTCTGCTCCTTAGTTCTTATTTCGTAGTTTCATTTGCACCATTTCAGGTCACAGGGATATTCAATTACATCTGTTCTGAGGACAGAGCCTGAGCCTCACCATTGTAGTTGATGTGGCAGAACAAATGAAGTCTTTTCTTCCATTACTCAGTCATACTGTAAAACAGATTGGCTGAACCAGATAATTGTTTTGTTGACCATCTTCCAGTCATCTAGTCTGATGAAAGCAACTGCCTGTCTGTAAATCTGTAACATGTGCAGACTAAATGCTAACTCAGATGTCAGAACTAAAAATAAATTCAGATAGTTTAAAAAATCCCTAAAAGTCATGTCTGTAGCTGTGTTGGTTGAACTCAAACCACACCTCCCTAATTCAAACTAAGTTTGTACAACAATCAGCATGAAAAGTGAGGATGCTCAGATTACGTAACCTACACAGACAAAAGTTGCTTGCATCGGCTTTCATATTTGTTCACATAGACTTGTGTGCACACCCATACACACACACTTAATTGGACTTGTAATAATCTTCTATTGTATGGTGATATGTTACTGTTTGTATCCATTGGCACGTTGCTTGTTCTCATTTAGTCGGAGGATTTTCGTCTGTATTCTCGAAACAGAAGCTGCAGTTTTACGCTGTAGACAGTTTTGTCAGATGTTTCGCTTACAGCTCACAAACTCACTGCATGAAAAATGTGAAGTGTAACTGATGTCTGAGTGTTTCAGTGTTTCTCAATCCTGGTCCTCAAGTCAAGACCCAGCTGCCCTGCATGGTTTACATGTTTCCCCGCTTCAACACACATGGCTGAAATTATTAACTCATTAACAGACTTGGAAAAAACTGATGACAACTTGTTGACGAGGTCCATTTATTTGAATCAGTTGTGTTGAAGCACAGAAACATCTGGAACACACAGAGTATGGGGTCCTAAGGATCAGGATTTAAAAACAATGCTTTTGACAGATGATATAGTCTGAGTAGTCCGAGCTGTTGTGGAACACCGATTCCCTCGTATGATGGCCCTTGAAGCTAAGATGTATTGGTATGTGTGCTCGTGTGTGGGATCTGAGTTGAATAGCATAGCTAGGTTAAACATAAATGGAGGCTTAGATTGCATGCCAGGGAAATACAGTAACATGAATTCAACAGCATGGCAAAGCCCCAACACAAAGACCAGAAATTCAAACTTGATTACAACTTAATCAAGTGAAGGAAACACCAGCTGCAGTTTGTCTTGTTTTTATGAGTAATTTTTATTCATTAAAGCAATTTTTTTTTCCAGTTTTTTTTTCCCTTTTTTGTTGAACAACATGGAGCCTCATACAGTAGCTTCCTGAAAGCTACACATCTTTCTCCAGTTGTCTTCAAGCTACCATTCCAAGGTTCCAATTTGTGGGGATAGACTTGTTTTACTTTACAGCTCTTTGTATGATTTTATTCCAAGTTTTTAAGTATTTTATTAAAAGGTTAAATTGCCTCTACGTCTCAGTGGTAGGCCCTAGTCATCTAATTATCTTTCTTGGCTTTGTGTACTCCACACATCCCCAAGAACAAAGGCATCACTCTGTTGTAAAATTGATGTATTAGATTGTTGAAAGCTGTTAAACTTTATTAGAATATTTAGAATAATTTACAAAACCTTTTGAAGGCTTTAGATTTTTTTTTAATGCTTCCATTGGTTTTCCTTCTCTAGCTGTCCCATCAATGCCTAATTTTTTTTGACGTAGTGACTCAATTTCTTTACAAATTGTACCATATTTCCACTACAAGCTTTCCACTTCCTCTGAAACATTTCAAGACTTATTAGTTTTCTCTTGAATTGCTTCATCTTCTGTTCGATTGGTTTCTTCATCACCACACAGTGGCATTTTGGCCCCGTCTAGTTGTTCCTTGTGGGCCTGAGTTTGTTGGCAGAGTGACACCTTTCTGAATACATCACTGTGTGCCTTCAAAGCTTTTCATCTGTTCTGAATGTTTTTTTTAGATTTTTTTTGCTTTGTCTTTAAGGTCTTATTCCTTTTTCCAGGAATGTTTCTTTGCTCCTTCAGCTGCCTTTGTTGGTGCAATGACGCATTTTCTTATATCATCATACAATATCTACATTCCTTGTTATTGGAGTGTTAGAAAACACACTCGAGCTTCCAAACTTCCTCTTCAAGTGTCCCTTTCAGTTATCTTTTTTTTTTTTTTTACCATCAGGTTGCAACTTTGTCTTTAGCTTCATTTCATAATTCTCCTGCTAAAAATGCTTTGAGCTCTTGCAGGGTTTTCTTTACCCGTTTTGACTCTCTTTGCTCCGTTTCATTTTCCTGTGTTGTCCTTTTCTTTTCTAAACCTGACTCTCAGATCAATCATTTCTTCTAGGCTATTTCATTGCCTCAAAATCTGGTCTTCTTTTCCTTATAAATCATGATTGACCTGAACACGTTTTAGACCTTTTTGGTTTCATGTTCAGCTGTGCAACTCAATCTTGAAGTACAAAACTTCTCTGCAGCATTGCAGCTTTGAATTCATTGCTTTTCCAAATCTGTTTTCTCCTTCTGCATGTGTTTGAAAAGTAACTCGAGAATATCAATGTGATATTTAAACCTTGTTTTCACTTTACAGGATGTTAAGGTCTTGGCAAAGTGTATTGAGGCCCTCAATATCTTTGTGAAGGGCCTAGTTTTCACTAAGCAGGATGTTAGCATTTTTGCATAGGGCCTCATTCTTGTTTAAGCACATTGTTTTTGTCAAAGTCTCAGAGACGAACGTCCAGAAAAAAACTAACCAATGTTCAATTCACTCCACTGTTGTTGTTCTGCAGCTGCAGCCTCTTCTAACACACAGCAGACACTTCTCATGATGAAGAAAGCACCCTCAGGCAAAGTGAAGGATAATGTTTCAAGTTTTCCTCGATATCAATAAGAACTAACACTCATTAATCCAATAAGACTGGCAAAAATATTGTTTTAATAAAGGTACACGCCACCACATGTGCACTTTGGACTAAGGTGCAAACACCAATGTGACATTAACAGAGGACACAGCCACACAAATGAAAAATGAACCTACTTTTAATCATTTTATCAGATATTGATATACATTGTATAGCTTAGATTAGATTATGCTCCATTTTTGCTCAATGGATAGCCAAAATAAGATGTTGCAGGCAATTTCATAAAAATAAGTCTTACTTCCCCAATTTAAAAGCAGAATATATTCTAAGCTCAGGTGGGCAGATACATTCTGGATTTATTCACACAGCAACTCGCCCATCACCAAGTAACTTTCTGTGTTGGTGCTTCTTATTAAAATGAGAAGAAGAGTGTGCTACTCAGACTGAGTAGGCCACATAACCCAGTCTTCATGTGTATGTTAGAGCTTGGTAAAATCTGCCATGCTTCAGCCTATGTTTACTGATATATTATGGTTCCCCTGGGTATTAAAGTCAGGACCTTTTGCACATAAAGCAGAAATTGTGACCAAAACACTGCAGCTTGCCAACTCAGTAACCAGAAATTTCAACTTCCATCAGTACTGTTCCTTCTCCAACATACAAAGAAGCTGAACTCTACTGTACTTTACTATTGTTCTGTACTGTTTTGCTCTGTTCATTGCTTTCTAGTCATGTTATTTACCACCAGGAGCACCACAAGGCTTTCACACTCAGTATGATGTTTCTGGTGCTTTTAAAAATAAATAATAAAAAGTGAACATACAGGGAGATAAAAAAAAACCTACTATGATTTTGTTTGAGTCCACTGGATGTTTTTTTGTCATTTGGAGTCTTTTAGCACAAACTGTGTAATTCTGTTGACTCAAAGCGCTACAATGTGAGGCGGAAGACAATTTAGATTTCTGTCACTGAACACTAATTTCTTAAGTACATTGCTGATTATTTCATAACAGAAGCACAGAGAGGCTTAAAGCATCATTTACTTGTAGAAGTATGGGGGTTGGGGATTCCTCTGTGTGTGTGTGTGTGTTTCAGCATTTCATTCATTGAATACTGAATGAGCTACGGTAAGTGGGGCGATTCTGGCAACTTTCCAGTTTTACAGTGCTTACGAGGCTTTTGTTTAAGTTGTTGCTTAGCAACAGTCCATTGCTGAGCAGACCGGTTCCCACACTCCTCCCTCCCTCTTTATGTTGCTTCACTCGCTGCGATCCCTCCTCATCGCCCCCCGTCTTCACTTATTGAAAGCAGCCAATGTTTTTGATGAGCAGGGAATTTCCTTTCCTTCCAACTATTCATCCCAATATAGCGAGCTAGCCCAACATGAGGTGTTGTTACATTAGCACCTTCTTTAGAAGTTAAATAAATCAGAATGGACTAATTGGGCGTCTCTCGTACAATAAAGTAGAGATTGGACATTATGATGGCCCGAGCTAAGAGCAGTTTTCAATAGACACTAAGATTAATATCTGAGAAATGATGAGATGTATGATGAAGTATGTCAAGATGTCCACGTGACTCAATCTTCAAAATGATTTTTATGATACACCCTGGCCTACCTCACTGTTTAAGTATTTTTATTATTCATTAGGCAAGTTGATCATTACGTTCATTGCTCTTCCTTTTAAGCTAGTTTTATGAAATTCTGCTAGTGTTGCCAACAGACAAGCAGCACTGAAAACATATAGTAATGCCTTGACAGACTGGAGGCAACTAAAGTCCCCATGAATTCAAAGTCTTTTTTTTTTTTCTTGTCATGCTTTATACATTATCTCTTGCACTCAAGGATGTATCCACAGATTGTGGTGTGACTGTTGTGTGGTGATTGTCAGAGGGCAAAGACCACAAAGATGCATACTATATAGACTGCCAGAAAAAGAAGACGTGTGTGTGTGCTTTTTTTTTTGTTCACTTCACCACTGGCTTTTAAGTGCTCTCAAATGTAAATGTGAAATTCCACAGATTCTGACTTAAGGTGGGTCTGTTTTTGTGGAAATTATTCTGCGGAAAAAGATTTTCTCTGGTTTTGTCACTGTTGGAGTCTTTACTTTCACTGTTGACCTTTAAGCAGCTGCCTTAGCTTTGTCTGTGTATCCATGTCTCAGTAGTATCCATATAATAGGGTGAACTTTGACCTTAACAGTGGCATAATGTTTCAAGAATTCACTTAGACAACTAGACTTGAGATGACACGGGGGATATTTCTGTAGCTCTTCTCTGTCCTTTGAATTGCAATGTCTGTATTTTATCTTTATCCCTTTCCTTTTCTGTGAATCTGTTTTTTCTCTGTGTGCGTGCCTTGCCCATGACCTTGCTGCTTTATCCAGTCCAGACTCGGTGAATAGCGTCTCACAGTTAGTGGAACAGAGCAGCTACAGAAGTCTGTAGCAAAACAGAACTGTTAGTCAGATATGCAGCTTTAACACAACGCAGCGCAGATTACATAACAGCGCAAATCCAGAGGAGGGAGTCTGTACTTATTTTGCACATGCTGCATTGTTGTGGATTTTTTCGTACTTTGCTTTCATTTATACGATAAAGTGAAAGATGCAGATGGGAATCGTTCCCTCTGCTTGGGAATTTCCCTGACTGCTTCATTCCGAGTAGAGATATGTGTTTGTCTGAGAAGTAGGAATCACACCCAAATAGCGTGCGGTGGAAGGCTGAAACAAGAGGCGGATTTGACTGAGAGTAAACAAACTGATAGAAGGGAAGAGAAACAGGTAAAGCAGAAATGAGAATATAATCAGTAAACTGATGGGGATTTTATGTTGTCAGAGAAAGGAAGGAAGTTTAGAAAGTGACTTTCATCGCTTTTAATCTGCTTATGAGTGAGAAGTTTCACACTCTGGCTTCTTTTCAGAGGTGAAACAGAAACCATTGACAATGGATTTATGACTCTTGGTATTCTCTTTTTTTGGATGAATAGTTTGAGTCGGAGGAAGCTTTAATCCAATGAATAGACTGATTTTGTACAGGCCCGTTGTCATTTAGAGGGGAAGAGGGGAAGCACCTGCTATTTGTGCACATGCAGTATTCACATGCATCACACGCATGTTCCCTGCTAATGCCTGAGCTCCATATGTTGCATCCATGATCCAAGTATTTCAGCTGTTTTAACGTGGGAAGGTGACCGTCATGAATGTGTTTTGTATGCACACACATGTATCTGACTGTTGGCATGTGCCTCCAGCTGTCACTAGCAACAACTAGCAGCTGCCTTTCCCACAGAGCAGCGCTGATGAATATGAAGAATTTCCACTTGCAGAACTGGGAAGCAGGAACATTGTTTCTTATGAACTCAACAAAATACCACATGCACAGCAGAGCCCAAATTATTCATACCTATGCCAGAATTTGATTTAAAGAGATTTATTTTTTCAATGACACAGTGTATTTCATCTGGTTGGAAATGACATAAAAAAGAAAACACTCAGATTTAGAGATGTTACTGAGGGATTTATCTGTGTCCATATTTTTGTATGAAAATAGCCTGACCCTTTTCTCTAGACATCATGCTGACACACTTTTCAGCATTTTAAAAAGATGGCCCAAGAGGTTATTGCAAAAGGAGTGGAAACTAAAAAGCAAATTAACACTTGTAATGACTGTTTGATCGCAGTCATGGGAAAGTTGAAACTTTGAGTAAAGATGTAAATAATTTGGGATGTGGAAACAGTTAAATCTGACATCTATAATACAGGTTCTTGTCATCTTCAGTCAATGTTTTTGTCAATTCTTGCATGAAAAGCATCACTACATAGCAAAACTCAGCATAAGTAATTTGGGACCTATTGTCCTCACTTGAATCTGTTGGCTGACTTCACAAGCATGGAAATGTTTTCCATCAGGAAGTGTTAGTTGGACCATCACCAGAGAGAGGTGAAGAATCCATTAGATAATGAAAACTATCATTCAAATCTAATAGATTCACTTAACAAGTTATGATGTTAGAATGTGGACACACTGATGGTCTCCTGAGTTAATGAACTTATTCAAAGTTGTGGCTTTAAAAGTTCACAGTGAGTTTCTGTCATTTTGTTAGTTATTTAGGGACGGCATGCTCTTTGTGACCTCAAAAAAGATCAGAACGTTGGGAATGCAATAATGAGGTGGTCTGACTCATTGGTCTTGTCCATGGAGGTCCATTTGAGGCCCTTGTTAGGAGAATCCACACAACCACCCCTCAGTCATTGATTGTGTTGTGCATGCTGCAGGCCTGCAAAGCTGAGTCAGAGGGCCTCCATAAACCCCCTCTGCTTCATTTCCTGAACCCCCCCCTTATTCCCCCCTCTTCCTAAATCCCTCAGAGCAGGTGAGATGAGATATAGTTTCACGGAATCCGACCTGTGCAACTCCACCCACTTTGTTTCCCATGAAACACACAAGATAGAGAGAGTGAAAGCAGGTCTGTCCTCTCCTGAGAATCAGCCTTTGTGCTTTGTGCGGTCTTGCTCGGATGAAAACACACCTCTGTTCTCTGAGTATCTGAGAACACATAGGAGGGAGGGCAGGAACGTAAAACTTGCTTGACAACAAAGTAATCTATTTACATCAACAGTTCACAGGGTTGTCCTTTCTAGCAGCAGGTGTCAAAAAAGGGGTTAATAAATGAAGCTTCCTAAACTATGAATTAAGAAGCAAGTCCCACCTGCTCCAGCCAGGAGTTGTTGATATAATGTTCCTCAGTGTCTCTTTAGTGTTTCACATTAACTTAATGTCTTTGTTTTGTTTTTGTCTTTTAGGAATGAGCGTGCTCGATGGATCAGTTCTCTGGACCGGACCGTCAGCAATAATAAGAGTCAGGACAGAACTGGTAAGTTGCCACAACCTCCCAGCCTTCATGCTCTCTATATTGAGCGTATTGCACCACCTTGTGGTTTTTTAAAGAAGCAGTTTTTCTTGTTTTTCTCATTGTGATTCCGAAACCATTGACTTCATGAAGAAATATTGTGTAACTACTTGACATGATTTATGAAAGTGCATCTCTGTTCAACCAGAAGTCATCCAGGTGGAAGTGACCAGGACTTACACAGCTAAGCAGCCCGATGAGTTGTCTCTACAGGTGGCTGACGTGGTGCTGGTCTCACAGTCTGTAGATGATGGTAGGTTAGCTCCCATGCTTTCAATTCCATTTGCTTTCTCATCCTGTAGCTGCACTCAATTTACTTTAATCCTCCTCTTATTTCCCACCTTACCATCTTAATTACTTCCTTTTATCACACACTTTCATTCGCTCTCTTCTCCTTTCACTATGTATCTCTCTCACAGAGTGGATGTGATATGTGTTAGAAGTTCTACATCTTTTTAAAAACATGGAATCCAAAGGCCATATCTGTTTCAGTGACCATAGCAACCAGCTTTCATGCTAAAGAACATACAGCACCAATGAGGTCAGATCAGTACAATTTCTCCTTTCAGGCTGGTATGAAGGTGAGCGACTGCGTGACGGAGAGAGGGGATGGTTCCCAGCCGAGTGTGCCGAACGAATCACATGCAAGGCCACCATTGAACGCAACATGCAGAGGATGGATCGACTACAGGGGCTGGAGACTAATGTGTGATGGACGATAAACTGGCTGCTTAAACTTCAGATGGCTTTTCTGGGCTGATAGTGACACTTGGACACGTCAGCAACTTGGATGAACCCTTGAATGAGTTCAGTGACAGCATCAGTGACCTGTCTTTGGGGAAGGAGTGGAGCAGCACAGTTGCCGGATCCTTACAGTGGGATTAAGGCCCCCTGTGTTAGGTTTCAGACTGTTTAGAACAAACACAGGGGAGGAACAGATTTGCTTAATTAGCGATTTGTCCCCGTGTGGGTGTGGTAGATTGACAGTGGAATCTGCCACACCGATTAATTCCTTGGCTGTTTGGAAAACTTCACACCCACAGCTTTCAACTCTCTGCCACAGAACTGCCGGTGTGAAGTTTGTAAACGTTTTTCAAACACATCCTTTATAAGTGGTGTGCAGTGTAATGACTACAGTCCCACTGTAGGAAGTAAAGCAGACCAATTAGAGAAAAATCGACAGCAGCCTGCAGTGCGCTCCGATAATGAGGTTCAGGCAATGTGATGAAGAGCATCACCAGTAACGACGCAAGTATGTAGATGCTGATTGTGAATGTAATACACCAAAATGGTGAGAGCAGCAGCTTCTTTACAGCATAAAAACTCCAGTGTGACGATTGAAATTATTAATTACAAGTTGTTGTATTCTGAGCCTCTACATATATTAATTATATCTGTCTGGAAATTTCAGAGGCACTTTGTGTAAATGTAAGTGATGATCGGGCAGTGTTACAAATTACAGCCATCAGAGAAGAGTGGTCTCTTATGTCATCCACAGGTTAAGGAGAAGAGCCAAGTATCTGTCCTCTTTTTTGCTGTTTGTCACCAGCTAATGTCACCATCATGAATCAGACTCTACATTTGTGTCACGAGTACCATTATTCTCTCCGTCCACTCAGCGACTGGGACAGCCAGAAATATGACACACTTGACGCCAGCCAGAGGTGGCTGCATATAAACACCACTTCTTAGGATTTATATTTCTGATGTTATAGAAATTTATGCATGCATGTGTACGTGCAGATGGTGAGACTGGAAGAGCCAAGCAGCCCTGCCTGGCTCTGCTTTTAATGTGATTGTCCAGTGTGAGTCATCTTTTTAGTGTTGCCCAGCTAAAGGAAATTAATGGCTTGGCTAGAGGATACTGATAACACCATCCATCAAGCCCACTGCTCTGGAACCAGACCAGAAGATGACCACGACCGCTGATCTACACAAACTGAGATTTGGGAGCTGGCAGAGCAATAATCAGGATGGACACGAGTCTCCAGACTCTCAGCTTTTTGTTTGCACTCAGGGAAAATGAGCTATTTGATACCCACACATCTGAGCAGGATATGATTTTGTTTCAATGATTTTCTCTCCTTGTAACTATTGTAAAATCATCCTGTGTACATGTAAATGTGTAAAGAAAAAAAGCCTGAACTTTAACATGCATGTTTTCATACAGATTTATATTGAAAAATTGCCTTATATTTTAATCAGCCTTTAATAAAAGCTTAATTACTTGGAGTCTGTTTTGTATTCTGAATGATCATATCATGCAGATTATTAGATCACAGATAATGATTCTATTTTCATTTCACGTGTAACATGAGATGATAAATGGGCCATTCAAGTGCAGATTAATAAGAACAATCAGCTGTATGCAGCAGCAGAAATCTCTAATATCAGAACAAATTTGGTTCTTTAGTTACAGAGCATGTTATGTCTCCTATTATAAAGATTGCAGGGTAAAGAGTTCACTACAGTTTTGCTAAAACTCAGTCTATCGAGGCCGAGCTAAGACATACAATTTTATCTTGTTTCTTAAGTGTGTTCAAGATGGGTTGGTCCTTGCAAAACAACAATGGTCAAAAAAAAAAAAAAAAAAGAGGGACTCATTCAAGTGCAGAACTTTTTTTTTTCAGTACACTGGCCTTATGCGTTTGGCTTTCAGTGGCACCCAGAGAGCACTAAAGTTTAAACCAAGCAGAACCATCAAGGAGGCCAGCTGGTTATCATACATATTCCAACTAACCCCCCGGTGTACAAGGATGGAGCCAGTCATTGCCAGCCAAATGCCTGGCCACCTCTAATCATCCTCATCGTCATCATCGTCATTGAAGTACATGTGCTGTCCTCTTGGGGCAGACGCCCACATCCTGCCAGAGTCCCTACTGCTGCCTGCAGGCTTTTCCTGGGTAGTGATGAGGTCTATGATGGCTGTGATGACAGCACAGTCTTTAGACTGACGGTTTTCCCAATCCACAGGAGCCGGATTGCTGATTTTCTCTTCCAGCAGGGAATCCAGCTCTCTCTTTAAACTCTGTGGAGCACACATACAAGTATGAGGTTTGTAAAAGATCAATTGTGGCAGATAAGTTCCAATATTATTATTTTATTTTATGTTGGCCTGCCAAGGGACAAAGGATGGAAATGATCTTTGCTATAATCTTGCATATTTACATTATATATGTATACTAACATGCACTGTCCCTTTTTTGGGGAAAAAAAAAATACTCAAGTCATGATTGTTTAATTTTGTACCTTTACAAGGTGAGCAATGCGGGCTGGTGATCTGAAGACAATCCACTGGTCCACCGCGATGGTTTCTTGGTCTCCATCTTTCTGGATGGTGATGTCTCCTCCAAAGAACAGCAGTGAGAACGGGGACACCTCAGTGCAGTCGTACAGGAAGATCTAAGGGACAGACAGATGTCACTAGCACACAATAACAGAAGTATTACAACAGATTAACACATTCAGCGACAGGGAGCAGCATCATTATGACACATTGTGTCCACCAGCTATTCTGTGGTGTGGGCTGAAAGTGTCCCATTAGTGAAAAGAGGCTGAGCCAGTTTGAAATGTGTTTCAGTGCCTCTGGTGTTAGCAGAATTGTCATTTTGCCACGTCTGTGAATCGCACTAATGTGTTACACTCTCTTCCATCCATTTGCAGGGCTTAACTGACAGCTGCTCATGTAGAGTAGTTTGCCCAATCAGACCCCCCCCCAAAATGAAAACTCTAAATACTACATGTGCCATCTTATTGGGTCATGCAGTTCATCAAGCTTTACTTACCCACACAAGTCAAACAATTACAAAAAGAAGATAATTGAGATAAAACAATCATTTTCCTGTCTCTCTTGTTTCAAAAAGGGGCATTTTTGTTTGTGTTTCATGATAAATCCAGCCCACTTGTATCCCTTTCAGCGTTGCCCAACAGCCCGAACTCTGCATGCAAGGCTCTGGCAAGTCAGATCAGCACAAATCAACATGATGGAAAAAAAGTCTTTAGTCAGCAAGTATGATGACTCCATAAAAGCCTTTTTTTAAATTTAGAAAAAAGTCATTACGAATATAATACTTGATTTTTGCCACAATCAAGTTCCCCTTAACAAGAACTCATCTCAGGGCACTTGACTTGGAGAGAAACCAAGCTACCACCCGGTGACAGTGAGGTAAAAGAAAAAACGATTTTAGCTTTCAAGGCAGCAGATAGAAGTTTTGAAAATTTGCGAGAAATGTGTTTTTAAAAAAATCAATAAGAAACAAAAATAAAAAAAAAAGCACGAAGAGAGCAGGGACAGCCTTATTTACACAGTGAATGTATAATATAGTGGACCACCAGGGGCAAGTGCGTCATAGAAGATAAAGTTTAACGTCATCCCTCACTTTCATTCGGGCTTTTTATCTAAAGCTCTAGTCTTCACTCTGTGAAGAAATATCCTTGAAAATCTCACACTCTCTAAAAGAACTTACTTTCATGGCCACTAATGCTCAGCGCTGTGCTCAAGAAAAAATGACTACATCTAAATGTAGTAGAGAATTTTGATGAAAAAGAGCAAAACACATCTTCACCAAGACAAAGGCAGCAAGGTGAGAGACAAAGGAAGACACAGCAATCAGAGAGGACATGAAAGGTGTTTTTCTGCTGTATGGAAGCTCTCCCATAAGAAGAAAACAAAAAAGAACAAAGACAGAAAGATTGTAGGGAGGGGAAAATAAGAGTCTGCAGAGGGGTGGAAAAAAAAAAGAAAAAACAAAAAAGGGGGAGCGCAGCAGTCAGGAAACAGCATTGACCGGTTTCCCCTCACCACCACCTCTTACATTGTGTCTGGAAGCTTTGAAGCACAAGCGCCTTTGAGAGAGAGTTGAAAGGCAGCGTTTTAATCAAATATTCATTAAGTGCAACGCTGGTGTGGCACCACTGCCAACCTTTAGCCACTCACAGACAGTCGTCAGAGGGGCACGTGCAAAATAACAGACACACATCAACACAGGCTCAAAAAGTAAAAACATATGAGCTGCAGAACATTCTCCCGAGTCGCTTTGCTTACTCACACTGCTTGTTCTCATCTTCAGGTGGTAAATCAGCCACGTGAAGTTGAATTCCTTCTCTTCAACATTGACAGATTTTGGGTGGATATTCACCTTTCCATCCTTCTGGGTGTACACCTTCACTCTGAGATTGTTAGAGAGTGTGTGAGAGTGAGTGTTAGGAATGCTCATATTGGTCATAATGACATTCATTATTCATACCATTAACAACTAACAAAGGTAAAGGTGTAAACATTGATCTCAGATGAAAGAGAAAAGTCATTTCTTATCAACTGATGAAGAAGCAGAGAACAAGAAGGTCCTGAAAGGTTTTTACTGAAGCATCTACTGAAAATGGTTTTGAAATATTTTGACATCCCTAGGAATGTTTATTACTATGAAACACCCATCAAGTTCAAAACTAAATAAAATTTTTAAAAGAAATTTATTTAAGCTTGATTGTATTTATTTGTTTATTCATTTTCATAGTTTTGTTCCCAGAAAAGGCATCTGGATCTGGGAGATTCTTGGGCTGTCTTGAAAGCACTGCCCATCTTCTATCCTTATATTTTCGGTCATATCTTAAATCGGAGGGCTTTGAGAGCCCCCGCTAAATCTTGTGCTTGCACCTCTTCAGCTTCTGTGAGCGGCCACTTGAAGCCAAACTTAACAGCACAAATATACATGTTTAGGGCAAGTTATTAAACAAATGTGCACATTTTTGTGTTTCTGCATCCACTGCAGATCATGTTGGACTCCTCACACCAATGGGCGATGTTACAGTTAGTACACTTTATATGGTTCAGAAATAACTCAATTTGGTCAAATTGTCAGGAACACTGTTTAATGCATATGTTTCCTGCATGAGTGTGTTCATTGATATGAACATCTTGTGTGACCAGTTGTAAAAATTCATGAAAAAGAAAATAGATTTTTATTACATTTGATTCAGAGTAGTTCCAAAATAACCTATTAGATGCTTTTAGCATGCTAATATAATTCCCTCTAAATTCTTCCCGTTATCCTTCAACAAAGGGAAGTTAAGACAAACTGCAATTCAGCCTGCAAATCATCTCGAACATGAAAATAACACCATGTTCCAAACTCTGTTCAGCCAGACGGAACCAACTGTTTCACAGCAGAAAACATGCTGCATGTACCAGTAAGTAGTTTCATTAAGCAAAAAAAACAAAAAAAAACAACAAAAATTGCTTACTAAAGCAGTGAATTCATTTTAATTTGACGAGCTTCGGTGCAGATGAGAACCCTTGTGACTGGCTCGCTCTTACAACTGTTGAGAATTTCATATGCCGAGAAAATGACCCTAAAAAATTCAATGTGCACCTGAGCCTAAACTGTCACCAACACAAAGAGACAAAAGCAACAGCCTTACTGCGAAAGTCTGTGCTCCTGAAGTGTGCAACCATCTTTTGCACACAGGTCACAGCTGCTGCCTGTGACAGCTGCCTCAGGGCAATTTCATGATGACTGCATTGATCTAGAGCTGCAAAAAAGCCTCTGTTTTTGACGGTTTTCCTCACACGGTTTCTGCACAGCCGCCGGTAAGCGTTGCAAGATCCTTACATAACTCTAACCTGACTGGTCTGGTGAACGATATGTAGCATGAGGGGCCAGTTTTTGGTCTTGAGCAATAAGAATGATTATGCACTTTTCAATCATATCCTAGTCTATTCCTCCTTGGACAAGCAGACTCACCCAGGCCTTTTTTTGCTGTGAGACGGTCTGATCATGGCCACCTTAGGGTATAGCCCCGCCACAATCACCGCTTTGACTAACTTCTCATTATCTGAGGAAAGATATGACGGTTAGAGAAAAGGTTGAGGGATGACTGTTCCACAAAGCGGTTGTCAAATTCCCAGCAATAATGGAGAAATTCTCTCATTACTTACCTGAGTTGATATTGGATTTGGGGTCTTTGGGGTCCTTGCTGCTGACGAAACCTGCATGCATGAGGTGCTCCGCAAACTGGCCCTTCATGTTATGCAGCATCTGAATAATAAAAAGGAAAATGGACCTAAATCATGTCCCCAATTTGACAGATGGAAGTCAAATTCAAGATGCAATCATGGTTTTTTCTCTCCACCTCTCAAAGCAAAACATCTGCAATCAGCCTGACTCACTTGGAGCGTGTTGGCAGACAGGAAGTTGTCCCAGCAGTACTCCCTCTCATACCTGGCACCACGCCGTTTGGTTTCTTCCCAGCCCTGGCCAGTTGATGCATGATAAATTAAGACTGGATCAATTCATGCTACAAACAGAGATGAAATAAAAGCCAAGGTCATGGTTATGGGCTGTTTTACCTGAAAGGCATAAACTATAGTGAGGTGGTCACTCTTTGAGTTCCTGGACAGGGTTCTTCTTCTCATGTCTGCCATCTTCTCTTTACCCTTGAAGCAACAGATGTGTTTAATAAAATTTATTTCGATGTGCAAAACATTAAAAAAAGATTAAAGTAAATAAAGATAAAAGATTAAACATCAAAGTCAGAAGGTGGAGTGCAATGACGATGAGTGAATAGCTGACTATGTAAGCTTTCATGTCTATGAAAGCTCAGTGCTCTACCAGAGGTATGAAGAAAGGGTCTTTGAAGCTGAGGGAAGCAGCGATGATGAGTATGGGATCCAGGCATCCCAACAACGCTCCAAACAGGATGAGTTTGCCAATGTGAGGCTCCACGGGTAGACGGGCCAGGTGGAAACCCAGTGCTGTCAGATTCTCTGTGTGGTCCAGGGCGTTCTAACAACATAGTCAAAATATCCAGAAAAAGATGGTTTTGTAAGTTTCAGTTCAGTACATCTTTAACCGTATCCATGAAAAAAAAACAAAAAAACTGACTATCCCATCATTTAAGAGACTATGGTTGTTCAAATGTAAAGTTAAAGTCCTAATTAAAATAGCACTTGCTTAAGAAATGGAAGAGTGGTGGGAAGTTCCTTGAATTTTCTCCTTTTTTTGGCTTTTAAGCGAGCAGCCATACTAATTTAATTCTCTTAGGGCTTTCAGAAGCAGCTCTTGAAAGGTTTTAGTTTTCATATGCAAGTGTAGCTTCATCTTAATAAATCACATCAAAAGATGTCATTGCAGGATATTCCACAAGCCATGTTTTCAACTAAGGATGACTTTCTGACATGATTAGGATCATTTATTATGTTTAAATATTCCCAGTCCCACACAACATGACTGAGGTTTTGCTTCCAGCTGTCAGGTAAAAAAATAAATAAAACAATCTATCATTCTTTTCTCTTTTTGTCTTTGAGTTGTTTCTGTCAGTTTCAGGGCCACCACATGAAGCTTGATTGTTGGTAAACGTGGGTTTCTGCACAGTCATTTGGCACAGAACTGAATGCAAATTAAACGCTGCACTGGTCTAAAAGCCCAGATGTTAATGAGTGTTACTGAGTTTTTGACCAGTTTTAAAAGGATTTTTGTAACATGATTAACTGAATATAGAATCATTTACACACGTATTTGTCAAATGTTTTCCACTTTGTCGAGGTGCAGGCGCTTTCCTGTTTTTAGTGATGGATGGCTACTTGACTGAATAAAACAGGTGAGCTCATAGCATTAACTTAAGTTTTCAGAAATTGGCACCATTTTCTGATATTTTCACAGGCACAATATTAATCGAATAAGTAACTGTTAGATTGTTCAATGATTAGTTGCAGCGGATTCAGATTCTGTGGTTTATTTCGAACATGTCAAAAAAAAAAAGAATAAGAAGAAAATTAGTTAATTGTATCAGAATTGTTTATTTATGTATTCTCATCTAAAACAATATTTTCTAAGTGATCGTTACTTTTTCCTACCAGGTCTGTGAGGTTCTTGATGGCAAGGTTGACGGCCTTCTCAGAGGGAGGGTCCAGGGCTTTCTCCAGGAATCGACTTATGGACCCAAGCTTCAGTATCTAAATGATGTATATGATATTTTACTTTGATCAGCCAAAGCCTGGTGTCATCATATCTCCACTAAACCATCATCACTTTGTTTACATAATACAAGGATGTTGTAAGATCAACTTAAATAAGCTTTTTGTGCTTTTTCTTCATACAACTTGTTGCATGTGGCTCACATTGCTGTTTGCAGAAAGTTGACCACCTTACAATGCTTCAATAAATGCGATGTGATAAGAGACTATTCAGTTTCACTGAAAGTGCAGTATTTCCAAACACATCAAACCAAAGAGAAAGGCAGCAACCAAATCTCCTCTGTATGCCTGACAAACAGGGGGATGTTGGAGTGCCTGTGCATTAGAAAATCGGCTCAGGGTAAGCATGCTGTCAGTGTTTTTTCTCACTTTGAGGCTAGTATAATGCATTAGTCCACCCCTCACCTGCTAGCTTAAAAGAAAAAGCAGAATTACACACATACTTCAACTCAGCTGGGTGGAAGATGCACACTGAAACACACATCCAATAAAGCCACTGGTGAGAACAATCACTGCAAACGCTAGAACTGAGTGAACTCTGGCTTTATGTTCCATTAGCAGTGGGTGAAATATTTCTGAGTCGAATGTGAAGATTCAAAGAGAAACAGCAAAAAAACAGAGAAGGGGGGGTGCACACAGCGAGCAACCAAAGAAGAAAACGATTGTTCATGCATGAGGACGAGGCCAAAAGGAAAAGTGATTATATTGTAGTAAAAAAAAAAAAAGAAAAAGAAAAGTGGCAGAGCTGAAAAACGAGTGGCGTGCATCAGACGATGCTCATCCCAGTTTTCATTAGGAACGAGAGGCTGCTGTTTTTCAGCACACGACCAAAATCACCAGCGCCGTCCTTGCCTCTCACTCCTCCTTCGACTCACAAACTCATTCAAAGCAATCGCCTCCTCATCTCTTAAGCAAGCACCCATCCTTTGTTGTCCCCACATATACAACCTTTATCTGCAAGCAGAGCTCCTCCAGTGGTGTCCTCATGATTTCAGGTAATTGATAGGCATCCAGCAAGCTGGCCCTGAGCCCGTTGTATAGATGATAGCACTTTCCTGGACATACTCTGAATGTGTGCAGAGAGGAAGAGGGACAAAAAAAACAAAAAACAAATAAAAGGTAACATGTTATATCAGTCCTGTGACAAGGGCTTCATTTGAAAAATCAGTGGGATGAAACAGCACACACTAAGAAGCTCCTGCTAATTGGGCCTTGCTGCACTTTGATGTCAGAGCAGACATCTCGAGTTGCAGACTGGAAACAACCAGGGAGTGACTACACATTGCCTCTCTGCGTTTAAGACTGAGAGTTATGATGACAAAATGGAAGAAAAATAATTCTCCCTGATTGGTATTACATACCCGGGGGCACTGGAGTAAAATATTCCTCTTATCATAAATATATGAAAAAGTGTGAGTAGACACCTGCCGGCACGTCCTTTTCTTTGTTTGGCGTTAGCCAAGCTAACCCACTCGGCTGCCATGGTACTGATATTGTTGTCGGTGTCAAAGTTGGTCTCCTTAATCTTTCCACCATCTATCACATAAACAACGTCATCGATGGTGATGCTGTGGGAAGGGGAGGGGAGAAAGAAAAAGGATATGGAATTGAGATAAAATAACAAATACTTCACTTCAAAGCAGTCTGTCAAGAATATTTAGCTAAAAATCTTAAATGCACAATCATTCCAAAGCAAAAATAAATCAAAGCCCTTTGGTAAGTTGAGAGTCTATATTTAGAGCAGTGATATGAAGGGAGGCAGCTTCTTAGTTTGCTCAGTTTGTGTGAGTGTGGTGTTCTGTGAATGCATTAACAAATTGCCTGTCAGAGAGTTTCCCATCCAAGCCAATGTGACAACGTTTGTAATCGATCCCAGACATATATGCTCATTAGTTCCAAATCTTCTTCCCCCACCCTAGTAACAACTGGAACCTGGAGTAATAAAGTAGCTCACAAATTACACACATACGTGTGTGTGCATGTAGGCAAAATGTCTTCACTTTCTTCTTCTTTTTACTTCTTTTAAGTAAACAACTTGTCAATTAAACGGCAGCCAAAAATACATGGTCAAAATAAGTTCAAATAAAAAGGTTAGGCACAAAAACACAAATACACACACACCTGGTTTCAGCTATATTGGTAGCAATCACAATCTTCCTCACTCCAGGTGGAGGTCTTTTGAACACCTGAGAGGAGGTGGAGAGAAAGATGAAACTGGACATCTCTGACTGTGATCGGGAATAAAGGAAAGACAATCTGTGGACACAGAGACTGACAGAGAAAGAGAAGTAGAGAAAAATGCTGACCTGCGTCTGATTAACAGTGGGCATGAGGGAGTGCAAAGGGATGATAACAAAGTGATCTGAAACACAACCGGACACAAAAGAAAAACTCAAACGAATTAGCAAAAAAGACAGTTAAGGCATAGTTGTGCTTTGGGCTGCACAAATATCCCTTACATAACCCTGAACATCCTGACATATGAAGAGCAAGCATTTACAGGGCAGAAATTTCACAATGACAATGTCCTTTTAAGATCTTTAAGAACACAAAGATATGTTTAAAAATATTAAAAGAAAGAAAATGTACTTAAATACAGAAATCTACACTGGAGTACTATACCCTGCATCTACCCAGTACTCCAAAAAGTGCCCCCCAAAAAAAGGAACAAGTGGTAGCAATTTTAAAGTTAAGGAGAACAAATGTACTTGCACAAATAAAATAAAATTTCAAACCAAATTTTGTCCAGCATCATTCTCAGCAGCACATTTTAATACATTTAAAGGATTATATTTTGATAATTATTCATATAATCTGACGGTTAAATCAATGTGAAGAGGAATGAGGTACAGGGAAATGGTTATCTTTACTTGAAGCATGAATTTTAAGTAGATAAAAAAAGCATTATTTTTAAAAACAAACTTGAAGTAAGATAAAACAGTTTAAACTTTTAAATGGCTACTGAGGATGTGCTGCTTCTGGAAAATGCCCCATCCCCCGTTCGAGGCTTAACTTGAATGTTGTGAAAAGCAGCTTCTATTAGGCTACATTATATGCCATGTTTATGGCTGCTCAACAAGCCATATACATAAAAAATAATAATAATTTTACATAACCTACACAGCAACCTTTTATATCAGTCTTTTCATCAACAATGATTGTTTTTATATTTTTCTTTTTTCCACACATTTTCTGCAGTGCTAATATGCAAAAGATATGAGAGTACTTTTTGCGTCCTTAGTTTGAAAATCCATATATGTGGCCAGGCCCTTTGTGCACTTAAATCTATCAAACGTGAAACAAAAACCACTTGAAAGCTTATCAGAAACAACAGCCTTATATGCTCATCTTTTACTCTAGTCTTTTTCAGTCCTCTACTCTCAATCCCTCCTTCAACACATAAAACATTAATGAGAAGGTATAATAAGCTAAAACTATAGAAATAAAAATCTATCTCGTGCCTTCATTTTTCATTATATTAGTCAGCAAGTCATTGGTCATTCCATATTAAAGGAGCTATATCATGAAAAATTGACTTTTATGAGTTTTAACCATGTTAGTGTGTTATTTACTCATAAAAACTTCACAGAAGTCGTTATTTTTCTTCATCAATGCATATTTG
>JBBBVU010000009.1:14828507-14839489 GCA_037177055.1 Atherinosoma microstoma | reverse complement strand
GGGTGCTAAAATAGCATATAATTGCCTAAAGCTGACTTTGACAGGCTTGGAAAAGCATGATATAGCTCCTTTAAATATCTTAAAAGTGTGTCTGTGTGCGCACCTGATCGGAACATCTGCTGAGCCATGAGTAGGTCATTGAGTGAGCTGATGTTGTCCCAACCAGGCAGGAAGACTAAGATTGCTCCTTCCTGCCAAAAAAAAAAAATAGACAACCATAAAAAACAAGGCGGACAGAAAATACATCTAAAAAACAACAAGAAGCTGCTGACAGCAACAAAACCACCAATACAGCACCAAATGAACACGGTGCCCGTGCCCTTGAAGGAGCTGAGCAGAGTCAGAGAGATGACATGCCCTCATCTCCAACCCCCTCATTCAGCCACACAATAGGCCTTGCAAGTCATTGCCAAGATCATTATAACAGCAACACCTTTCATCTTGAGGGCAGCATGTATTGATGGCTAACACCTCAACCTGTCTGCCGCAATGGCAAAATCACATACAATAATGCTACAATGGTAAAGTAAGACAAAGAGGCATTTAAAAGGTAGGCTCTGGGATTTTTCAACCTGAGCCCTATTTCCCCTTGTATCTAAGTGTAAATAGGCTCAAAAATATATGCAAATTGCCCTATATTGAGTGAAAATAACGTGACTGGCCAATGTTAAACAGCTACAATTACCGACCGCAGGGCAATTATAACACAGAACAGTAAAAGTGCTTCCATTTGCAACTTAAAAGGCTCAGACTGTCTGAAACCATTATGTAGAGGATCTCAACTAAACTCTTGCACAAGTACAAGGTTTCATCTAAAAACTTGTTAGATAACAGTGAATGCTGCAGGATAACAGCAATCATGAACAAGACATAAGGCAGCTGCCCCAGAAGAATGGACTTGCCACAGTTACAATACAGACATACCTGTATACAGTAGCTTTTTACAGGTTAATAGTTCTGTGTTTATGCTTTTCCAAACTGTTCATGCTGCCTTTAAAAGGACTGGTAGATTAATGTGGATGTGAGCACGCCTGTCTGTGCACTGTACATTTCAGACCACAGTGTTTGCAGTGAACAAACTGGAGAAAGTGCTTTTGTATAGGATTCTTATTGCTGAAGAAGTGCTGAAGAGATTTGTTGCAAAAGGCATTATTGATTAAAGTTCATCCTCCACCTGCCTGTCCTCTCCTCCTCTTCGTGCAGCTTTTTGGCAAATGGCTAAATATTATGAAATAACCCACGTGGGATTAAACAGCAGAAAGAAAGTGTTAAAAAATAAATGTTGCTTCCTTTTTTTCCCATATTTTGGACATTTTGAAATGCTGCAACAGAAGGCCAGGCTTCCAAACGGGTCCTTTGCTGACTGTGGGTTGTAGAAGGTGGTTTTTGATTTGATCACAATGAATTACGTTTGTAAAGTGCCTTGAGATGACTTTGTTGTGAATAGGGTAGCTTTATTATACATATAAAGCTGAATTGAAGTGAATCAAACCGAGACACAGTCAACCCCCTATTGTTTGTTTAAACTTTAGATCTGAGATTCAGTATTGGCATCTCCGTTTTGATATCGGTATTGGGTTCAAAAGGCTGCCATGTACAATATAATTTCCTAATTGAGCAATGTTTAATCATTTGAGACAACACCTTAAATAAGAAAAATGAATCCAACCCAGATTTAACCAAAACATATTTTTTCTTTGGCAGCCTATTAAATCAAGTGCCCTTTTTTTTTTTTTTATACTTCCAACTTGAAAACATCCTCAGATTCAGTTTTTGGTAAGGCAAAACTGAACAACCTTGGGCTCTACTGATAAAAGACATGGAATAATGAAGGGCCTACACCGAAAGATGGCAAGTTTCTTTATCCTCGTGACAAGGCTACAGGGACTTTTGATAAAACTCCAGCAAAATTTGACTTTGTCATCATGCACCGTATCAAAATAGTAATTTTGAGGAACAATAATAGAAATATAACTAGGACAGTGATATTAATACAGCCAGTCCTATTTCAGGGGATTCTAAGATGAAGGAGGTCAACAGTGTTGAAACAAATTAATATCTGCAAAATTCACAGAAACAAAAATGAGAGCATCATCACATAGGTTAAGAAACATACAATTTCAACAAATGTATAAGACACACATAACGATCGGATAGTTCAAAGCAAACCATGACGACTTCTAAACACACTTCTGAGTGCACTGTGCAAGGGAGGACAGAAACCAAATCTGTCAAGGTTTTTACACACACATTGTACACATTAACTTAAAAGTCATGACTTCAGAAACCTGAGAAAAAAAATTGGGTGACTTCTTTTTTTCAATGCATGAAACATCTAAATTGAAACAAAGGTTACTCATGATGTGAAATTAAGCCAGCTATAAATAACGCTAAAACGAATTGTTATTCATTACCTGAAAGTTATGAAGGGAAGAATAAGTTCTGACATAAAAAAATAGCTTCAGAGCCCTGAGAACTGTTTCCTTTTAATTAAAACCTAATCATTCTCACCAGTGCTCAAACACTGGCACCCACATGAGAGAGTGTGTTAGTGTCTGAGGAGGAGAGAGGAGAGACTTAAGCAGTGTGCCTCCATACATAGTTACAGCCCGACAGAAATGCATCATTACATGCATGCAGTACACAAAGAGGCTGATTAATTAGTGCAGAGTACAGTAAGCTCTGTAGTGCAAGAGACTATAATTTAGGAACACATACCAATCCACCCACATACAGAGTTGCACCTAGCAGGCACTCATTAATGCCTCGATGTCAGCCCCCTAGGTGTCTAATCATAGACCTCTTTAATATAATTAACCAATCATCGCAGTGGCAGACAGGCCATACTCTCGGTTCAGAATGCCATCATGGCAAATCAGCCGGTTCCTTCTCAGTCTTTTGACAATGTCACGGTGAATCAGCTGGTCGAGTGGCTGAGTGTGGCCGTGACTGATGGAGATATGGCTTCATATATGGAAGGGTAATTATTCTGTCTGTCTGAGTTAGTCACTTCTCATTCCAGGCCTCTCTTTTTCATCTCCTCCCTTGTATAAACACAACCACAAACTAACATAAATAATCAAAATAGTTCCACTTCACTTGGGGAAAAAAATATTGCAAAAGCAAACGTGTCCATTTCATTCTCCTTTCTTCAATTCTGGCCCTTGTAGTGTAACATTGTGTCCTCACCATCATTATCCTCCTTTCAATAATAACAATAGTATGTACTGACTGGTGCTGTTAGTGGTATTCTGTGAACTGAACATCAAAATGACATAAAATGAGAAAATCTGACAAGAACTGGAAGGACAAAAAAGAATATGGACGTGCAGTGAGAGAACGTCTGTTCAATCACTCATTAGCACAGATCTGCTGCCAGGATCGGTGTCATGTTTTCTGATCTAATGCCACTTTGAGTTTGGAAGCTGGGCCCGTTCCTCAGTCTGCTCTGCTATATTTCTCTCATTTTGTCAGCTTAACCATCTGTCACTTATTAGCTTTTATTTTATTTCAAACTGTTTACGACATTGACCAGTGCTCTCTGAGAATGATCAAAATGCTGCGAGATTGCAGATCCAAGAACATCAACCTGTAAATCCTTAAGACAAGTTCCAAGTGACAGAAGCCTGTTACACTCAAACATAATAAGATCCTAGAATGTAATCTTCTTCTGTACTTTGCTGAGATTAGAAAAAAAAAATACAAAAATTTTAGGTTTCACAAAAATCAGAAACTCAAGATAACACTCACCCCCTCTTTGAGCACAATATGACGGATCAGCGCCAGGATCAGCTCCAGATCAATCCTGTCATCATTGTCTAACATCTCCATAGCCTCAACTGTATTGTCAGAGTATCTGGGAAAACAATGACAAAAGATAAATGCACACCAACTCCCATCCTTATCGAAAGCAGCACAATGTTTTTGCTGTTCTCCAACTTGTTGCTTGAGCTGTCATAAATGTGCTATAGTTGCAAAGGATTTAAACATCTAAAGATTGTTTGGGTGGGTTTCAGGATGGGTATAGTCTCAAACATCTGTGTCTTTCCAAAACTTGGATGATCCTGAATATGTTTAAAACCATGTAGGTTTTATTGATAATAAATTTGTTGTGAGCTTTGCTTTTAAAAATGAAATAACAAAAATATCCATCACACAAGCTTCTTATTTTTCTTATTTGATCTTAAACAAGAGCAGGTGTCTGAACTACAAAGCAGGTCCAACATATCCAGGGTCTCTTAAGTTGATTTGGCTTAACTAACACTAACAAGAAAGATTTTACTAAGCAGTAATGCTGCTTATCAATGCAATAAGTCAACCCTTGTTTTTCCACTTTGGGTATGTGTGTGTGTCCATATATGGTTGGAATCAGATTTCTACCAATGCAGTTGCAGAAAACAATGCAAGGGCGAAAAAAATCCCAATGCAAACTATATGAATACATCAGTTAAAAAGCTATCAATGTCATTAAAGTACATGATCTGATGAGTTACAATTGTTTATTTTATTAAATGAATGTTGCAGGTACATTTTTGAGGTATGTGGATCTTAATATGTATGGATGAAATATCATTTGATACAAATATGTGCTCTAGACTCATAGACTATGATGAAATGGCAAGAAAATCTGTCATGGCTCAGTGATTTTAATAAATGAAATTAATTCATTTAAACTCCAAATCTTAATATGTCGACAGGAACAAGCTTTAGAGTAATCAGTCTCTGTTTTAGCCCACATAACCACTCCTGCCTGCTGATATGTTTCTAATGAAGAGACTTTTCAGTGAGACTCAAACTGCTTAGTCGGTCTTTGACTCAGACAGAAAAGAAAGACTCTGTCTACAGGCTAATGGATTCTATTTTATTATTTCATTTCCCCCATTTTCTAAGGGAAATGATGGAAGGCAATACGCATGTTGATCACCTGCTCCAGGTTCTGACAAAATTTGGTTTTCAGCACAAGTTGCAACTATAGATAGAGTGGTTTAGATATTGCTCATAAAATATAATAAATAATAATTGAAATATTGTGCTTTATTAGGATTTAGAGCCATTTAATATATCATGAAGAAAGAAAAATCAAAAGATCCACATTGAGCAGATGTTAAGTAAATGTACAACAGTAACATAGTGCTGAGAATGCCTCGCTCACACTTTATGTGACAATATTTTTACTGCGAGGTATTCATCATTTCACCTCAGGGGAATATTTTAAGTACTTTTAACACTGCCAGTACAGACAGTATTTCGTTTCACCCCCTAAATCACTAAAAGCCTTCCTGCTGTCAGCACTATGAAACAGAATTTTTAAACAATAGCTCAGAATGTATTTTAGCCATTTCAGATTAATTTTTGAGCACACCTGTTTGCAGGATTGTTGTGGTGATTAAGCACAGAGAAAAGGACCACGGTGGTATAATTACAGCAGTGAATAAGAGAAATGCAGTGTAATTTTCTGGCTGTACCACCACAGTTATAAAGTACAAGAAGTTGCATCATGGCCAAATGCTGTAAATGTCTATTGTGGCTTCACTGCTCCCTGTGGGTGTATTATTGCTCAGCTCAGCTCATCTCAGCTCATCAGACAATGAGATATGCAGCTGTAACACAGAGGAGGAAAAGCTGCCTTTTACATTTGAGCAGATTAATTTAAAGTGATCTTAACTAGTAAACTGCAAAGGAACCTTTGATTTCCTTGACTAAAATCTCCGCAGGCTCCTTATATGGGGTATTTTGGGGCAAAGCAGGGCTCATAAGAGCACATCCCCCTGCCTCATAAACAGACTTCGGATAGCTTAAAAGTACAACAGCCAATGGCAGACTTGCTGACAAATGGTTTAATTTCATCAATGCACTGCCTGAGTTAGTACTCCAGACCCTCAAAAAGTAGAAAATAAAAAACGCAAATACCAAAACTGAAAAGATCTGGGTGCACATTTTTCACTGATTTTACATTATCTTGTGTCTGGGCATCGATGATCTATTCAAACTACATACTGTGCATGTGAAGTTAGTGTATGAATTAATCTGCAGTACTGTGCACTTACACTGTGGTGTTTTAACAGACTTTCTACAGTAAACTATAGCAGAAGTAATCGTATTTTATAGTGGAGACAGAGCAATAATATTAGTGGTGAATGCTCCCCCAAATTGCTGTACTAAATAAAGAAATAGGTTTGTTGAGTTGAAGGATAACAGAGTTTTTCATTCTTTATGAGACATTGCAGCTTCCCATCATATATCTACAACACTTTAATGAAGATGTATAAATAATTTATATTACAAACATATCGTACGATCGAGTGCTCCAAAGCACTTATGCTTTTCTGTAAACTGCTTGCAGAACAAAACAAGAACATTCTATATTCAGCCTTGTACAATCAGGGCTCAGCTCAAAGTCTAAATTCAAAAAGAAAAGGCCGGTACTTATATAGAAATCTGAATACCACAAAGCCAAATCTTCCTGGTTTCCACATAAACAACACATTTCTCAACCTGGCAGCTGCTCTGCCAATTACACTACCCTGCTGTTCTCACCAACTCACCTGCCCTGCAGTGAGCGTGCATAACAGGGCCAGCTCTCCTTGTACTCAGCCTCTTTCTCCTCCTTCTCAGATCTCGAGTGGCAGCCTTGCCAAAAGCCTCTCTTCCGTGCAGGTTTGCGGTCCCGATTTTGAGGATGGTACCTGACAAAGAGACAGCATCCAGTTTAAGCAAAGTGTGTATATGTGTCTGCTTTTGTTCATGTGTGTCTGGTTATAGTATAGCTCTACCTGATCATCTCTAAAATGTCTTCAAGTAGGAACTCCTCTACTGGGAACGTCAAACCAGGGATGTGGACCATTGGACAGTTATCTGAAAGGAAAAGGACGTGCATGATATGGACAAACATTTCTGTTCCATAAAAAGTGATGTTATTAGGTGAATTGCTTACCAAAATATTTAGAAAACTTCTCTGCATTGAGTGTGGCGCTCATCAAGATGACTTTGAGGTCATCTCGGCGTTTGAGTATGTCCTTCACGATGACAAGCAAAACATCTGATTGAAGGTTTCTCTCGTGAATCTCATCCAACACCAGGTGGCTGATAGTAGACAACAATCTGACAACGAAACAGGGTTTAAGGCTGTAAAGGGCCATCTGTTCTTAAAAAGTCACTGTTCTTGTCCATTAATTACAGCTTTATTAGTTCTCAGCACAAAAAGGTTGACACTTTCTTTTTTAAATACAGCATTTAAATATTGAAAGTTGCCGTATGACATATCAAGAGTCAAATAAAAAAAAAAAGGGTATGACATTAGCTGCAATTCATACAGACTGTAAACTTGTGAGCCAAATGCTGCGTAATGTCAAACTTTTCTGGAAGACAACTTAAGTCCTGAAATTACTCTGTAGAATTGTGCTGAGTCCGAATGAGAATGTGGCCAGATATCATGGCTAAGCTTGCACTCTTACATAGCCTGTCTATTTCTTTTTTTTTTTTCCCCAAAGACACTCAGAATGCAAAGATGAGCATGGAAAGATGAGTCAACTGATGCTCTGTGAGTGCGCATGTCTTAATTTTTCTGCCTATGAGAATGGAGACCCATACTAATGAATCTTCCACAGACAGCAGCGTCAACTGTGAATCAGTGGGGACAAAACACAGGGACACAAAGGAATAATGGCCAGAATGGAGACATAGAGAGGACAAGCAGAGCAGAAAGAAGCTGTGATCAGGATGAGAAAACAAGGAGGGGATCAGACTCACGTATCTGAGCGAAGCCACTGAAGAATAATGCCTGTTGTACAGTACAGGATCGAACCTTGTCTCCGTGGTAACCGACTGTGAAACGTGAGGGGGAAAAAGATTGAGAGAACAAAAACAAATTAACTTTTTTTTATTACAAAAATTATAGCTAGTGTAAAGAGAAGACAAGGGTTCTCAAAATTACTTCATTTCTGTTTTCAGCTGTTAAAAACTCCACTTTTTCCCCAACCTTCCAGCAATTGCTCCGTTTCCATTTTAGGATTCAACATACTTTTCTGTTATTCGCAGATTTTCTCTGCAGGCGTTTAAATCTTGATGCTCAGCCTGCACCAAAAGATCCCCATGAAGCAGAGACTGGTCTAGCTAGAAAATGCTGCTTGTATCAAAGCTGCCTCCAAAAAACTATGGAGTTGGTTAGAACAGTATAAATATAAATCCGTGCTAGGGATGGGCATTGCTAGTGATTTTTAAAGTTTTCTAGTCGAGCCAATTGAAATTGATTAGTCTATTGGTTGTGACATCCTCATGACAACATAAAAAAATCATTTTATCCCCATAGGAAAATGGGAGAATGTGTGTAAAATGCTAATTGCATAATGTATGCGCTACACACACACAGAGGGTTTTACTTGTTTTTAATATTCTGTGGGTCTTAGAGGGCTTTATTGTACAGTAGGTACAGGTAGATGGGAAAGGGGATCAGGGAGAGAGGCCGGGATTTGAACCTGTTCAATAATGCTAATGGAATCTTGAAACATCCTCAGAGTTGATTATTGATTTTTTTTTTTATTATCATTATTTGAATATGGTTTATCACTGTTTTAAAGCCTTATCACTTTCTTCCTTTTACTTGACTCGGCTGAAATTTGGATTTAACACATTTCAATGCCAATTTAAAAATAAATAGTTACTGGTGGTGAAATTTTACAGTAATCCACTAAGCAAGTAAATCATTTTCAACCATAAGGAACTATTTTAAAGATTAAAGATTACCCTTTAGCTTTTATGTTCTTGTGGGTTTTGGTTTTTTGGTTAACATAATTCAAATATATCTCGTTATTAAATTAAACCGACCAATTAAACCAATAAGAATTCTCAAACTTCTAGCTACTTCCCCTTTCTGACATCAAATGTCTTTTTACATTTTCATGAGTTTAATGTATGCCTGATGCCAACCTCACAATAATATCTTGTTTAGCAGAATTCATTTGTTTTGTTTGAAATAATAAACTATAAATATAAGATTTTAATAAAACATATGTTGAGCCCTTATCATTTAAAATTCATGACAAGATTTCTGTTAATGCCATTGTGAAAACAACACAACAAAGTTCAGTTCACTGCCTAAAAACAAAAACTCTGATATAAATAACATGAGACACTTTTCATCCAAACACAAGCCAATACATACCAATTGTAAAAGACTGATGTTTGAGCTTTTTCTCTTAATAAGCCTCGAGAGGTACTAGTTCAGAAACGAATATGTTGCATTTGGTCTGACCTGCTTGATTGAAACTTTTATTTTAATGACATTACGTGTGAAGGTAAGAAGAGTTGGCATGAAATGTCCAAGCTCACACTTACTTTTATGCCTTAAAACAAAAGCTTTGTTGTATAATTGATGCAAGTGTTTTTTTTGTTTGTTTGTTTTAAGAGCTTTATTTTAGAAGAAATGATGTTGAAGTAATCATTTTACGAAGTACTGAATTAGAAAGTACTTCACAAAATCAATGTCCAACAAAAACAATGTTAAAAATGTTAAAGATTACCAACATAAATTAAAAATGCCTAAATTAACCGAAAACAGAATTTCAGTTCCTTGTGACATAAAAGACAATTTTAAATAAAATAAACTATAAGGACACATTTTCACACAGGTCAGAACCGATAACAGCGCTGAGGTACCTCAAGGCAAAAAGGAGCTGCTGGGCCTGTCTTAACACCTCATCCACTCTGCACAATACCACCAACTGGTTTCCATACTGCTATACTAGCCAGTAACAGTTTTCCCGTGATGTTCTCATTCCCTTATGCTATCTGCATGTTATATATTTCAAAATCCCCTTTTCCAAAGAAAACAACAAGCCCAGAGTCAGCACCCAACAATCTTAGTTTAGAACACATGATTCTCCAGGACTGAGTACAGCATCTGTAAGGCACAGACAACATCCACAGACAAGTTAGAAATTAATCCAGAGGAAGAGAGGACTGCATCACAGAGAGTTTGTTCACAGGTTTTAATTGTGCAAACAAACTAGTGTTTCAACACTGCTGTGACTTCTTTGGGGATACAGTGGTCTGTTTGCACGATTTAAGGCTGTGAATTAAAATCAGTGAGCCCCCCCCACCCGTCTCCTTTTGTCCTCTGGAGCTTTGCTGTCCTCAAGCTAAAACCTTGTTTAGCCCAAGAACAGCTAAAACCTTTGTCAGGAGACTTGCAGAGGGTCCTGCATTTGTTCTCCATTGTATTCTCTCTGAGAACATTATGAATCCAATTAATTCTGCTTACTCTGAATAATTTTCTACAATACGCTCATTAAAGCAAACCTTCAAATGAAAACACATTTCATTTAGTAACTGTGCGTTGACTGTCGCCCACTGGTTCCTGCAATTAAAGCTTTGGTTTGCAAAGGCTACATTACACATGTTCTGGTCAATTGATGTTCAGTTTTGAGACAAGCTGAATACCAACTGAGAAATGAAGGGAACTAAAAACTGCAGAAATTGTTTTTAAACGAGTTGATCTGAGGGGAAAAGCTAGTGCATCATTAAAAGTTTAACAAAGCAGTTTTTACATATACCCACTGAGAGACTGCCATGATCCAGATTACAGTAACAGTGGGCAGCCACAACAAAGCTGTGGGAAGGAATCTTGTATACTTTTTTAAAAGTTGTTTGAGGTTGAAGTTTGTTGGTACAAGACATTGCTCAAGTTTTTATTTACACGAGAAGGGTGTTGAATCACACAAATCACCTGATGCTTCACAAAGAGAAAACAAAAAATCTCTTTTTTGTTTTAATATTTTTTTTTTGTCTTTTTCTAGTGTAACTGAGTGTGTGACAGACTACATCGACTTTTGCATGGACATGGTGGTTCCGGTCAGAACTGTTCGTTGCTTTGCTAACAACAGACCGTGGATCACTGGCAAAGTGAAGGCTGTTCTGAACAGGAAGAAGAGGGCCTTTAAGAACAAGGACAAGATGGAGATGAAGAACACCTAGAGGGAGCTCCG
>JBBBVU010000009.1:14796381-14828407 GCA_037177055.1 Atherinosoma microstoma | reverse complement strand
TGGGGAGGAAGCACCAGGAAGAGAGACACCAACAGACTGGACAGAGTGATCAGGTGTGCTGGCTCTGTGGTGGGGATATCTCTCTCAGCACATATTCTTAACTTACCAATACCTTCTGCTGTCCCTTATACTGTCTGGTCCAATACATATTTGAAATATTTTTTGTTATTTTAGCTGTTTACCAAAACAAGCTCAAGTGACAATTACATAATAAACATAGTCTTGAGCTTCAGACACTCAATAGGAAATTGAGAGGATTCACATCTAGACTTATTAAAGAGTTAGCGTTTGCTCCTCTTTAATATGTACAACCTTCTTATTAAGAGCACCTGACACAACCATAAATAAAATGTTCTGGTTAAATATAAAGGATTGTCTGCAGGTAGTAACCAAGTACAAAAGCAAAAAATGGGGTTCCTCCTTTGTGATGCTGTGACAGGTCTTACCACAGGTGCCTTCAGTTGTTTACCTGTGCATCTTTCTGTCCTCAGTTTTTCAGCCTAACAAAGGTCAGATCAGGGAATTTATTCGGCCAAAGCAGAATATTCCTTTTCTTTACTTTTAAAAAATCCTGTGTTGGTTTTGCAGTATGTTTTGGGCCAATGTCCATCTGTACTGAAAATCACTGTCCAATGAGCTTTGCTGCATTTATATGTAATTTGAATGTGTAAATGACTAAACATGCTAACATCATGGTCATGTTCAAGTACATATGCAGCTAAGTGTCTTTCTGTCCAGAAAATGTATTCCTTTATCCTTCCCAATTTAACTCTTCCACTAAAAAACATCCTCCAATTACAAAAGTTAGATCAAGTCCCGACAGTAATGCAAGTCAGACAAACATAGTTCAAATTACACCTGAATTACTGGAAAAACACCAAGTACATCCCAACGGAAGTATCTGCTACCATCAAGTGTTGCATGTATCCTATAGTAACCAGCAAATTAGGTATAACATAAGCATTGTTGTAGAGCTGTGATAAAAATGCAACTTTACCTAAAGTTTAAGTTGTCCAACTTAAACTGGACAAAGCTAGGAGAAATCACCACCTTTAGAAAAGGTGGAGAAACGATAGAGGCTTCCAAACATAACCCTGCACATGTTGTGCATTTCCTTTGGCTCCTTCACCACTAAACCAATTTCTGAGTGTTAATTAAATAAACGGCAAACCAGGAAGCCACGACTTCCATTTCATGGATCAGCAGTTGTATGAAAAGACTCCCTTACCTCTGCAGGCGGATTTGGTAACCACAAGAATTTCCATTTCCAACACTCTCTGCCCTCTCTGCTGCTACACGCTCTGCTACCTGAGAGGAAGCACATACATACAAAAGCATTTAGGGGCGCAGTCTGTAATGAAAAAAAACAAAATAAAACACACTATAAAAAAATCACATGATTCACGAAAAAAATGACAATAACATAACCACACCTATTAGCAACCATATTTCCTTTTAGCAGGCAAACAACAGATAACCTACCGAGATGGCACTGATGCGACGAGGCTGTGTGCAGACCACGCGGCACATGGAGCCCAAGCCTCGATTGATATGGTCATCCAAGATGAACTGGGTGACCTGAGTGGTCTTTCCACACCCGGTCTCCCCACTCACAACTAGGACACGGTTGGAGTTGATCAGCTCCACCAGATCCTGTTGAAGGAATGATGGAAACAATGTGGAAGAGAAACAGTTCAAATAGGAGGATAAAGAGGATTTCAAATAATAACAATTATTTTAATTTGAATAAAAGGACAAATCAGTTTTGACAAAAATTCTTTCATTTATTCATTATGAATAAATGAGAGTATTAGCTTAAGGCACATGATGAATTAACACTTGCCTCTTTTTTTCCATAGGATGGTAGTTTTTCCCTGAATTTCTGAAATTAAAAGAGAAAACAAATAAAGAAACCAATCCAATCAAGAGTAGTTCTGTCTTTGTTTATTAATAAGTGCAGTTTTTAGACATCTAAAACATCTACTCACTTCCACTGAATCCAAATAATCATTCATTCTGCACAGTGGCTTAGCAGTATTGCAGTAATTTAGTCATAACTCAGAAACAAAATAATAATAGATACTAAAATAACTTGGTCTTGAAGTGATTTTTTTTGTATATATTTTGGCTCTGGTTCTTTTTTTGTCTCGGTTTCAAAAGATAAATTACTCCAGTTGTGCCAAGTAAATTATCTGTATTGTACAAACGTTATTTTTCAGCATGTTTTGTTCTTTTTATTAAAACTTGTACAGAAATATTTGTTAACCCAGAAATCCCACAACCAAACATAACTAATATTAACAGCTTTGTAACCACTTTTTACAGATACACATAAATGAGCATGATAATGAACATAAAAACAATTAGACAAAGAACAGATTTTTACTGTAAGTAAGTTTAGAAGGCCTTGTTTAGAGAATAACTTCTGACTTTTACAACAATACAGATACAACTTTATAATAATCAAAATACTCACCAGCATTTCCTTATACTTTGAATCTGATTTCTTGCTTTCCAGATCACTTTTCAAGTAATCATCGAGTGACCCGTCTCTGACTACTTCCTGAAATAAGAATTCCAGATCCTTGTCTCTCCTCTTGAATTTGTCTTTCTCACTGTGTTCCTGATCATCATCCCAACTCTCTGGAGGCTCATCTTTAACATCTGCTATAGAGGCTCCACTAAACAAACAAATGAAATAACATAAATACAAAATAATATTCTGGAGAAGAATGAAATCTGCTGTATTTTTCAAGCAAGTCATGTCTTTTTTTTTGTCTCATGGAAAGTTACCATTGTGATGTACGATTTGCTTTCATCTGGCCTGGAGTAACTTCTTCTTCCTCATCCTCAGATTTGGCCTCAACCTTGTATTTATTCTCTTCAGGCATATCCCCGTCAAAGTAACTGAGGGCCATGAACATGTTAGTTTAAGTCACAATGGCAGCAGTTCAAGCGGGGAAAACAATAACCAACACTCCAGAAAACGTTCATTTTATTTAGCTATCTAGTAAGCTTTTCTTGTAACCATAACACTACTGTGTGAGTTAAAAGTGGAAAAGCTATAGAAGCTTTTCTCACCAATGACCACTACTATGGCCAGATGTGCTCCAGTTGTCGGATGTAGAAGCTCTTGCATCATTACGGTCTCGTCTTGGGGCAGGCTGGTCACTCTGGACAGAGTTGAGAAGCTTAGTAATGTGCTGCTCTCTGGCCTCATCCATTTGGACCACTGCTCGCTGCACACACAAACATAAAGGATAAACATCAGCCATTACACTACAACAACCACCTTGCAGATACCAAATTGCACTTTCTATCCCTGAAACTGTAAAATCTGCACATCCATGCTTGTGTGCACTGTATGACGATGGCTGTGCACTGTACAACCTATAACAAAGATTACTAAACACTTGTGATGGTAACACATAGTTTTGTACAATATCAAGAAATGATCAAATCAAGAAGTGATAAGAAACAAGAAAATATTAAATAAAAAAAAGAAGACATTTGCTCCACTACAACCTGTCTACCCATAGGCAACTTTAAACAAGTGTGTCTTGTGCTTAGTCTTAAAATCGTCCACACTGTCAGCAGATTTGATGCTGGGGGGAGAGTTTCACAAGTGTAAAACATCCCTCAAACTTGTGCCGAGGACAGATTGACAGTCAGCAGTTATACAGAAACATCTGAAGGAAATTTACTCCCTTCAACTAACTGACTAAATTATGTGCAATAACACATCACCTACCGATCTCCGGTCAGCTTGTTTCCTCCTCACGGCGCCGTATCGTGCATACCACAGACCGATCTCACGGCCCTTCAGGTGTGGAGGAGGACGGTCCCTCTGACCTCCTCCACCTCCGTCCCTGTCAAAGTCGGAACCGGTATCTCTTGAACTTCCTCCGCCGCCTCTGTCCCATCTCTCTCTGCTGCCGTCCCTGTGCCCGCGACCTCCTCTCCTGCCTCTTCTTCCAGCACCACCGCCATACCCATAACTCATACTGCCGTAGCACTAACAAACACCAAAAATCAAACGCTGTCAAAAGAAAGACACTTGACCATTTGCGGCTAAGAGCATGTACGATTCGTTAATGTTACCTAGCAACAAGCTGTGCTGGATAGCTGTGTAAATTTTCACCTGAGACCCAAGTAAAAATAAACAAAATAAAAAACGCAGCTACAAAAAAACGGGAAGTTGGCAGCTGACTTCTTGATAGCCACGAGTCTAAATTAGATTCTAGCCCTCTAACAGTAAATAAATGAGAACACACTGCAGGTAAATCAGTAAACGTTTGCTAGTTTCTGTCCCGCGTGTCGCATAATGATGACGTATAAATGGTCGGCAGCTGGAAATTGACTTAACCCTTTGGGATTGGTTGTTGGTATAGCAGCCTCCTGCCTCTCCTAAGGAAATGAAGATGAATCCTCTTTTTGAAAGCTACAAAATGCGTCCAAATGAAATTTCAAAATCGTAAGGGATTTTGCTGTATCTCAGTCTCAGGTGTTTACATCGGGTTTTTTGTTGCGTTTCATTCCCACACACTTATTATAGTTATCCACTCTCAGACAACAAACAACCGGAGCCGCGGTGCACAGAGGCCAGAGTTACCTGCTAATGACGTCATCTGTTCAGACTTTCACTCCCTCACTTTCTCTGCGGAGAGACGAGCTGAAGACAAGGTTCATGTTTTAAACTGATGGCTTGGGAAAGAAACTGTTCAGGAATTTTAGATCTGAGTGTCCAGTATCTAGTAATGCTAAAAAATATAGAATTCTAAATGTAAATTCACGTACAAACTACAGAAAAAATTTACATTTCCATCTTGGTGGTGATGAATGAAGCTCAGTGCAAGACCTGCAGAGCAGGGAGCTGGAAGCTCACATTATTTTTGCATAAACACAGGCTTATTTATTTTTCTTTTTTGTGTCTTTATATATATTTATTAAGTTATTTCTTTAGAAAGGGTCAAACACCAAACAGAAAGACACTTGCTCAAAGTTAATTATGTCCACCACACTGAAAGTGGAATGCATGTCACTGTATTTTTTCACACATTTAGCCTTGAACTTTATTTAATCTTTTGGGTCATTTTTTAAAAATTACCCAAATAATGTTTTTGGACTGTAAGGAGGAATCCAGAGTTCACAGAACTCATGTTTGCATATATGCATGGTTGGGCTCTCTGCATGCACATTATTTCTGTGTGCATGTAGGCTATAGTTTCTGTCGAGTACGGTTTTCTCCCACAAAACAAGATGTAGGAGTCAAAAAGCATGCCTGTTTGGTTAATCAGTTATTCTAAATTAACCCTAGGAGTGATTGTGAGCATGACTGTTGTCTCATTTGTGTAAGAGGAAAAAAATCATCTTTAAAGAAGAGAAAACCTCAGGCAAAACCAGATACTGGGAGGGCAGAAATGTGCTACAACCAGCAAAACAGAGACGGACACAGTCAGCCCAAGACTTTTAGAACAATCAGCCCTGTGCAACTGTTTCAGGCCAGTTAAGGTATTGTACCACAAGAGAAAAGCAGATCTACAGCTGAGGGGTCTTTACTGAAAAAGCACAGTAAGTATTGAGACTGGTCCTTAGAACAGCCAGAGGAACTGGGGCCGAGGAAATTAAGCTGTGCTTTGGCTCACAGGGCTGTATCCATTCAGCAAATAGCTTGGAGTCAAGCTATGAAGGGCTTTTATCTAAAAAAAACAGCCAGACTCCGAACAGCAGGCTCCAGGGAGGAAGATGTTAAATCATAAAGGTCAAACGTGGGTTTGCAGAAAAGACTGTTGACTTTTGCATGCTTAACGTGTGAGGGAAAATGACCAGTATGCCTAGATATTCCCTTCAGTGCTTAATACTGCAGCACCAACAAGTTATTTTAGAAACCTGATGGATAAAATGTCTCAAGGAAATGATGAATGCCTCACTTTAGTGATAGTGTCCTATTAGAATAGAAAAACAGCCTCTATCTTCAGGATCTTAATATGGAGAGTGGTTTCTATTAAATTGAAAGATCTGGTCTCTGACTACATTCATTGAGCTGAAGTAAAAGGATAAAAACTACTTGTTGTGAATGAGAGAAGCTTCAGTGGGTGGTCGGGATGGTGGGTTAATTAACTGGTATAGATGTCAAGCAAGTGCATTGGTGCAACTGCACCTACTGTAGCTATGTGTATTTGAAGTAAATATATTCTGTGAGATGTAAACATTTAGGCATTGGTAAATATAGGAATATATATATATATATATATACATATGTGTGTGTTATATCATTTGATGGTCCCAACTTATGTAGCTGCAGATTTCACTATAGCTCTGTAGGGATTTATGTAGACAGTTTATCTGGCAAAATCGACAAAAATTTGAGAACAAATTAATTAGAGACATTTAAATTTCTTTATTTTAAAAATAAAATGTAAACAGTTCAAATGAAAGCAAATGATAATAGTGATAATGTGCACCCAGTCATGGATGCTTCAGTCTCAGTGTTATAGTAATTACCTTTTCATCCTTTAGCTGCAGAACTGAGCAAAGTCTGGTTACTAAATCAACCAATGTCTGTTAAATCTCTGATAACAGGTTCCTCCATCTTTCACTCGGCAAAACCTTTAGTTCAGGCACAGTACAGTAAGAAGGTGACTCTTTTTCTACCTAGAATCCCAAAGGTGCTAAGTGACATATAAACCTGCTAGAGTCATTGAAAGAATTGGATTTTCTCCTGGATAAAATCTTCTTTCAACAGGAAGCTGGTTTTGCTTTTATTATTGTTCTGCATGGTGGGGATTTGTACTGTTGTACAGATGAATTTCCTGCTGAATGATCCACTTGTGCTTATTTATTCATATAAATTTTTTTATTCATCAGGGGTGGCTTTCATGTCCAAAATGGTCCTGTCACATTTAGTGTTAATGTTAACTTTAACACCATGGAAAGAAATGCAGCTGCTGAACATTTCTACCTCTATCCTTCACAAGTCCCTCACCCTGTCTGACATATGAACCCTGAAGCTCGAAATATAAGCTCGAAATATCACATTTCCAAAATCCTGCGTCAGTCTGCATGTGACCACACTGATACAGTCTCAGCGGTTTTATTATTTGAACTTTTAAGAAAGTTTGAAATGAATTTTGTATCCTCCACTCCTATGAACTGATGGTTCTCTGGTAATTCTCATTGATCTCTCCTGCTGTGGCTTATTGCCTTTCTTTTATGATTACTCTCACAATTCTGTTCTGATTGTCAAGGAACTGCTTGCGCACCTCCCGTTCTCTTGAAAAGTCACTCATTTTTTTACCGAACAGAATGAAGAGAGAATAGAAAATTGATAGATGAGTAAAAATACTATGGTAAATTGGGGAAAAAAAGGGTTGGCATCACTGTGAAACTTAACCAGTCTGTTAGTGTGCTGCAAGTGTGATTGAAATTATACCTCGTTTGAAACGTGGACATGTGACAAGGTCAAAATTTTTAAAGTCCTTTGTGTATGGAAAAAAAGTTTTTGCCATTATTGTCTTGCCTTATGGTGTAAGAACCTTTTCCTGCATATACACTGTAACAAAGGTTCGAGATTAACAACGATTTGATTCACAACCTATCCATCAAATCATATTATTTCTATAAGAAAAATAACAATAATCATTTTTTAGAGTGTGTAGATTAAGAACTCTAAATCCAAAACAATCTCTGTAAAAGGTCTATAACTCACTGGAGATATCCCCATCGCTCTAATATGAGAGATTTGTCATTGTAAACACAGATCTTCAAATAGATTAAAAAAGAAAAAGTGAGTGGAAAACCAAGTAGCCTACTGAAGTTTCATTTGTCCCTTAATACATTCTTGGGTCACTGCCTATATGTTTAGACAAAACCAGTCAGTGCGTTTGAATCATTGTAATGTAGTAAAAGGTTTGTCCTACTGAGGAGAACATTAGGTGATGACCTCTTGTCTGGGCCTTAAAGGTTACAGCCAAATGACAAAGATCCACCATGACTGTTAAAGACTGTCACCTTACGGGCTCTGGTTCTGTTGCACTGCAGCACTTTGCTGAATATTGTCTATTGATAAATTCCAAGCAACTGTTGTTCCCATCCAAACTTGAAAAAAAGCCTAGTTTCCAAAGCTGACCACCCTTTGACTGTCCGTGTGGTTAATAACATTGACAAGCCTGCACTTCATTATACATGGCTCCAACATTTATTGAAACTATATATGACTAAAACAGCTTCACAAAAAACACATTTTTAGGTAAAAAATGCCTGAAAACAAATAACCAATTCTAAAGTTGGTAAAAAAGTTTTAGGGTAACCGATTGTTTTCACTCAGAAATTTGTTCTGCTTTGTTCTTATATTTTTTTTAAAGAATCTTTTTTCCCCGTTTTTTTACTTATTACACTTATTTTTCCTCATTTTCATATTCACTGACTATTTCTGGGTGTTCCCACCAATAGCAAATATGTAATTGGATTATACTCCTCTTTCTACTGTTCAAAATTAGCTGGGATATCAAATTAGTAAAATGGGCTTTTTCCTGCATGCTTTTGTTTCTTTCCATTAACCCTCCTCTTTTTATCCGTCTTTGCACCACAAGAAAAAAAGCAGTAGACACCCGATCTGTGGTATGACGCACATTCAGCAGATGACACACTATGGCGAACATGGTGTAAATGGAGCTTTGCACGCAGGAGGTTGCAGAGTAGATCCCATCCTAAGCACAGTGTGGCTGTTGTGAAATATGATGATGATCCCTCATAATTATATGGAAAGTACACTGAGAGATATAATTATGAAAGGGTTTTATAAACTTTGATGGGAAATGCAGATAGACATGCTGGAAGAACAGCATTTCGTGAGCTTAGAAAAATCCCTTGTCTTGATTAAATAAACTTCACTTTCCGAAATATGAGTTTACATGAAATCTTTGTGTCCATTTGTATTCATTGAAGAGATCATTTTCATCAGATTTATCCGATTTTTTTTTCAATTAACTCTAAGTTGTAATTTGCTTTGGAAAAATAGTCTACAAGTAATGTAATATATACAGTGCTAGAAAATATTTAGCTTTTTTTTTTCTTAAATGACTAATATAAATGACAGTGAATGTGATTTATAAATTGTGAAACATTATATTAGGTTATAAAATAATCTGGATTTTATAGAACATAGCAGCTTTTTTTCTTTTGACCAGTTACTCAAAATAATGCACAACCGTTTCAGAACATTGAATAAGTTGTAAAGAACTGAAAATGTACACCAGCATTTTTACTGATCAAGTTACATATTAACACAGAACCCTTCTTTGATATCACATTGACAACTCTCTCATTCGTTGAACATGTAAGTCCGATAGTTTCTGCCTCTGTCTCATTTGAGGATAGAACTGGCTTCCAAAGTTCGTGTTAGGAGGTATACTGCTGCTCATCCTCATACTTTTTCCCTTCGGATGGTTCTCAATAGGGTCGAGATCATGGAATGATTGTTGCCTCACCATGAGTTTTTCTCCCATAGCAGCCAATGATTTAAAGGTATTTTTTGCAACATGAGATGGTGCGTTGCCTTCCATGAAAATAAGCATGTTTTTTCCTTTTATACCATAGCAGAAAATGGTCAGTTAGAAAACTGCACATATTTTCCAGAAGTCATTTTGATACTCTCAAGCATCTCACTCCCCATTCCAACCATAAACATCACTCCACCACCTTGCTGACATTGCAGCCTTGTTGGGACATGGTAACCATCCACCAACCATCCATCTGGACCAAGAGGGGGCATTCATGCTGTCCTCTCACCTGCAAAAAACCACCAGGAGGCATGACCGGACAGGCAAAAATCTGTCATTGCCAGGCTGGTCATGCCTCCAAGATACCACCACCACGATGCACGTTGGATGATGTTTTCTGAAGTTTCAGTCGAAACATGTCAAAGGTAAAATTACAGCTCCTTAAAAAACTCTTTGATCAAAAAGAAACCCTTACACCTACAATTGGAGTAGACAAAAGGAACCTAGTCATGCTAGAGAATAAAACTGTTTTAAAATTGGTCTTCAATACTGCAAGTGTTTCTCATTGTGTGAGCATTGATTAAGGGTGGCTGAAATACAGCTTTATTAACCAATGCAGCCTCTGGAGGATCCTGCATCGAGAGGTTCTTCAAATTCCATAGCACATGCTGCTGCTCATTAGTGGCTTTTTAAAAGCGGCTCTACTCAACTTATGCCATTTTCTCAGCAATGTGCCCCCTATTGACGACTAATTCGGCATCCATCTTGCATCCTAGTCGTACTGTGAGCTCTCTCCAGACAGTAAAAAACAGTTTTATCTTGACTCTTGATTTATCTCTTGCTCTTCTTTGGCTCTCTAGTTTCCTCTCTTCCTCCAATAATGTCTTCCAGCATTTCTTTGCTGAATCCGCCGGTGCGCGTTCAAAACGGCCGGTTTGTTTACATCCGCTTGCTAGTGTGTAAAGCATGCACAAAGGGAAACTCGGCAGGCAGCGACCCGGCTGAGAAAGTTTAAAGTGTGGTTTCTCAGCTGCGGGATGCTGCTGGGCCGTGACAGCTCTAGAAATGAACATAAAAGATGTCACTGTGCCATCAAACGAGTCCGGAAAGCAGAGTTTTAAGGTCAAAAGGTTATATAATGGTCCTTTAAAGCTGCTCTCTTGAACAATTAGTTCTCTGAATCACACACAAATTTTTCAACAGTGAGATGAGTTTGCTTAAGTTTTTGTGAAATGTTCAATGTTTTCAAATTCCTTTCACAAGGCATTGCACTATTGTGAAATGTTCAATGTTTTCAAATTCCTTTCACAAGGCATTGCACTATCTCAGGCTTTGCATTTGCTTAGAGATCATTATTTTTTTCTAATACTGCAAGGAAACTGTTTCTGGCATATTTATGTAGAACAAACTCATTGAGTAATTTGTTTTTGATTAAGCTCATCTGGGAAATTGATATTCAAACCTGCCTGTGTTTGTGTTTGTGATCAAAACAGAACACAAGCTAAATTTTCCACAAAAAAACTAAAACCCAAATGTTTAATTAACTGAAAACCTACATGCAGAATAATTTGGAACATAGTCTAATGTAATATCCTTATCTGGCTCTTTAGAAAAAAAAAGATGCGTATTAGACAAATGTATTAAAACTTGTCTAATTTCAAAAAACGGAAATAAGGGAAAAAATATGTGAATAAAGACAGATAGGCGTTTTGCTTGAGTATGAAGTGATTCACAACCTCTCACTTTAGTTCCAAATACTTGAGTCTGTGACAGTATTTTTAAATACATGAGCACTTTCAATATCTCAGCAGGCTGTTCTCAAGGGTACACATCAGAGATTAGAAATGAGCCACTGCAAAAGAAAAAGCAATTTTGGAAAATGCTGAGACTCAGGGGGAGGAATGTACTTTTTTAAAAATGCTGAAAATTAAAGCTTAGATTGTGTGAGAAGAGAGTAGCAGAGGAGTTGTGCAAACAAAATGATATGAAAGGAAAAGCGTCTGTTTCATTTGATCCAAGCCTCCACATGTTCCCAGTACTGATGTACCGTTTTACCTTTATATTAATATCTTCAGGGGTACCTGTGATAGACACAAATATTACAGTATCAGAGGTAAAAGTACCTTAAATTGAATGTTTCAGCATGCAGTGATGTTACCCTTCTCTAATGTAATAAAACACACTGTGCTCACTGTAGATGTAGATGCCACTGATGCTATCGGCTTGAAATATAAGCATGTCCTAGGGAAACAGGAGTTTTTGCAGCATAATTGAACAAACAAATACTCGATACTCAGTAAAACAGTGCACATAGATAAATGTGATGCGCTCTTATTACAAGTTAAACTGAAATTTTGCATACTTAGGTATTATTTCAGTTACAAAATAAATTTTAAAAAATCCCAAGGAAGAAGCAATTCTCAAAAGCACAAAATCAAAGTCAGGGGATCTCTGATGTCTGCAAAGAGCATTGGCGCAAAAGTACCTTACCAGTGAATAAATAAGACCAGGCATTCTCTGCAGATTAATGAAAGACAGAGCAGACTGGTCACAGTAACAGAAATGTTTGATGCAGACCAAAGGAAAGGAATTTTATACCAGCTGTGAAGCATGGCAGATTAAATATCATGATCTGGAGTTGCTTCACTGCCACTTGCTGTCATTTATTCAACTGTTAATCTAACGTCACATAGTCCTAGAAGATAATGTGAGGTCATATATCTGAAAGCTGCAGTTTGACAGGAAATGAACCTTTCAGCAGGATAAAGATCTTATTCTGCAATAAAAAAAAAAAAACAGGGGTTGGTGTGTATGTTTGTGGTGGTGGTGAGGGGGTTAATGCAGGCTACCTTCCCCTTACTATTTTAGTGTAATCAGATGTTGTGTGTGGGAGGTAAATGTCCTTGAGTCAGAGGGAAATTATAAAACATTAGGAAAAAGCTGCAGGTCAAGGCCATTAATAATTGTAGGTTACCTTTTATTTTTGCTGCCATATGCCTAATTCTTCTACTACTTTTTTCAAAATTTAATTTCTGACCTCTCCTCTTCCTCAGACACTGAATCTCTAATTGTCTGTTGTACACACAAACACAAAAGAATAATTCATAACATCTTCCAAGAACACAAGGAAATGGAGACTAATTGTGAATAACCTAGAGCACCAAGCACAATGAAAAATATCATACAGCTGTTGTGGATTTGTCATACTATGTATACACTTTTCTTCGGGGCACAACTTCCAATGATGTTACATACAATTAAGGTCAGCCTCTAAAGAAATTAATTAAGTACTTCATTAGCCTTGTTTTATGTTAAATGAATTCTGTTTGGGAAGTTTGCATGTTGCTGAATAAATCCAGAGAGTTGACATGAGTGATTAAACATTGTGCTTGCGTAACTCCAAATGGACTCAAACAGGACAAGGAACAAATGTATCATATCGATAATGTGAAAGCTTGGCAAGCAGCTGAACTGCAGCCCTGTGTAATACTGACATAATTCAAATGGTGCAATTACTTCCTCTCTGTTAGGGCCCATTCATGGACGTACAGACCTGTACCTACCTCGTATAGCTTTTGCTGTCCCTTGGTGAGTCTCAAACATTTGTGGAAAAATCTGAGGTGTATGGCCTCTCTTGCTTGTGTTTGTAACGTAGTTGGTCCCTTAGCTTTGCAAAATACATAGTATTCATTTTGCTGTATTTATGCTCTGAAATCTGTCATGAGCATCTCTATTTCTGGTCTGAACTAACTTTCAACCAGTTAATATTTGATCGTTGCCTCCAAGAGCTGCAACCTGTTTGTTTTTTGGACGACTGCACAAAGGCCCTTCTCCCATGGATGAACACTTAAAACCCTTCAATCTGCATGGGATTAAATTGATGCAAATACCCAGGTACAACCATGAATGAACCCTTGTGCTGCAGAGATGAAGCACTGCTCACACTGGCAAACTCTGGCACAATAACAGTTTAAAAGATTGACACTGAATAAAATGTTACATTCATCATTTTTTTCATTTGCCTGTACATTATTTTCTCTTACATTTTGCTCCAGAGCACTTGAATTAAAAATGCATCTCCAGACTGTTGGCAGCAATTTCCTGGTATGAATCTTTAATGACAGCAGTCTTGAAGAGGATGGGAGCTGTAGCAGCTGATGAAGAGCAATCTCTAAGGGACTATTCAAAAGTCTGCAAATGAGGTCCAAACACTGCAGATTTAGTGATGAATCAAGCTAAAATACTGAATAAAACGCCATAAAACTAATTAAACTACACATATACTGTTAAATTAGCCAACAGCATCTATTTTACTACTGTTTGCACAAACAAATATTGTATTTGTGTATACAAGTATTGATGTATACATTGATATTATCTAAGAGAATAAAGATTTAAATGCTTCTGATTTTCACAGTCCATATGATGATTCAAAGCGGTGATTCGGAGCACAATACTATCAGTGGAAATTTCATATCCAGTCCTGAATTTATGCATGTAGAGAGCGAGAGGTCCCGGTGACTCACTGATTGGATGGGAAGTGAACTGAGCGGCAGAGAAATGATCCCCCAAAGTGGCTCTGGAATGTACATTCATATGCTGCCTGCTAAAGTAAATTATGCACAGTCACTCGTTTAAATTGCACTGAATGTGCACGAGGCAGAAAAAAAAGGTTTCTGCACAAGCATCCCCTTAACCTCTTCTTTGATAATCACTTGCCTCTCCTTTCTTTTTTTTCTGCTCCTGTTTCAGATTTCCAACATGGATGCGTCTGATTTTATAGTAGCAACATGAATGGCATAAAACACCTTACACATAGCAACCCATTTCAAGGAAAACTATTAAATAAATTAATTGAAATAAATTATTTTTAGGGAAACATATAAATACTTTTTGTGGCTGCCTGACATCACACCAATTTTCTCATCCTTATGCACAACACACACTTGAATGAGTCAGACACATGGGTCAGGTGGCTCCTCCCCTTACATCTGAGTCATCAGTGATGTAGTCAACACAAGCTGTTTCATATTAGATGAAATCAGACCATGGCTCCTCCTTTTCAACGTCTAAGTGAATTTTTCTCTTGCTGTATCTATCCCATGATGACAGGCCGCCATATGGTGCGAGTCTCTGCTGGAATACTGATGCACCAATGCCCTTTCCGGCATTTGGTTGTCTTTCTCTCTTTCTTTAACACAATTTACTGTTGTCTGTCCTTTTATAGACTTATCTACAGTATCTCTATGTAATATACAGATAGGTTATGTGTGCGCTCTCATCATTTTACCTAAAGAAGAAGTACGCAAGCAGACTATAAGAGTCTAGCTGAGTCTCTATTTGGGTCACCTGACAGCTTAGTTAAAGAGTGATCAGAAAGAAGTAAATTTGCAATGATTAGGAATTTTTGTCTTGCGGCTTTTACTGTCTTGATTTGATCTTTCCACCCCCTCTTGAGAGCCCACCTCTTGTTATTCTGTGTCTAAGTCACTCTTCCCCCTCCCCTGCCTGCTTTCTGTAAGCCTCATTAAGCAGTTGAATATCCTCATGATACCCAAAGCTCTCTTGTGTCTGCCGCCGGCTATTCTGCCGGTGGGCTTCCACAGTGTCAGGTATAGTGATATTGATGGTCTCTGCTTCAGTGTTGCCGCTGCTGGGGATGAGCAGGGAGTAGGACGCTGTCTCACCCAGGTCGCAGGAGACAAAGCGGTTCTCCCTCCGAGAGTAACGTAGTGATGGGGAGCGGGCATGGGTGGAGGACTGGCTGATATTGGATATGATGGAGACACTGTCCATTGCCTCTTCATTATCACAGATTTCCAGAACCTCAAGGTGGATCTTGACGTTTGTGTCACCCACCCTAGCTCCTATTCCCATCCCCATGCCGATCTCCATGTTCATTCCTACACAGCTAACGTTCACATCCCCAGCCTGCCCTCCAGATGTTGCATCCTCTGCACTGGGTTCATGGCCAACAGATTTGGAGCGATACACTTCCACCTTTAATGCAAAGACATTGATTACACAAGGTATTTATAGGTATAAAAATGTTAAACTGCCTTCATCACAAGGGTTGTTTTAGTTTCATCATGTTTTACCTTGATGTACTTATACTAATTTCATATCATGTCCAATACAGAGAAGTCTCCCACACAAAAAATTACACAGATAATGCAGGTAAACCAAAGAAGGTAGGTTAGGTTTAGGCTAGAGCTTGTCTCTGCACAAGTTAAACCAGTAGACTGCATTAGGTAAAATGACAAAAGGAAGCTAAACTAAAACAAGAAATTATTTGTATGTTAAACCTGACCACAAACTTTTCCTGGCTTTAACCAAATAGTTTTAGGACCTTACCAGGAAACTACTGCTTAACCCTAAACAAATTATAATGCCTGAACCTAACCAAACAGCGAGTGAATGACTGAATGAAAAAAAAGTAATTGAAGAAAATAAGATCTCCTATGGGTAAATCTTAGGAATAATTTTTTGTTTGGGGGTCCTGTTACTTCCATCAGTACTTAATAACTTGAAAAAAAAAAAAGCAATAAGTACCTTTGGGATATGGAGTGTGAATTTACATTGTGTATGTGGATGTGGAAATTAGAAATCTATCATGGGAAGCTTTGTAGAATCAAGCTAAGAATAAATGATAATAGAAAATATATATTTGCTAAATGTCAACCTGTTCCTTTAATGAACAGTAACTGCAGCCTGTCTTGTTAAAATGTTATTGGTAAAGAGATTGGGGTGAGGGACATTACCTTTTTGGCATTGTTGGGGGAAATTTTGAGACCATCACTGCTGACCTCATAAGTAGAAAGAGACAGCGTTTTGCCTGTGGGTGCTTGCAGAGACACAGTGCCCTGAAAGGCACACAAAGGGATTGACAGACCACCTGATGACCGCTGCAAACGAAACAGAAACCGGAGGGAAAAAAAGAGTTAGCATCCAGCACAACATCTTCAGTTACATATTATAATACAACCCAAATTCCAGAAATGTTGGGACATTTTTTAAAACTTGAACAAAATGAAAACTAAAGACCTTCAAATCACACAAGCCAATATTTTATTCACAACAGAACATACACAACTTAACAGATGTCTAAACTGAGACATTTTACAATGTTATGCACAAAACGTGCTATTGCCAAATCTGTGATGCTTGAGACAGGTCTCAAAATAGTTGGTTAGTAATGTCAGTGCCACTACAGCCCCGATGAGTAATGCAGTGTCGTCTGAGGGCCTTAAAGCCACAGGCATCCAATAAAGATCTTGGGCTTTGCCCCTTATGCACAGAGACATCTTCAGTTTCTCTGAATCTTTGATGTTATGCACTGTAGATGATGAGAATTGCAAAGCATTTACAATTTGACATTAACATTGTTTTTTTAAGGATTCTGCAATCCTTTTACACTCTTTCATAGATTGGAGAGCATCTACCCATCTTTACTTCTGGGCAGCTCTGCCTCTCTAGGACATCCCTTTTATAACTAATTATGTTACACACCTTATAACAATTAACATAATTACTTGCTAGATGTTTTCCCAGCGGAATCTTTTTTTTCCCTTTTTTTTTTTTTAAACTTTTTTGCTTTTTCAGTCATTTGTTACCCCCATGCCAACTATTTTGAGCATGCAATTGTAAAATTTCTCAGTTTAGACATGTTATGTTAGTATGTTCTATTGTGAATGAAATATCGTCTCATGTGATTTGAAGGTCGGTAATTTTCATTTTGTTCAAATTTAAGAAACTTTCCAACATTTCTGGAATTCTGGTTGTTGTTCATCCTACTTCAGAAACAGCTAAAGTTATGAAACTGATTTTTCTTACAGGTGAAATTTGGGCTTGCCATCACCACAAAGGCATTAATACTCTGTTAAGTTGAATTTGTTGAATGATCCATTTATCTACCTGCAACATAGACCGTGCTAGAAGGACTGCTGTCTGTGTTGCAATAGTAATGAAATGAAAATGCAGTGTCAGAATTCCTCTCTTTTTTCTACAAACTGAGATTGCTCTGACTATAACTCCACTTCAAAGAAAGAAAATAAGGACATTGTTTCCCTTTATTTACACTTCAATGTCAGATCGATGCAGAGCCTACTGCATAGCATCCCAGTAATCTGAAATGTACCTTCCAAGAATCTAATATGTTGCAGCAACGTAAACTGTAACAACTGTTGCTGGTTCACTTAATTTGTGTTAACACATCACACTACTTTGCTGTAACACAAATATAAAATGAAATAGGCTGTAATTGGAGTGGGTTTGCTATTAATGCTGTTCCAAAATCCAGTTGTTTGCTTGCAGCTGCTTTCTATTACTAAAAGTTCTGCCAGTCCATACAAAAATTTCACAATGTCTCCTCTAGCATCTTTAATCTTTTCTGTGTTGGAATACTCTTGCTAAAAACCTGAGTTACATTCAGCTCTTGTTTTTAGTTAATGATTGAAGCAGTGTGAGAAACTTTGCATGTAGCATCGGCTTAAGTCTCCTAGAGGCTATCCCTAGGCTTTGCATCTATCTGACATTGAAGCATAAAATTGATGCTTCTCCTGCTATGAAAAATCGAAATTACTGATGTCAACTTAGCTCATAAGGTTATTGTCAGTAACTGCAGAGTCTAATGCTTATTCACAATAACAACAGCAAAGTCACATTTGCATCTCATTCATGACGTTACGGTAATTATGCTTCAATTGTGCCTATGATGTCAATTGCAGGGAGACGAATGTGTTGACCAGCCATTTCTACCCCATGAGGCTTACATATAAGAGCCTCATCAACAGAACATTGCTGCTGAAATGAGTTAGTAGGCCTCCAGGCATGTAGAAGCTAACACAGACCTTCTTAGGTTTGCAGCAAAGTCACAGCAGCATGATTAATAAGCCATTTAGTTGTTATTTGAATCTTTTGTTTCTTTGTTTGATGCATCAATTAAATTTCCTCTGGGCTCCTCCTTTATATAAACATATATTTTATTAATTACAGGGCTCTTGTCTTTCTGTAATATGTTTATTTTGTTCTAGATAAGTTGTCACAGAGGACATGAAAGTGAGCCTCTGTCAAGATGATGTGTTTGAGACAATCAATATTGCTGGCAAAAGAAGAAAAACCCTGGGTTTCAACAGTAGGAAAACCGTGGCAGGTCTCATTAAGCCTGTAAATTATTCATATTAGTTAAATGTGATTATCTAATTGCGAGCTTGACGTACAACAGAAACCAAGAGGATGTCGGGCTTTTGTCCTCCCTGGCTGTGTCTGTTTTCCCAGCATTGTGTTTAGATTATTCTAAATGAGGAGAGACAGCTATAAAAGTCTGCAATTTTGGGCTGAAAACACATCGAAAAGTGAATCAAATGATGCTCAGACTAGCAATATGGAAAGCACAATGCTGTAGTTACATAAAGCTGCAATTCTGTAGATTATTTTGATAGAAATGTACATGATGTGAATATAAAAAAATCTCTTCACCGTGCTGCTTTGGCTCCAGACAGAAAACAACATTACTGATTTAAATACAATAGGAAAATGTTTTGTCCTCAAAGGATGAATCTGAATTATAATGCTGATTCTTTATGGGCCATGTACAAAGTTTCTGTGACATGTCTGCAATGCTTAATGGCATGCCATGATAGATAAAAACAAAAAAGTCAGTTGTATCCACACATACATCAAGATTTATCCTCAGAACTTTTAAAACTTTTCATCATGAAATAACACCAGCAAAGTGAAAGTTTTACATCATCATATAAACACGCATTTGTAATTGCAAATGACAAATTCGAATGATTTTGGAGAAGATCTGACCCCCCAAGGAAATTGACATTTAAATGTAGGACTACGATGCCTCAACAACCACTGAACTGACTGCCATGGACATCAACTTTGCTGATTCGTGAATTCATGTACAAATTGCCATGCACCATTTCATGCAACTTTTGTTTGAAGATTTTGGCTCCAAGTAACTTTAGCTGTTTCAGTATTTCTCTAGTGTTCCTTGTCTGTTCCAGAGTGGCTCATTCATCTTCTGTCCGACAGGTCTCCTTCACATGAGCCAAGTTCAGCCAAAGTCCCCTGTGGAATACAAACCTTAGCCATTCACCTGTTTGCCCATCATCCTAGCACCTGCCAAGGACAACCAGCCCCCCCCCATCACTACAATCTTATTTTAGTCTAATTTCTTTTCAAACCATAGGCCTGAAGAGTTCATATTGGATCATCTGTGGATCAGCCAACCATTCTAAACTTACTCTCATCTCCTTCAGAGATTCAGCCTCCTCCTGACTGGACTTTTTTTTAAATCATAAGATGCATGTTATTCCGTGTGGTTGTTCTTTGTTATTACCGGTTTCTTCCTGTATGCACTAGTATCTGTGTTTATTTCAAAGTCATAGCCTGGGATGGGAACTATGGAGCCACTTTGATTCTTGTGGAGTGCGTACATACAGAAGTAATTCAGCCCCAGGCTGTATTATTGCTGACTTAACTAATCACATATTTTCATGGATTTGCATAGCATAAATTGACGCCTTGCACTGTGTACATTCAACTCTAGTTATGGTGGCACTTATTTCTGGGTGTGCAGAGAATTAATCATTGTTTTAAAAAACTCAGACTAAATCTTCCAAAGGATGTGAACTTTTTAAATAGAGACTAAATAAATGGTGCTTTGCAAATACAATATCAAAGGTCTACCACCACAACAAAAATACAATGCAGAAAAATAAAAAAAATTAAAAAAAAGCACCAATGCACGTATTTATTAAAGGGAGTTATAACTCTTGGAACCTGAGCATCATCGTTGAAAGATGATCTGTTGTATTTAAACAAACTAAATATTAAGTAAGACTTTGTAAAAGCTAGCAAATGAAAACTGCTTGTCTTTCAATTATTTTTGCACATTGTTTGCCATTTGTTTATACCTATGTAGACTAAGGTTGCCATTTGAGGGATTTGATTTACAATTATGGCCCTCAAGGATAATGAAAACAAGAGAATCAGCACACAAAGATTATTATGCTACATTCCCTTGTGCAACAATAGTTCTATTTTGTCTTCTGTGATGAATTTAGCGCACTTCTTTTACAGTGGAAATTTTATAACTAAAGCCAAAATCTGGTCTGAGTTGACTGGAGTAGAAATGGGAGACAGTGAGTCAGAACAACTTCTGGAAACTTTTGGCAGACAGTTACTCCTCATAGTCTCACGGTAGGTTTCAAGGTGTAGCCCAGTTGGTAAATTAACCAAAGTTTAAGTTAAAAAAAGAAAAAAAGAAAATAATAGTTAGATTTATTGAAAAATAATTGTTAGATTACTCAGAAAAATCCTTAGCTGCAGCCCTAGATTTAAGAATATTGACTCTGTGTTGTTTCCTTGTCTGTTCAAAATCAATACATTTTTCATCCTCCAGATTCAAGCCTTGTTCCCGAGAACATTTTTATTTTACAGCTTTGGATGAATTCTTTGAACAGTAAATGGGTTTCAGTGCCTTACACTGAATGCACATTAGGTTCATTTTTCCCTCGGGGAAAAGGCTTGTGAGTGCACCCCCAGCTCTGTGTTTGCTAACAGAGTATAAAGTCACAGAGAGGGTAAATATGTTCTTAAGCTCTAATTCCACTTCTCCCTGTGGATGCTGAAGGCCAGAGGGTCTGAAAGTTCGGGAGAAAAGACACTGGGTAATGACATCTGGTCTGCTAACGAGGAACAAAACACAGCCATGAGAAACATAAAATACAAAGTATTTCATTTAGCTTTTCATCTGTTGTTTGGCTTTGTGTGTATCTATACAGTGATGTGTTGTTAGATGTGTTTGTGAGCTAATTCTTATCTTTGTATCTTATAGCTGATTTGGGGGTTTTGCCTGGAGCTTAATTCTATTGTTTCTTTTCTTTGCTGTTTGACCATGTTGGTTTGCAAATGCACTGCATTAGTGTACGTATATACTGTACTTGTACTTCCACATTTACAGACTCCAATCAATGAATAAACCCTAAAGAGATATAATACACAAGACTTAACTACTAAGAAACTCAGAAAGTAGGACAGACACACACATACACACAAGCCAGAAGTCAGCATCTCAGACATATACATGATACAAAGTGAGTGCCAAAGCCAAGCCGTAGAAGCATGCTCCATGGATTTTCCACCCTCTGGTGATTTTTAAACCAAAATACTATAAGTGGAGCAGGGAAAGAAAATAGGAGAGACGGTGATGTTGTGTCTACACATGTTTTATGTGAACATGTATGCATGCACGTTTCCACGTCTAGTTTGTGGTGCGAAAACAGGCTTGTGGTGTTGGTTTTTTCTGAAAAGCTACATGCCACTTCTGAAGGTTACGCCTGTAGCTGCTGCGCTGTTTTCAGGAGCAGAGTGAGGCTGATCTCTCATCTGCGTCTGTTACCTTCACTGTCAGGATGCATTAATCATTAGGCTTTAACTTCTCTGTTCTTGTTTGACAATTCAGTTGGGTCTCACGAAATACAAAGAGAATTAAGCTTCTGCTATTATGAGACCAAAGAGTGTCAACAACAGAGAAAGAAATTAATTCAAACTGGATTAGTGGATAGTGCTTGGGTCCATGTGCATGCAGCAAGCAGTCTCAGCCTCCCTGTTTATAAATTCAGTGCTCTTTGGAAGTTTTAACCACTGGATAGAGTTGCGTATTGATTGACTTTATGAGCGCAACAAGGGATCTTGGCAGAGAGACAACAATGCATTATGTAGTATAGACTGAATAGATAAAGATTTCTTGATTGAACTTGAGCTTATTCATGAATAAAAAAGGAATTCATGGGAAATCAGGCACAGAGCATTCATACATATAAAGGAATTTTCTGATATTTTATTAATAATGACTAAATGGTGCTCTTAATGATCCTGCCCTGATTAAACTGAACAAACTTAATCCATTAATCGGGCTGAACCTCGTGTGGTGGTCTAGTTTTAGAGTCTTGGGGCAGTGATGTATGTGTTTTTGGCTTTGAAAGGCAGGTGTGCATCTGATAGTATCTTGATCAATTGCTCTGTTAATCAGAATCTGTTGAGGCTCAGCACAGATAAAGATGTGGAGGGAAAACAAAGGAGACAAGAAGGTATAAGAGAGCAGCTTCCTGTCTGTCAGCTAGATTTTAAAGAGAAATATTTACAGATCTGGTTAAACCCAGAGAGACACATACCAACAAACAGAAAGTCTTAGAAACACTTCTTTAAAGCATGGCTTTAAACTTGGCACATCAGCAACACAGTATTAAATTCCCTTTTGAGTAAATTGTAAACAGAGAGTGCCACACTGAAATTGTAACCATAGTCCTAAGATACAAATCCCTCTTAAATGATCACCTTACCATATGTTGGAAGATAAAGAAGCTGTTATTTGGTTACTTAATGAAAGCAACAGAGTCAGCGTGTGGAATAATACATTCATGTCAAACATAAACCACAGAATGACAGATACAAATGATTTAATTTAACTGTTCAAGATCAGTCTAATAAACTGGACATCATGAACTTTACCTGTCTCGGCGTTCTTTCTGATTTACTCCTGCACCACTCCCAGTCTGTCAGCTCAATTTTCCGACACTCCTCATGCGACAGCCTCCTCTCTGGCCCATCAAACACTGATGACGTGTCAATCAGACTGTGATCCTGCTCCCGATGATGAGAGGGCAGCGAGGGGGCACAGCGGAATTCCTCATCATCCTCGTAGTTCACATGGGGGAGTGGAGGACAGTCAGCCAGCACCTCCCCTCCGCGAGCCACTGACTCCAGAAGGCCTGCATGAGAGGAGCTGTCCACCGGGCGTGAGGTGCTGAAATCAAAATTGGGACCCAGCCTAGAGAGCCCTCCACTTTCTAGTGCATCAAGGTGGGTGTTTGGAAAGTCACAGTTAAAAAGGCTATGATAAGTGGGCTTTTCTATAGGAGGGCTGCTCTGAGACTTGGCGGCATGCGACAATTTGTACACCCCAGAGCCTTGATGGAAGGAAAGGTTGAACTCAAATCTTCTTTTCATCACTGTAAGGAATGTAAAATGGGAATAATTTAATTACAGCCTCAGACCACAGCAGAAGAAAACACATTGAGAAATATGTTCAAGGATTTATTGTGTAAAGATGCACTGATGGCACATCATTAGCCAAATTTATCATCATCTATACCTGAGGGTTCCTGTTTTGGATCCCGTTTGCAGTTAATGAAGCAGCCACATGGCATGTGGATCCAACGCTCAGACAGCACGAACAGCGGAGTGACCGCAGGTGCAAGCAGAGTAAGAAAGAAGCTCAGAGTCTCCAGGGAGGAGCTGCGTGCGTTTACCGCATGTCGTATGAGTACCAAAGTCTGTGTGCAAAAGATGAGGAAATTAATTCACAAAGGAGAGTGATTCCAAAAACATATGGAGAGAGACACATAGATTAGAAAAAAATACACAAACACTCACTCACACTGAGCTATTTTTGCTTTTCTTTTTCTTATGCTTTTTTTTTTAAACATATTGATTGTGCCTGAGCCAAAACACAACATAAACAGAAACATTGGATGCAATATCAAAATTTACTAGAGTATGCTATCTTAGAAATGTAGTGTTCCTTTGAAAATTAGTGGTCCAGCAACAGGTGCAGACTTCAACTAATACTTACCCCAAAAAATAAGCAAAAGAGAGCAAGTCTCAGATGATTTGTCTTTTATAGTTGCTTCCTTAAGAAAAAAATCTGTTCCATAGAAAAAAACTTAAAATTTATAGCATTTCTCACATAATTAATGATGCAATCATGCCAATAATAATAAGATAATAACAATAGCAAAGAACATATGTGTAAAATAAGTAATTAATAAACAAAGTGGTAAAACACAATCACAAAACACAAAACAAAATGTCAAAACCAGATCAATAGGAGAGAAATAAATGTAAGTAAAATACCGATTACGAATACTAATAAAGATATGTAATCTCTTTTGTGGATAAACACAGATGGCAGGAACCTTCCCCTTCTGGTCTTTTGTGCAAAAAGGGGCAGCTAAAACCAAACAGTTCAGCTTATCTTCCCTCTAAGAGAAGAGATTATAAATAGCCTAAAATCAGAATAAGCCGCATGTCTTTTGAGGGTAACAAGGGGTTCAGTTTAAAGGGACTTCATTTTATATTCTGAAATAAATGGAAAAAGATGTTCCCAAATGATGAGGTGGTTCCACTGTTTGCATTGGAGTTTTATGAATTTTCAAACTGTCACTTCAACTAAACAGTCAGATGATTTTATTATACGTGAAAATTTGACCCATTTCCCGAAATATCTAATTCCCAATAAATAAAGCCCAAATATGAATTTGCGGGGTATTCCGGAGTTATTTGTTTGTTTCTTTTGCCTTCAGTCACCTTATGTGATTTTGTATTGCTGCTTACCATCATTGGCATCCATAAAATAACCCGGACGACGGCCAGAATCATGGAGAAGCGCTTTTGTGCAAACACCACTGGTGTATCCCCAACAGTAGCTGCCTTCTGCCCGCCGACAGACACTGGGGACACACAGCTGTCCTCTTTCTCTCTGAGCTCTGTCCCGCACGAACTTGGGCTCAGTTCGTTGTACGCACCAAAACTTTTGTTCAGACTGTCCCGGGAAAAAGACTGGATATCACACAGAGGAGCGGAGCCACTCAATCCCCTCGCCATATCCAAGTAACTCGGGTACAATAAAGTCCTCTGGGGCTCTCGGGAGCACAGCAGCTCATACGTGAGTGAGATAAAGAAAAATAGCAAACCGCAAAAGCACAGGAAATACAAAGAAAAGAGCAGCAGGATGTAAAAACTGTCACTTTCTGGGAAACACCCGAGAGAAGCCGGCGTAAAGCTCCCCCATCCACACAAAGGTAACACACTGACGGTCAGGCTGACCGCCCACACACCGGCAACAGCCCACATCACTCTCAGGGGCCGACGGACAGACTGAAGCACTCCAAATCTCTTGGTGACATAAAAAGTGTATGCTGCTATGAGACAAGCCTTCATGTTGCTGGAAACACCCTGGAACACGTACAGAAGTCCAGATAAAGTGCACAAGCTGCCCGACCTCTCACCTCCACGCGTTTCCCACTGAAGGAGCATGAACAAGGAGAGTGGAACCACGCTGAGCAGGTCGTCCACCGACATGGAAGCCACAATGACACACAGGGATGTTTTTCTCCTCATGCGGAGGAGAGAGAGCAGCGAATACACACCTCCGACTAAAGTAGCTGCGGCGATGGTTACGCACAAACTGAAAAGAAGCAGGCGAATTTGCCTCTCCATCCCGGAGGAGTCTGTTGTGTCATAGCTGGCTGTGTAAAGGTAGCTCTGGTTTGGCGCCGGAGAGCTGTGGTGCGTCGTGGACATCTTCGGGAAATTAATTTCCTCTTCTCTTTTAGCACTTTTCAATCAGTCAAATCAGACTCATTCGCTTGTAAAGTTCACCGCGCTGCGAATATGTGGAGATGGCATAACATATCCCGCGTTAGAAAGAGAAAGAAAGGAAACAGTGTGGCGACGAGGAGAGAGAAAGACTGAAAAACGCACAATCCCACTTATCCATTCGGGGACGCACGGGGAACCAGACCTTTCTGGTCCCCTGGATGAGGAGCTTGCAGTACCTTGTTGGCTGGCACTAGTGTTCCCGGTTCAAACGGCGTAACCAGAGCATCTCTCGTTTCCAGCAGCCGATTTACGCGCTTTCGTCATCGCCGTTTCCTTTCACGCCAGTCATTTGAGGGATGAGGCAAAAGCTACTACTACTTGAAGTCCTCGGTGGAACCGGTCCGATGCATCAGGCTGCGTTTTCATTTGTGTCCTGTTTAAACCCTTTTCCCTGGTCATGCCAGTAGGACACTCTTTCCCTTCACTGCCACCCTCGGTGAGTGACATTTAGCCATAACTGCATACAAATAAGAGGAAAGAAGAAAAAGATTTATGTTTGTGTTCAAAGGGAGCAGCAATTTGTGCTCTATTTTATTTGAAAACTACAACACATATAGTCTTTCTCTACATGTTAGTTTCAGCACATTATAAACGTTTAATTAAATCATCCTTTTGAGCTAAATTGCATCAGGAAACCAAATACCAGGGTTAAACGCAAAAGACAAGCACACATTTGTTTAAAAACAAACAAAAAGACCCCAAAACATTCAACAGTATCTCGTGATGCTGGTCACTGGCTGAATACAGAGGTCAGCTTGCTGTAATTGCAAAGGCTATTTGTGTGTTTTTATTTAGCGACGTGAGTCATACAACTGCCAGAGTGAAGAAACAATCACAAAACTAAAGGACAAAGGACACAGCAATGAAAACAGTTACAGAAAAAAACGTAACCTTGCTTCGCTCATTCAAATGGAAGCAGAGCTGCAAAAGTTTCTCACAATCATTTCTGCTAGAGGTGTAATAAATGTGAATGATTAAGCTCAAATCAAACACCTGATCTTTTTGTTAGCTAGGTTACTCAGGGTCAACACTGGGAGATGCAACCATCCAGATAAGTCCTACAGTTAAACAATTTATCAGTGATAGTCTTGCCTGTGTGATCATGTCTGTATGTGTTTGTAAATCCTTGTGTCATCCCTCCCTGTGGTGTTCAAGGATTTTCAGGCTGAAGGATGCCTCAGTTTGTTCATATGGTTCATGGGTGTTCATTTATCCTCATGAGCTCCAGCAAACGCAATACTCCATCTGTTGTTTTTTTGTTCATTATTGCTGAGAGATTTTTGGACTCTTGTCCTTTACATACCAATTCATTTATTTTAATTTCTCAGGATATCATTATCCGTGGATGCTCAGCTGTCTTTGCCTTCTGCATTCACTGAAGCAAATCCAAACATGAATGCACCTAACCTCAGGCCTCAAAATTAAATCTGAGTTGGAGCTAAGTGACTTGCAGCCAGTCTAATGACTTGACTCTCTCGGGCCACGAGGACACTGACAGGAACATAAGAGGGGTGAAAACACAATTCACAAGGGTGCATAAACACCAAAACACACACACACATGAGGCACACAAATTTACCATCTGAGATCAGCATCACACATCAAGGTGACCTACTTTGTGTACATGCCTATGTGCTTGTGCGTTTTGCATGCATAGCTGGTTCATGTGTGGAAAAGGTGAGAGTGCAGCTGAGTAAAGATTTTCACAGACAAGTGCATTGGTGAGGAGTTAAGTAAATGTAACGAAAAAGCATCTGTTAGAAAAAAAGAAAAGCTAACACTCTGTCAAAGTAGATCCTGTCATCTGCTAATGGAGGATAGATTCAGTATATATGTTATATCAAAGTATGGTATGAAGAGATAGGTCAGATGGAAGACAGCTGAAAAATATTTACCAAATGAATAAGTTATTAGAATGCAGAAATATATCGAACATACCTCGTAGATGTATATAAAACAGCCTCCTTTTCACTAAATATTCAAACAAATCCAAGCATGCATGCATTTTGGAAACATACTGAGCTTATCTAATCCCAGAAATAAGCATATAGAATTAAACACTTGAGGTGATGAAGATTTTTTTAAATGCATAGTTTTAAAGCATCCAATTTATTTTACATTGATATGACTTCATAGATCAGAAAATATTGCCAAGAGCTTGAAGAATTCATTTTTGTCATGTTTGTAGGAATGAAGTAGTGTATAAATCAGGCTATAAATGAGATAATATATGAACAAACTCTGAAAAAGTTTTCAGAATATAAACAGGAATATAAATGGAAAGTATTGATTATAATACTGTATACATTTTCATTGTTACTATCATTTTTGTCTATTTTATAACATATACCCTTAACCTGGTGGTGTGTGTGCCTATGTTCTGTCCTCATTCGGGTGTGGAATTGACTTGGATTTTGATTGGATTAAGATGAATCGGATCATAAATAGGATTAAACTGGATTGATATCAAACCTGTTTTGTTTATTTTTTCTCTTCAAAGTGCTTTGAGATGACAAATGTTTGAACTGCTGCTGTACAAATAAACCGACTGGAGCTCCAGGTGAAAGTTACTCAATTAAATGAAGAAAAATGTTACTTGTTGATTAAGAAAACTTGTATTCCAAGTTTTCTAAATTCTATGCCTGAATATGCAAATTGTTATGCATTTGTCATCTTTCCACTAATATAACAGAAATATGCCGGGTGAGCGTGATTTTTCTTCTGATCTAAGGAACGGGGATAAATTAGAAAGCAAATTTTATGGTGCAACTTGGACACATCATTTGTGATGTAACATGGTGTTATTCAGTGTTTGAGTATTTCATCTAAATCATATCCCCAGTTTGTATATAGGTGGCATGAATCTCTTTTTTTCTTATCCACAGCAACGATGTGTTTTGTTTTGTCAGCCCAGGCATTGCTTTATCATTAATTCACATACTGATGAATGCATCAAAAGCAATGGTGGGTTCAGTGTCTTACCCAAGGACACTTTGGCATGTTGACTGGGGAAACCAGGGATTGAACAACTCATTGCACTTGGCCTTCTTTCCCTTGAATGCCTCTCCTGTGCAGAACTTCTCTGTGTATATTTATTTACTGCAGGAACGCCTGTCTTGGTGATTCTGACACAAGAATTACGTCAAAGCTGAACACAGTTGTCACTATTATGCCGGGTAATCTGAGCTGTTTCTCCAGTCGGCCTTCACTCCTGAGCCGAGCCAGAAGCCCCCCCCCCCCACCCCTCTGGCATTGAAGCGTTTTGCTGGTTGTTGCTGCCTACTCAGAGAGATCCCTGCACTGATGGCCTCAGTGATAACCCTCAGTTCCCTCAGTTTCCATTGATAATACCACTTTCCCAAAACCTTTGGGCAACAACTCAGGGTCTGTACCAGGATTCCTCTTTTCTGCCTGGCAAAGACATATTAGAAAAGGGAATTTTCCTGGAGTGCCTGAGCTTTCAACGAATGTGGATCAGGACTTCTTCCGGTCTAATGCCAACTCCCAGCAAGTCCATGCCTCTTGCAGTGGCATCCCAACCAACCTTCTGGTGCGGGATTCATCCACGTCTGCATGGAAAAAGAAATATATCTTTTTAAATAGATGATGGAAGGATAAACAGAGTTTGGCCTGTTTGAACACTGACAGCAATATTAAATCTGTTAACATGATAGAGTTTATTGTGAAGTGGCCCGTGCAGTGTGAAACGAGGACCTTCATGGCCAGAATTGTTCTTGTGTTAAAACAAAGAAAGATATTTGTTAGAAGCTGACATTTGCAGCATCTGGTTTCTTTGCTCTGTCCTTCAATTAACTTTTAATGAGTCTCATGAAATCAAACAAAATTACATTAAAACTAACAGGGCAAGAGTTTAATTTGAGAATACAGCCATCTTACAGCATCTAATAAATCATTCATCTGTGATATTGGTTTGGAAATGAAAATGAAACCATGGAGATACCATGAGGTAAAATGGTACAGTTCATTAGGATCATAAAATGGAAGCAGTTAATCTATGAATGACTATAATGTGTTGTACAAATAGCCTTCAAGTTCATTATTAATGTGCTGTGTTCCATGTGCTGTACTGTGTGCTCATATTTGCATTCATGTTTGTGCAAATCACACTGCCATTACCCTGTTACTTACTGGCCTCTGGTGGTGCGTCCCAAATAAACACAACTAGTAACTTTAAACTGTAGAACTACTGGAGTGCACTCCCTTCCTCCCACCAAACCTGCATCCACCCACACCTGCCTGCACGCACACACACACACACACACACACACACACACAAACACACACACAGCGCTCACATTGCTTCTAAGTGCATCATTATCCTGAGTCACATCAAATATTAATGAGGCAGTGCTTGACACAGAGATTCAGAAACAGGGACAGGATGGAAATTATATTTGCGTAGAAGAAAGAAGTAGAACTGAATGAGAAAGGGATGATGCATAGTTAGGACCATGAATCTGTAATAACTCAACCCCTTATTCTCTGCTGAGGTGCTCTTTCGGGGTGGAGCACGTTAAGTATTGACACGCTTTATATTTGAAGTGCTGCATCCTGTTGCCTATATTTGCGCATCTGGGCTAAAAAATAATGCTGTTTTAAAATAAAAGTATGACTTTTAGAAGCAAATGTAATTGTTAAAGAAAAATGATAAGTCAGTTCAGCATAGACTCAATGACTGGGATGTCCATTTCTGGTCCCTTGTACACACTGACTACATTGTGGGCCGTACCTGATCCAGCATGCAGAGCAAGTACTTTCCCTTATCTTTGGGTACGGAGCTGTGATGACACCCAATAAAAAAATATAACAGCAAGAACCGCAGAGTAATAAAATGATAAAATTCTGTAAACAAACACCAAAGGGAGATGAAAATATAGACCCCTTCCAAAATGATAGAAACTACCACCAGGACCACACAGAAATAGCAAAACAGCCTCACAGATTACAGCTAAGATAAAGTACGCTGTTGAGCTGGCAGTCAATAGATTTTATTTTATTTTATGTTCTATTTAAATGGAGAGCATGAAATTCTTACAGCTTATATTTTGGGCCTGCATATTGTGTTAGTGTGTGTGTTTCAGGAGCATTAGGCTGTGCAAAAAGGCCCCTGAAACAATCCAGCACCTAACAGCGGGTTATACGATACTGGCAGAAAAATAACACGTAGAATGCCATAATCAAGTAGTCGGCATAGTGTACAGAAATATCTATGCAGAATACGGACTGGAGACCCGTTGGTCAAATTGGGAAACATCTCCCAAAGTGATGGAGAAGAGAGAGAGCTAAGATCCTGTGGGACTTCCAGATACAGACCGACAAAATGGTAATGCCAACCAAACGGACATTCTGATGATCGATAAGCAGCAGAGTAAAGCCATTGTGATCGTAGTAGCCATTCAATGGTTATATCAGAAGAAGAAAAAAACACAAGAAACTAGAGAAATACCAAGAACTCCAGGAAGAGCTAGAGAAAGCTTCGAAGGTAAAGGCGACAGGAGTGCCCATGATCATCGGAGCACTGGGAGCAGTGTCCCCCTCACTGGAGCAGTGGCTCTAACCTGGAGAAACATCAGACATCTTAGTCCAGAAGAGCGCATAGAAGCAATCACATCCCATAAAACGTGAGACACAAGAAGACATAAAACAATTAAGACACAAGAGAGCAAAAGATGTGCCAAGTGCTCGGTCTACAATCAATAAATTAATCAGTATAGGTGCAAAATAGCAGCAGCACAGCGTAGTTACCTCTTCCTCTCAGTAGCATTCAGAGCCTGGATGGGAAAGCTTGCATTTGTGGTTCAGAGAATGCGCTTCGTCCATACAAATGGACTTTTCTTTCTTACTGTAAGCACCCGAACGTTGAACATGTCAATCCAGCTACTTTAGAAGCTGCATGCACAATTCTCCCTTTGGGTGTTATTTTCTTTTATGGCAAGGTTTCCATACCAACACATGATTGAAAAGGAAATGACAGATACATACATACATACATACATACATACATACATACATACATACATACATACATACATACATACATACATACA
>JBBBVU010000009.1:14773677-14796281 GCA_037177055.1 Atherinosoma microstoma | reverse complement strand
CATACATACATACATACATACATACATACATACATACATACATACCTACATACATACATACATACATACATACATACATACATACATACATATATAGATGTGCATCCAAGTGTGTGTGTAGCTGTGAACCAACAATTTATGTGAAATTGTGTGTGGACAAATGTAGGAAAACATCTGTGCACATGAAGTGGCGCCATGTATCATACATGAGGTAGTGTGCTGGAGAGACTTTATAGCATATTCACATTCCATTATTCATGCACTGAATATATTTATATAAGATTAAATACAGTGGAAGCATAAAAAGTTAACAGAGAGAATAAAAAGCCTCTTTATGCAATGTTTGCCTATGATCATGTATGTGTATTGTATGTGTCTTTGTTTGTGTGTTTGGGTGCCTTTTTGAGTCAAACTAAACTAACCGTCAGAAATTCTTGTCAGCCTACATTCAATTCACAGCACCCGTTTCCACGGAAACCAATGCAAGAGTTTATGGTCTGACAAAAAACACCTTTTGCTCTGGTTTTTCTTCACTCTGTCCATTTTCACACAAATACTAATGCTCTGTTTACACCAACACTGACTTAGATTGTTTTTTTTTTATTTCATTTTTTTCCAAAAGGGTTGTCAAAGGTGTTCAGAAAGTGTTATGGAAAGGTGGCGTCATCATCACTGATTTACACATCCCTGTTGGCAACAATGTTTTGTTGGTAGGGTTGAGTAGCGACAACAGTCCCTGTTTCCACTGGATCAATCTTTCACTGTCTCTATGAACTGAGATGAGGTTATAATCCACTTCTAGTAAAATATATAGTTTTTAGGCATGTATACATGTCTATGAGAGGATTTTTAGTTGTTACAAGATGAGAAATGAATAAATTCCACCATCAGCACTATGGTTGGGGATTTCTGTTTCAAATCAGCAGAGCACCACCTACAGTCCCAGAATGGTGAGGAAGGCCAGCCTGTATGTTTCATGGAGAACACAGGGGGAACCAATCCTGAGTACTAGCTTGATGTGGCTTTATGGCTAATTTGCATATGCTGTGAGGGAGTAATGGCATGACATGTTAGCGTAAGTTACAAGAAAAAATGTTAGCACCATCTACTGTGAGATGTTTTTTGCTCTTGCAACTGCAACAGAAGTGGATTCACTTTATTTGTAGACATAGTGTCCCATAAAACTGTCAAGTGAAGACACAGATCAGCAATCATCATTTTCCTGGCAACTTCTTTGCAAATTTGACCCAAAAGCATCTGGGTTTTCCAAAAAAATGTATGTCAGCCCTGACGCTGTTATAACCATTTATGTGGACAACACAACAAGTACAGGAGAATATGCCCATCAATCAGGACATGTTTTCTCACTGTCCTGCATTTGTTTGCAATTTTGTGAATCTGGTATACAAAGCTGCGGCCAGTACTGAAGGAGCAACCATAGGGCTCAACCAGCTGAGTGAGCAGTGCATTTATCTGATATTGTTAATAATGGATAGAATATGTATACATGTACAATTAGCTCCATATTTTAACTGGACTTACATATAGTGTAGTCAGTATTGTAGTGGAGTGAACAGGGCTGCCAGTTTTATCTGCTTGTGGGTGGAGCCATTTCAAAATATATTGATAGATCCTCAATCACTATATGAAGAAAGAGTGTAGTTACATCCAGGTTTGAGGTTTTTCATTGCAAATAATTTTGAGGAACAGATTAATTTTATTGGATTGAAAATTGCTGGAGATTAAAAACATCCAAAACTTTACAATTAAAAAGCAACATTATTTGGACTTGTTCTGAGTTTCTTTTTTGTGTGTGGCTGATTTGCATTTAAAAAAAAAAAAAACATTGCCTCAGTGTTGAGCTGGAATAAATCTAAAGCACCTGGTGGAAATGAGGCAAGCCACAGGCTGCCAGCTTACCACAAACATGTTGATTAAATGAGTGGAAAATGTGACAAATGCAGATACTTCCACACGGATGTGTGTGTATGTATAAAAAACAGAAATGGGGATGGAGTATGTTGAATAATAATGTATTAGACTTTCAGTGATGCTTCCCACTATCACTGAAAATATCAAATGAAAAGATAACTTATGGTTTAATGTAGTTTATCTCTCAAAGAGACTTTAGAGAAAATTGAAGTCTTTGACAAGTACTGTTGAATCTGCTGTGATAGCACAATGTGAAGTTTATGGACCATTTCCAGGCTTTGATGAAACCACTATCTCTGGTTGTTTAAAAAAAAAAAACAGGAAGCCATTTAGTGACTCCATAGTTGCAAATTCTATGTGTGGCAGGGAAAATACACATCCAGGAAACACACAGTAGAGGGGAGCTGTATGTTCAAATCAGACACATAAGGATGAGACAAAATGGGACGAAAGAGCAGCAAAACAATAGTAAAAACACTTTAACTGAGACTAAATTTAAAAAATCTAATAGTTTGGCTGCTGTGTTGTAAAGTGGTAACATTCAGTGAACCAGGAACATCGGCACCACCCAGCAGGTTGGATTAGTTCACGATGACTTCTTCGTCAAAACTCATTTGTTCATTTGAAATAATAATTTTAAGGTAAAAAGGCTCAGCCCTGGTCTTGCGAGCTTCTATCTCAGATACTACTTCATATCATCTTTTCTTTTGCTCTGGCATGATAAATATGTAAAATTATTAAGCTAGATATAGATAAATTAATGATGAATGGGAATACTTTTATCTCACAGTGACAGCGTGCAAAGGAACAACTCCAACAATAGCATCAACAATAGATCACAAAGCTAATGCAGGAAAAGGAAATGCAAACCAAGTGTAAATTTGCCAGAGATGTGCAAGAACTAAGTCAGAGCACTAACTGTTATCAGTTACATTCAAGATGGAAAAAAAACATGGAGTATTATACTTTTCTAAACAGATGCGCTCCAACAATAGCTTTAGAGAAGTAAGTTAATTAAGGATTGGTTGTTCCTGATGACCCATTCTAATTACCAAAAGCTTGTCTCAGACCTTTATTAGATATCTTTGGACTTGTAACAAGATTTGTAAGTTTATTCTTAAACACCAAATTTTGGTTTAATCTTTGAAGTTGGACTGTTGATCCTCAAATAATATACCGGTACTGTAGTGTCAATATGGCATTGAAAATACAGTTTTATCTACATCAGTGAGAAATCTCTTACTACCACTGCAAAGAAAAGGAGAGTTGGTTTCTCAGAGTTTCTGATTTGTCCACCAGATGGACCTGTTGCACTGTGGAAAAGCCTGCTGATGTAATGAAACAGCCTGAGTCAAACGTAACCTATAATTCACCACTCAGAAGGAATAGAGTGTCTAAAACCAAAGCCAGTATTATCTTAGTTCAACTTGAGATAAAACAACATTTCTTTCTTGAACATATATTTGATTGACTATAAAATTGTAACCCTGCTATCATTTTTATGGGGACTCCAGTTCAGCTACACAGGTCTTAATTACATAAAGTCCAAGATGAGCCATTGCTGCATAGAATCAATAAATGTGAAGAGTTGGTTGTCAGTTTGTCTGTTTGTTGACAGTTTCTCCCTGTGATTTCTAAACTTTATCCCAACAATCTACACAGCTCTAATCAGCATAATGAATTTCCCCCATCATGCCAGGCCTAATGGAACCAATTACTTGTAGAAAACAGTTTAAAAAAAAAAAAAAAAAAGTCAAATCAACAACCAGCAGAGAGTAATTTACCTGGATAGTTAGAGATAGAACCAGAGGGAACCTATGTAGTCCTTTTGAGCCTTTATGCAGAGAAACTAATGATGATGGCTATTATTTGTTTTCCTTCTCATTATACTGAAAGACAGCAATAAGTGATGGGAGAGAGAGAGATTAAAGGAGAGCATTAAAGAGATGTGATGTGACAAACCCATCTGTTTTTATTTGCATGTATATTCATGTTTGCATATGCGTTTGTGAGTTGCCAGTGAGGTTTTCTATCTTTCCATGGCTATCTGCATGTTGTGTGTATGTTTCTACATTAATGAGCAGACTGGAGATTTTCATTAAGGCTCCATTAGTACCTCCTTCCCCCCCTGGGCTTCATCTTACCCCTCATTCATTCTTCTGATGCAGTAACCATAGAGAGGCAGATACAGAATGGTAACAGACATGCTTCTCTGTCACAGGAGTTCAGTAAACTGCAGGATATCTGTCACAATTTTCAGATGAAACTAACTTGCTTGAACTTATCTGTCAAATTGGGGGTTAGATTGAAATCATCAGCCTTAAATGAGTAAACGAGGTTTAAAACAAACAAAGAAACCATTTAATTAATAGGCATTAAACATTTTAAATCAAGAAAGAATGCCTCAGCTAAACAAAAAACTGAGTCCCTATGTTCCGTGTAGTAGTAGCCTTTCATCCACACGATGCTGACAAGCATGGATGGAGAAACTTTTAAAACCCTCTGAAGCAGTTATGCAATCCAACTACAGTGTTCTTCAAAATGCTGCGGAGGGGCAGTGACTCCCCAACAAGTTAACTGGCTGCAGATTTTATCTTGGGAAGTGTGTTTTCAATCTTGGCCTTTCCAATCCAGCGCACATCTCAGATGGATAAGCAGTTTGAAAAGTTTGGCACGGCTCAAGAAAAAAAAAAAAAAATCACTTTTAAGGATCACTAAAAATAACATGTAAGTTTCACCTCAGGGATCCCTTTAAGTTTCTAAACTTCAGCTAAAACATTACAGAGCAATGGCATTAGCATCGATGGAGAGCCCAGATCACCCAAAAGCTCTTCAGACACAATGAAGAGATAGAAAAGACCTTGCAGCAAGTGATAATTATCTGTCTGTGCTGCCTGCTGTGTGTTTCACCCTCAAGCTGCCTTCCCTTAATTCTTGCAGAAATGTAGCTACTCATCATATGCTCACTTACTGCCAAGAAAGATAGAAAACACTAACAGTGGTGGATAATTTGTCCATATTTGCGCTGACTGTTCAAAGTCAAATAGAGTGAAATATTTCCTGTCAGATAATATAGGCCAGAGGCATAAATAGGACAGGAGGAGGTAACTATGAATATGTAAACCCAAACAGAAGTGTAGGAATGCCAGAGGTGGTCAGCAGATCATGTTGGCATGTTTAAATAGTGGTTGAAACAGTACAATGTCCCAATGCAGAAAACAGAAACCAAGGTGACCACATGAGCCAGTGTTGTTATTCACACAGATTTTTGTCAGAGTGTTTGTCAACCAGCCCAAAATACTGCAGTAAGTAAATCAAGGAATCTTCATTCTCCAAGGGGGGAAAAAAACTGTCTTGAACTCAATCTAGACATGTTCCACATTTGGATTCACTTAAATCTCTTTTCAGCATCAGGATTATGGGCTAAATCCCAGATCTGCATTGTAACGTGCCCACATTATACCACTGCTTCCAGATTCCTGCAGAAGCATGGAGCATGACAATAACACAGTGAACATAAAGATGCAAATGTATATATCCTGTGTTGAAATTAGATTATTGGTGACAAAGATAGAAACTACTGTACATTAGTGAAGTATCTGGTAAATATTGTACTCTTATTTTGGTAAAAGTACAGTTTGTAATCTAGACATGTTTATATTTGATACATTTTAGCTTACTGGAAATTCAGTGATTATTGAGAAGGCTAGAAATACATACCTGTGTTTTCTTTTATAATCATTATTATGCTGTCATTTCTTATTCAGGACATTATGCCTGTTATTAAACAGTTTTTCACTCATTTTATAATAAAAGACTTCTCTACAGGAAAATATGTGTAATCATTTTGACAGCATCACTGAGTTGAACAGATACTAGTCATTACATGAGTCAGAATGTAAAGGAGAAGTCACAAGGTCTGCTTGTACAACAACCACAGATTGATTTGTTCTAGAAATTTCAACTATTTCAGAGAACTTGTGACTTTTAACAAATTTGTCATTACTAATTTAGTGCTGTTCCTGGAAAGTTGATTGTTGTTATTCCTTTCAATGAATTGTTACTCATACATATTAGTAACTCAATATAGCAACATTAGTCAAAGTTATTGGTCATAGTAATAGAAGACTTTGTAATATTTTCCATTTCAAACCTTGCTTTTTTAATTGTCTTTGCAATTTTCCATGAGAAGTTCTCACTGCAAATTATTTTGCTTCTCATTCCTTTTGACTATACCGGACAAGTCTTTCTGGAAGTACTTGTGCTGCACTTTCCCTCTGGCAATGTATCAGATGTGTCAGATGGTAAGTAACACAGTCAGTAAAAGTCACTCCCAGATAGCAACAAATATTTGGCCAAACATAGCCTATAGCTGCAGTTTTCTTTGGCCCACATTTAGCCTTGAATAACAACACTGACTCAGGAGGACAGCTTATACTCTGACATATGCCCCAGACATGTCCCAAAACTGTAGTTTCTGTGAGCTTTTTGCCCTCACCTGGCCCTCACAACACATGGCAGAGCTGCAATTAGACTCAAGTGTGGCTGTTATCTCCCATGCTAAGTTATTATGACTAATTAGAGCTATGGGGAAGGATTTTTGTCTCATTGCACGCTCAAAAACACATTAAGATGCTCACATTTATGAATGGGGACACAAATGAACATTAATTTGTAAGATTATCTGCAGTTCATTGTGCTTATTGGCATTTGATAGAATGAAAGCTCCACAATTCCCCTGCCTCACAACAAACATGGCAGGTCCAGATTTTTTTGCAATCAATTACACATAAATGCAGCTGTGGCAGCCAAATTCTTTTCAGAAGAGGAGCCTTGTCCCTGGTACAGTGTGGAATCTAAGGAGTAACACACACTGTACTGAACCAGCAGGACCCAGTCCAGGAAATGATCACACCAAATCCTAGATCAAAGTGGTTGTAGAAGCAATCAACTTGACCTGTTTGACCTCCAGGTCTCAGCATGTGAGGGTCCTTGGGGGGGACGTTTTGTGTGTGTGTGTGTGTGTATGTGTGTGCGTGCATGCGTGTGTGTGTGTGTGTGAACATTTGTTCATACTAACATGAAAAGAAACTGTTTAGTTTCATATCCTGCCTTTTACCTGCTTATTGCTGGGATAGGATCCAGCCCTCCTGAGACCCTGAATTGGAATAAGCGGTATAATGAATTAATTAATGTTTAGTTTCAAGAAAAAGGCCACATTGTCGGGACACAAACTACAGAGAGACATTAAGAAAGTTTATTTTGTCTCCCATGCAAATCAATCCTTTTAAACCTTTTTTTATTTAATTTTCATTTTCTATCTCTGGTTGATTATGTTTAAGCATGTAAAACTACTTGAAAAGGTTCAGAAAAACATTAAGGTTTGCCTTGAAATAGATGCCAGAGTACCACATGTTGGCACAGTGACTCCTGTCAACCTAAAACAAGAAAAAAAAAATTCTTTATAAATTGTACTGGGTGTTACGGAAAGAAAATATATACATGACACACTGGTTGTGAGAGATAATGATGATAATCAACCTAACGTTTAGTTGATAAATTCAATTAAATAAAAAAAAACATTACAACAACAACAACATATTTTTGCAAATTTTCTGAAAGCCATAGTTTTATTATAAGAATGCAGGTGTCAGGATCACACTGGCTAAAACATATCCATTTAATATTAAAAACACATTTAAAAGTAAGTGCTTACAAACCAAAAAATAATTCTAAAACAAAGTAAAGCACCCATGAAATGCCATGCCACACTGTATAGCCATGATGTGCACAGCTGAGCAATAACCCTGGTCATCCGACATGGTTAATGTGTTATATCTCACTGCTTTTGTAAGAACAAAAAAGGAAATATGCAAAAGTTTGCTCATTAGTAACCGAGCAGACTTGTCAGCTACACACTCCATCTTCTCTGATAACTTTTTTTTTCTGTGTTGCCGCAATTTCAATAATGTTGTTCCACAAATATTAGCTTCAACACAGGTTACCTAATACAGGAGTTGCATCCAGTTATTTCTATTTTCAGTTTCTGCTATTTAAAACATAAAAGGAAACTCCAGACAGAGGCAAAGAAACCCTTCCTGAAACTATCTTATGAATGTAGATGGAGAATGACGAACAGATATGTACTGTTTCACCGAGGGAAAGGAGCAAAAATGTGTCGTGTTTCCATCCCGGCCAATATGAGCTGGAACTGACACGAGAGCTGATTATTCTCTGTCTCTTACTGAATACAAACGCAGATGTCAGAGGATAATGGGGGGGAAAAAGTGTGGAAGTTGTGGCTTTTATAGTTTATGCAATCCTTATCTTGACAGTCACGTATTATCTGTCACAGATCATTTAATCATTCACAGCAGCTGCCTGTCAGATGCACTGACAGGCAGCTGCTGTGAAAACTTTCTGTCAAAGCCACACTCACTTGTTTATTTCTTGTTTTAGGCTTCATCAAAGGAGAATTCATTCATTTATTCTAGTTATTGAGTTCATAGTTAATTCAGAGCTACTTTTTGTGGAGAAGTCCAACCATCTGATCAAACATTTGTCAACTCGTTCACTGTCTGCCATTGTTTGTTTAGGATGAATCACAGCATACACACTTTTAAAATTCCAATTTCTGAAAAGTGTAAATCATGTCCCTGCTTTTTTAAAAATATTTTTCAATTCTCTCTTTGTCCTCACACAGCCTCTGGGATTTTATGGAGTAGAAAGTTTGGTGTTCATATTTAGGGGAGTGTGAAGATGGGTGGTGTGCGATTGATTTGAGCCAAAATTCCTGAGCTGATTCTACCCCCCTTTCTTTGTTCACAGAACATATTTCCCACTCTTCAATTCCTCCCAAAATACAAAAACATAAAACCAAACTATACACCTGAAGCAGATTGAGCCAGTGTGGAATTTGGGTAAATTTGCTTTTTTTCCGCATCATCGCTCCTTATATCTGGTTCATTCCTCTTCTTGCTGCCTCATGACAGCCACAAACCTCAGTCTAAAGTCCTTCTCTCTCGGTGACAGCGGTAAGGTTCTTAATGTGTTTGTGCTGTATGAAAGTCCTTTACTATGTGGTTGCATTTCTGTCATTCTGTACTTTGTTGATGTGAGCATGTGCATGTTTATTTGTGCTGACAGCAGACTTGGAGTTGAACTGGACAGCTCGTCTGTTGCTGATAGGAGAGTTACTCCCCTGGCAATTCTTGAAAGGAGGTGCTGATAGAACAGCATGACCTTGATCCAAACCAAAGAAACTCCATGTTTCTGCTTCTCTGACATCACAAACCTATCAGTTGAATGTCTTGTTGGGTTAAAAAAAACAAAACTTATCGAAACTGTGACAAACTTGCTGCCTTGTGTGATTCACAGACATTTTTATGGTTCACAGTTTGGGTTATTCACAAGGTTGTTACTCACATTTCTGTTAATGAGTCACATCTATGTTGTTGGGAAATGATTTTCCTTAATGAGAAATATTATTAAAACAAAAAGAGAATGTAAAGTGTTTGGATGTTTATTTCTGTGTTGACACAAATGTGCTTATTCTTGCAGAAAGGCTGTTCAGTGCTGGCTCTGCCATGGGCACAGCGCAATTAAAATCCAACCCTCTCCAGGAGCCCTTGACATGCTGGGTCTACTGACAGTGAGCAGAGCTCAAATAGCCAACATAGAAGGGGCAATATGTTTTATGCGCAGAGCACACCAACACAAAGAAGGAAGATATGATCACAGAGGTTGCACTTGAAGTAAATGAACATCTTTCAGATGCACTAACAGGCAGCTTCTGTGAAGAACTTCTGTCAGTTCAGCCTCATAGATATTCACACAGATGGAAATTCCTCTGAGGGGTCTCACTGTTCATGATCAGAAGCAATGAAACGTGGACAGAATGACTTGTATGAGGTGACACCAGAATAGCCACGCTCAAGCGTTTACAGTGCATGTCACGTGCAGAGCGCATAATTGACAACGGAGCTGCGATGAAAGCACATGTAGAGATGAAGGCCAAAGAAAAAGCCTGTAAAGACAGTTACCCCATATAGTGTTTGTGTTGGCAACTAATGACTGACAGCCCCCATTTTCCACTAGCCATAATAAGCTGACCTACAACCATTAATATTTAGCTTTTATCTTTAATAGGAAAAGTTGCAATCAGCATGCAGTCGCAGTAAAATGACTCCCCAGCAGTCGTGGCCATTGATCAGCTACAAGTGAGATGGAAACATGACACCTGTGTGGACAAGCTTATTTTCATTGAGTGTGAATAAGCAGAGGGAATTTTAAAGCCACATGTTTACTGAGCAAAGCATCTCACACAGAGGCTCCAAATCTGACAGGATCACCAATCCGTGGATAAAAAGAGACTTGACGGATTTTACCAGTTTGCACAGTGGCTGTCAGTTCAGTCCTCGACCTGCTGTGTGGAGCAGACTTCAGCTGTCTAGCCAAAAATAATAAGTAATTTTTCTCAGATGAAGCTTATCAGAAACTGTGGTTCAGCCACAGCCTAGGATAGTCAATCGCCACCCCCAACTGTTGTTGTAACACGGAGAAATAATTTACTCCCCAATTCAATCCTGTGGTGATGGGATCAGATCACTGAGGGTAATTATGCTGCTTCTGGCAATGGTGTAAATTACCCGGAATTTGTAGATATGTCTCTATTTAAAAGATGCCCATGCAAAAAAAATAAAAATATAAATTACCAGGGTAATTGCAATGAGAGCTATTTGAGCTTACAAAGCATCTCACACTTTGTGTTGGAAGGAAGTCAGAGCGGCTGGATGGATAAACATTGGCCTCTCTTTCAGATGGCATATTAAAAGTTCTTTTGCTGTTACAGACTTTTAACATGTCTGTCAATGAGAATATGAGAGGGTCATGTTTGTAACCCAAATATTGATTCCCCCCCCCCAAAAAAAACATATAAATTCAACCAAGCCTCCCATAATTCTGTTGAACTGTCACAAATTTTTTTTTTTTTTAACAGGTTTTTATGGATAAAAGACACATTGTGGACCAATTGTTTTACAGGACTACTTTTACTGGACCCTTGCTTGTGTAACAGGAGCATTTTTGTCAGTATCATCTGCTACTACATGTATGCTGCTAATAGCCAACAGTATGACTTTAAAAATAAATTGCATTAGCAACAGGTCTAAAATAAGCTGTGTTTATGTGAATAACATATGTAGGTACTTGCAAGGGAGAGTGAGTAAAATACATATTCATTTGTCACACCCCGTCCACAGGGACATCTGGTACCAAGGGTAACAGGTTAAGAAATGAATATGTGGAGGTTGGACGATATGGAGGCTATGGAATTATACACATGCATTCCAACCTCAACACTTCATTTATCTTAAGACTTTGTTTTCACTTTAATGAACTGTTTGGTACAAAGATCAGATGAGTTTGGAGATTGGAGTGTCCATGTTATGAAAATTAACAAATGTTTTGGAGGATAAGTAGCACTGTCACATGTGCAAAATCTGAGCATACAAGGGTTTTTAAAGGCAGACATAGACATGCATTCACTGAAGAGCCTTTGAAATTTGAAGTTATTTTTAATACTATTGGATCTAAATTGCTACATCTTGTATTGTGGACTAACGACACAAGACATTTTGTGTTGTGAGAATTTGTTGAGAAGGAGGACTTTTGATATATTTACTGTAGATATCGAGTAAATGACTTGTAAAGAAATGAAAAATACCAATACTCATTTCATTAGATTCTACAAACTGCTTTAAGTTATGAATATTATATTGGATGCCTGCAGACACAAGAAGAAACCTACAGCTGAAATACATTTAAAAGTTGTGCTGGTGTCACAAATAAATCTTACAAATATGCAGATTTTCTTTTGTTTTGCTGTGTACTATTTTACTGCACTGAACTGTTGCATGCACATAGAGCTAGTTTTTAATCTCCTGCCATCAGTAAACTCTTCCTGCAACTGATACCCTCTTATTCTAGTGCAAGTACCTACTGATTGCATTATGAGAGCAGAATGAAGAATGAGGTGATTCACAGTGGATCAAAGACAGTTTGTAGTGAGCTACGAACAGAACAGGTGTGATTAAAAATGTTTCTTTGATAAAGACAGTGAGATAATCTTATCTCCGGCATGTTCTGCACCTAAATATGACAAATGGACATATCCGAAACCACAGTTAAAATATGGACTCATGATATTTGCTCAGTCACTAATAGGCCCTCCCATCCGGTAAACTCTTTTGGGCCTTCAGAAATTAGGTCACTTGATGTCTGCAGTGATGTACCCTGTTTTCTTCCTACTTAAATGCTGACTTTAACTTTTAGACCAAAACTCCTCACATATTTGCAGAGTTAACTGTTCCAGCAAATGTGACCCCGCAGTGAACTGTGTTGTTCTAAAGGGAGCAAAAGGTCTCAAGTAACTAAACAGGAACAAAACATGGACAAATAATAAAAGAAAGAAGATTTTTCATAGGAAATTTCACAAAAGCTACTTTAAAAATGTATGATTTAGAGCAATGGTTCTCAAAGATTTTTCAGCAAAGTACCCCCTGCAGAATAATTTTTCAGCCAAGTACCCTCAATAATACAATACAGAGCTTTTTGGTCGGAACAGAAGTAAACAGGACTGTACCATCATTGCCTAATTTGTTAAAATTTGTACCTAAAGAAACACTTTCAAATTTCAAACATTTTAAAAGGACATATTAAACATGTTATCAATGATTCATGACTAAATTAATGGGAAAATTAATTAAAAACATGATAAATTTTCTTTCCTGTTGTTTTTCCCTCCAAGCTTTAGCAGAACAGAGATGTGTTGAAAAATATCGTTGCTATCAACGTATCAAACAAAAGCAAGAAGTTGTGGATTTTTCAATCACATCTATCAATTCATCTAGCTAGAGTAAAAATTAGTCAAGTTTTTCCACAACTTGCTCAACACATGTTTACACAGACGCAAGTGTTTACATTTAAAGCCTGATCAGAATAAAATATTTAATGTAAATGCAAAATCAAACTGAATACTATACATTTTCTGTATAAACTTACAGCTATATTTTCTTTACATTACAAGATTATAAGAAATTTAACAAACAATATTGTTTTCATTTTCTCAAGTACCCCTTGGAGTGTCCTAAACTTGTAACCCCATTTGAGAAACAGTGATTTAGAGTATCACTTTAAAGAACATGATATATCAAATAAGCTAGCAACAGTCAAAAGTTTGGACCCACTTTCCTATTAGATTTAATGGGAAAGTGTGTCCGAACCTTTGAATGGTAGTGCATTTATTAAGTATTAAAAAATCTCTCTAAAAACGTATTCTGCAAGCTGTTGTTTTGTTTGTTTGTTTTATGGTATGAGGATGATCTCAAATATCACTTATAACTAGAAGACTTCTACTTTCCCATACTTTATTCCATTGTGAGATAAGTTTCAGAATACACTGAGTTGCATTTGGTGTTTTATTTATGCAATTTAAAGCCATCTGATCTCAGCAATGTGCTTCAAGAGTTGTAGATATTGTTGATTCCCTTACATGTTACAGAAATCTACTTAACACATTGGCTAGAAGAAGTATTGATCAAAATGTGCAGATCCTGCTTTGGATGAACAAAACAAGACTTATGTTCCCTAAAACACCTTGATAAAGGGATAAAGGACATTATTGTTTTAATATAGTGTAGCGATTCCATTAAATGCTGCTGATGAACTCGGTATGACTAAGATATTTAAATCTCTGCATTTGCCCGGGAAGCATCTGTTCATCAAGTGCTTTACCTTGAAATCTCCGAAAAGCTGTATGACAAAGTGCAGTGAAGTGCTGCACCTCACACATCATCACCGAACCTGCGCCCTGAGGCTGTTTAGGCGCAACTCACAGCGAGCGCCGCTCAGGGTCACTTTTAAACGCCGCTCTGTCGGAGGAGGCTGCGTCTCACTGGACGGAGAACTTCAGCGGGCTACTTCACCGCCTCCTGTATGTCACGGGCTTTATAAATACGGGATCCCCCCCTGTATGTGGATCACACACTTGAGCAGTTGCACCGCGCACGCCTCTCATGGATCATTTGAATTCTGCGATCCTCTCTGGGTAGATGTGGTACAGTTGCAGTTGCTAGTTGAAGAGAGGGTCTGTGCGTGTTTGTGAGAATATGCATTCCTAGAATAGAAGGACGAAGAAGAGAGAGAAGAAGAGAGGCAGGAACGGTTTGTGCCTTCTTCTTTTTTTTTTAAATTAAGGGGTGAAGCACATAGATTATCTGTGGCAGATCAATCAGCATTTGGCGCTCCCTCTGTGGATTTGATGGATGTTTGATCAGTGGATGTGATGCCCATATATATCATCGACCGAAAATTTCCTGACATATCTGGTAAGTCACTCACGCACTCCGAGCGTTTCTTGTAACGCGGTGTCATCTGCGTGCGTCGGCGCCTATATGTGTTTGTGGGAAAGCGCTATTTCTGCGTGTGCGCGTGTGCAGATTGGGTGACATGGGGCAACGTGCACCAGTTGATCATTCCACCCTCCACCTCCCTCGGAGTTCCTAACGTGCAACAGGATATGAGGAGCTGGCACACATCTAGGCTTCACGGCTGCGAGCCCCCCGCGTGCGCTGCGGCTGTATATTTTTAACATGAGTTGAAATTATTATTTTCATTTTTATTATTATTTTTGGACAACATCGCTCCAGCTGGGTATCTTCTCCGCTTACTTTTTGGTATTGGTCCACAACAGCCTATGCCAGCTCTGTGAAGTGGGCGATAAGGTTGTGTTTATTTTGCGGTGTAATGTCCCTTTAAAAGTTATTTTTACTTTTGCATTCAGGTTGCTATTACAGAAAACTGTTAGGGGAGCAATTTAAGAAGTGGTCTTAATTTCAGCTAAGTCTCATCACCTTTGGCCATGCATACTTAAAAATGATTTGACTCCTCAGTGTGCTGCTATATAAGCCCAGACAAGGTGTCATTTTGATTTAAATAGGCCACATTCCTACTCATTCCAGCTCATTTAGGTACCTGGCATTCATGGTCATGGCTCACGTGGATTAAATGTGTAAAAAAAGTGACTTTGTACAAGTAGTCCCGTGATTATACGTCTTTGTGTGTGTGTGTGTTTTTGTGTATGTGTGTGTATGCGCAGACACATGGGGGTTTTCAGGTGTCTGAGTGAATGATGGGTTTAATTTTGAGGAAGTTTGTGAGAACAGCTATTTATATTTTAGATCTATAATGTTAGCTAGACAGAGTGGAAAGTATCAAAAAGAAAGAGTGAACTTTTTTCATCTCAGAAATGTAGACACAGCGGCACATATCTTTCAAAATGCACCCAGAGCATCTTAAGAAGTAAAAAAAAAAAAAAAATCAACTGCACTCTACAACTGCAACATTGAATATTCCTCCCTCTTCACAGTGTAAACATCCCTAAAGGTATAACTATCATGCCCATATATGATACAGAGGTCCCTGGTCTGAGCCTGAAGCAGTGTTGGCGAGTGAAGGAGAATGATCTGACTTAAAACATCTTCACTTACTGTTTCCTAAAAAGAAACACTGGAAAGCATTATGTATGACTGATAGGACAGCAGAGGGACATACAGTGAGCTCTCCTTTAGACTCATACCTATTAGACTCGGGGAGTCACCTAAACATGATTTAAGACTCACTTTTTACACTTCTTGCTTTAACCCCCCTTCCATTCTTTTACACAATGCTTCACTTTGTGTTTATATCCTTTTTCCATTTTAATGAATCTCTTAAACATTCAATTACTTGGTATGCAAAGTGTCAGGAATGAAGTGAGTGCAGATAATGTACAGCTTCTCTGGTGCTGACATGCACACATGGTTTTATTAGAGCCGTGGGACTGCTGTCGAAGCGATCTGTTTTCTCGCAGGCAAAGTTTCGTCCCCCTCCTGCAGAGAGAAGGTGACAGGAAGTTTTGATTAATATATCAACTTGTGCCATCCTACTGTCTCATCACCTCGTTTTATGTCTGCAGTTGCTCATTTTTCAGTTGCCCATCTTCCGATTGTAGAATTGCATCCAGTCGCCACTCTCCTATATTAAATCTAATGACCCGTGGTGATGTCATGAATGCTTTAGTGCTGTTGTGGAGCAGAGAAAACAGCCTGGAGGGAGCAGCGGTTCACGTATGCAACAATGTGGTGGGATAATGACCATAATCAGGGAAGTTTACTTTACGTTGGTCTATTGTTTTGTCATGCTCATGAATGATAAGCAATTTCACATTCAGCAAGAATGTACTTAAGTGTGATAAATGTGCATGTGTGTGTATAGAAAGTGATGTGTGTGTTCCTTCAAAGCAAGCTAAGAGACTTTGGTCATGCATGGCTCTCAGCTCAGTGCGCTCACAGAAAGACCCACCCATCTGCTCAGACACCTCATGGCACTGGCTTGTAAAAGTGTGTTTGAGAGCATTGCTGTGGATGAGTGCTTGTGCGCACAAGTGTGTGTTTGTGCGGCGTTGTTAAAGGATTAAGGATTAATTGCCTTCAGACCTTCAGAGATAGACTTAACTGCTTGTTACTTGAACTTTGTAAAGTTCTCTCTTGGCCCCTGAGAGGAAAACAACACTTTATGGTGTAGAGCAGCAGGAGAAAGTTCTTGGTTGTTTTCTGATCTTCAGAAGTGTGTGTTTCTTGTTTTGTTTTTTTTAATTTCTTTTTTTCTTGGTCTGAAGTATACAGCCACAAGGGTAAGAACTCCGATTGTCCTCACCTTTTGCTCCAGGAATGTTATTTTCCTCATTTGTCTTCTTATCTCTGCTACAAGTCTTTCATCTCCCTTTTCCACTTTCTGTTTTCTCATTTTTGTCGATGCCAGAAATAATCAGGGAGTGTTATCTTTAATTATGTTAGAATTTTTGTTATATTTAAAATCATCACACTTTGGAGAGCTTCAACTAGAAAGTTTATTTTTGTTTGATGACTCCAAAGATGAATTGATCTTTTTTTAAGCGGTAAAGACAAGAATGTTTGTTTTCAAGACGAATGAGTTAAAAAGGGAAGTAATTCTTTATGTCATTTTTCTTTTACATAATCCTATCTTTATCTAATTTAATCCTTATCTTGTTTTATATGGTGTTGCAACTAATATTTTTTATAACAAGTTATTTACGCATTGATCTTCTAATTAGTTTATATGGATAAATGATAGAATGTCATAAAATAGTAATAGTAATTCACTTCTCAGAGTTAAGTGACACAGCTTCAGATAATTAAGTTTGGAGTAATTATTAGAACAAAACCAGTAAAACATTTTCATTCCCACCTCATCACTTGCTCATACCTACTCAGGAGCCCTTGCGTGAAATGATTTTAAGGTTTGTGTGGCCTTTTAAAGGTTTGATTTTTTTATCAGGGTGCTGATCTACTTCTGGATGTTGTCGGGTGAGGACTTTTAACACTTCCTAAAGTTTACCCAAAATATTTGACACATTTTGGAGTTTGTTTGCAGTGAAAACAAATAAGAAGCAGATAAGGAGCAGAAAGCATGATCTTTTTATTGCAGCCATTTGGTACAATAAGTAAATAACAATAACACCTCAGCACTAAGTTGCTGATATAAGGCCATAAAGGCAATATAAAAAGGTTGCTCTATCTTTAAAGAAGGAAGTTAAGCACAGTTCTGGAGGTTTATGGTTGGCTGCTGATATATTTCCATATTCATATGAACTAATTGATGGGTTGAAATCACATCTTCACATAAACCACATTGTTCCTTACAGGTGCAGAATGACTTTGGAGAAATAAAATAATTCAGTAAAATCTCATTTTCAACAGACACTGTTGTAAATTCTAAAAATAATTTTGTCTTTTGTTGTAGTGTTGATGCTGTAAGCACATTTATATCTGGTTGAAAAGGGGACAAAAAAGAGACAAGGTCACAGACGGTCAGGCTGCATATCACCCAGTTTTCAACTAGAAATCAAAGTTGAAATTCCAGTTGGTGCTCACCGGGTTACCCAAAAAGATGTCACATTTCTTTGTTCTGCAACCATTTTTCTCATCCATTTTTTGGGTAACCACGGTGATGGTGACATTTTCATTTAGTTACGGTCTCATTGTATCTATTTCAGGCATTGAAGGTTTCTATTGAGGTCTGTAGGCTACCCTTTAAGTTATAAAAACAATCAAGTGTTCAGCTCTGATGAGTTAGGGGTGAGAACAGGTTGAAATTGGATATTAATCAGCTTATATTGAAATAAACCAGATAAAAACACTATAATCAAATGAAAGAAGTTGCAACAAGGGTCGGCTTGCTTGCTTGTAAAATAAAATAAACTGGCCTTGAGAACTGGTTGTGGATACATTTGCTCCCAGTTGACTAATTGTTCAATCTCTCCTTAGGTGAGTTGATACAGCCGGCTGCTGAAAGAGGAGACATAAGAATGACAGAGACAAACACCCCCAAATCGGCTAAGAAGCCCCGCTGGACTTCCCTGGAGATTGGCCTCATTACTATCGTCTCCTTGCTCTTTATTGTCATTGTTGCCCTCATCATCCTCTTTGCCACCCAGAAGACTGGTGAGTTCTGCAAAGATTAATAACTTGTGCTTATATAAAGAAAAGCAAAGAGTATTTGAATTTTTGAATGACTTTGTGAATTATTGAAACTGCACAAAAACTGATGTTAACAAAAAAAGTAAATCCTAAAAGAAGGAAAAGGCCATGTTAATATGTTTTCATTTCACCTCAATAGTAGCTAACTCTGCGTGTGCGTTTGCCATGCCTCCAGCTGAGTTCATGGTTAATAGGATTCATAACAGAGCATGATGAAAAGCTGAACTTTGCTCAGGTGATACCAGACACTTGAATTATGTTTTTAAATCACTATTCCAAAATACAACTTTCATAGCCATTCTCTCTGTTTCTGTAATGAAGGTCGTGGTGAGACATCTGCAGCTAACATGGGTTGGACATATTCAGCTTGCAACTCATAAGGGCTTCACAAGATGTAGACAGGAAATGAGATTTTGCATTGATCAGATTTATTTTTTAAAATATGTGAGGCCCACGTTTGAATTGTAATGTCTGAAACACTAGAGCGGAGAGAATTTAAAGAAAAAGTTGATACCTGACAGGTACATCTGGATAGTGGAGGAACATATGAGTATGGCTGATATATAAGCTAGAAATGAGCAATTGCCAGACAGTAAGATGTGCCCTGAAAGAGTTTCAGGAAATCAGTTCGGCTGAGAGCATGTGTGGGCCAAGACTGTTAATGATGGCCTCTCTGTGAAGTGATGGAAGGGTTTGGTAGCTGTTGAGCTGGTTGAAGATAGTGGCTGAAAAGTTTGGGACTGGAGGCAGATAGATCATTAGTTCTGGTGTGATGAGTCTGAACTTCTATAGGAAATGAATGAATGAATGACTGAATTATACTTTATTGATCCCCGAGGGGAAATTGCATAATAGTAAGACAGAATAGTAGAAATAGTAAGACAGTGAATCAGTGAAGGAATTGTGATGCAAGGCAATCAAATAGTCTGATAGATTGTGTGTCTGATCTTATTACTGATTGTATCTAGAATTTCAAATGTCAGGCCCACCCGCAGTTAAGCATATATCACTCTCCCAGAAATCCCATGATTGATAGCAAAAGAAGCATCACTGTTAATACAGCCATGTGATTGGCTCAATATTTAATTTGTTGACAACATAGCGATGTAATATTTTCACTGAAACAGTTGCAAATTAAATGTGAAACAAAGAAGACTTAGGGAAAAAAAGGTCCGAAAACGGTTCCATCTGGTCATGTTTATGTTTAGTCCAGAATCCCAAGTAGACAAAGATGGCTTGTGGGCTGTGGACTGTTCCTTGGTGGTATTAGCTTGCAAAGATCAATTTGCAACAGCAAGATATTGAGAGATTTTTTTCATTCCATATTTTATTTAAATTATTTTCATGAGACAAAAATGCTACTACAGTTTAAGAGTCCTGAAGATTATATACAATTTGAATATCGTACAATAAAAACATGAAAGGAATTAAAAAAAAATAATAATAAACAGTAGTTTTGTATGTATGGACAAGAATTTCTTCAGTCTGATTTATGAGTGTTTGCATAGATACTAAATAAAAATATCCAATAAATTGTCTGTTAACATGCTATAAATGATTTAATCAGAAAGTGGGGCATCCTGCTATTTTGAAGAAGATATAACAACAAAGACAGTTCTTTTCCCAACTTTATTCCCAGTTTAACAGAGCGTATACATATTTCTGCCTTTAACTTTTTGACTTAACACACTAATATCCTGAAAAAAACCCTACATTTGCAAAACCATTATTTGTTAATAAAATTGTGTCCCTGTATGTAGGTCAGTTGCTTGGTTGACTTGTTCATTGACAATCATTCTGGATATGAACAGATTTCTTTTGTTCCTGAATGAATTTATTTTATCTTTTCATATAAAAAAAAAATCACAAAGAGTAGAACTGTTTAAAATAACGTTTCATTTATTAAACAAATATATTCCTTAACTGATCTGTAAATAAAAAACAGAAAAAATATATTTTATTGAAATCAAATACAACACACCATGGTGTGAAATTCCCAGTTTAATTGTTTAATCAAAGCTGTATGCTAAGCTGCTTTAAAAAAAAACAAAAAAACAAAACAAAAACTGTGTGTCCATTGGTTGGAGAATGCTCACCATTCAAATGAGCAGCAATTATCAGGCTAGAGGCAGGGTACACCCTGGACAGGTTGCCAGTCCATCACAGCAGCGCTATCTCAAAAAGTAAAAAAACAAACAAACAAACAAAAAAACCCACAGCTTTTGTATAACACATTATGAATCATTACACATGTTTTGATGTATATTGTATCTATGTAGCTTACAAACAGAATGAATTGCAATGTTTAGAAAATGTGTAGGCTACTAAATGAGAATTCAGCAACTTCAGGCAGGCTACAGAATGGCAGCTCAACTGAGCAGTTAACTCTGTTTTCTGAGGAATCATCATGGTGTATATTTCATGGTCTGATTTAGATATGTGAAAAGATGGACATTAGCACTTGCTCTATGAGATTTTTTAAGATCTGCAGCAGCAGTAAGTCGCTTCTTTTTCCAGTTTTCAGACAATGACATTCACAACAGCGCCACCCAGTGGATATAATCAGGGCTATTCTATGCCGTAAATAAGGATAAGTAACCTAATTATAGTTTTTCAAAGAGCTACAGCAAAATGTCGGAGAAAGACGTCAACTCCGCAGTTACAATGCAATTCACAGGGATGAAGAAGTGGCGAGTGAAATTTGATCTTCACAGTTTATGCAGTGTGCTTAAAACCACTGGTGATTATTTTATTTTTGAGTGAATAGAGTCCAGTGATGTGACACGAAACGCCGGGCTTTGGGTCGGTAGATGAAATAAACAAAGTTATATGAGAAAACTACGGATAAGAAGGCTCATCATCCCGAGCCTAAAACAGGTAGGCTTAAACTTCAATTCGTTTATCAGGTCAGGTGTGTTCGGGTACGCGCTGCGGTGATAGCAGGTCTAGCAGCGTCCTGGCCCAGCGACGCTTCCCTTGTGTGTGTGTTTTTGTTCGTTCTTGGGATTAATACCACAGCGCCTTTCTGCTGTGGTATTCTTTCACAAAAACGTTTTGTTAATATTTTTGATTACTTCCGGAAATAATGGGGAAATTGACTCTTCTGTTGCTGATGAACTGGACAGAGCTGCTGGTGCTGTTACCCACGACAACCAGAGCTGGAATTCTGCTACGGAAACGGAACAGTTGTGGTGAGACGCTACAACTAGTAGTTAAGGGGCGCAAAACTCAAAAGCACGTAAAGATAAGTTAAATACAGATAGCGGGATGAAGCCAGAAGCTTTTGAGGTTTCTGCTTGAATGTACTGAAAAAAAGAGTCTACGCTTTATATCGCCTAAAATACTCTAGACCAGTGACATCTGGTGGTCTGCATAGCAGGCACAACAATGCATGCAGTGTTGCAGCTGTCTTCTTTCTTAGGATCATATTCACATGGAATTGTTGCAACATTTTGAAATGTCAGTGTAGGCTACTAATTATAGTTTAATGTGTTGTCTCGTTACTCATTAGATTTTTTGTAAACATGATTTAGATAGGCTATGACTCGTGTGTGCTGTGAAACAAGATGTCAGATATCAGTGTGTCAGAGATATGATGGTTCGAGAGAAGTGCATATATATATGAAACTCAGTGGGAATTACTTAGGACAAGCCTGGATCTGAATAATATGCTGTTCCATGATTTTCATTAAGAAAATCAGGATTGCAATGCAACATTTGAAAAGTTCAAATACAACACTGCAGAAGTAGGTCTACTTTTGGGGGAATTATGGTTACTGAAGAATTTCCTTGTATCAAAGTGAAAATAAAGTGAATATAAGGAAATTGTGCTTCTGCTACCCATCTCCCCTAAGTTTGACAAGTTTTTATATGATTTGTAAGGCTGTAAAGCACTGAGCAGGGAGGGAACACCGGGTAGAGTCCTGCATGGGTCCAATGGTACCAATGAAATGGTGTCAAACCCTGGGTGTGTCTCATTTAAGGGTCTGCGCACTACGAAGTGCGGATTCGGAGGGTGCATACGTCACAGCGGCGCGCGAAGTACTGTCCCGATTCAAAAGCCTTCGAAGGAGC
>JBBBVU010000009.1:14760754-14771713 GCA_037177055.1 Atherinosoma microstoma | reverse complement strand
CCCCCCCCCCCCCCCTCCCCCCCCCCCCCCCCCCCCTCCCCCCCCCCCCCCCCCCCCCCCCCCCCCCCCCCCCCCCCTCCCCACAAAATTCGGCATTGAGGATTTCCCTGCCATCAGGTATTCTTGTTTACACGTTCTTCAGATTGTGCCTGATTAACTCAGAGAAATTAAGGGGGGGTACAAATACTGGCAGATTATATATTTCATTAGAGTTGTATTCTATTACCCCCCCTCCCTTTTTTTTTTTTTATTAGAATAGTATCATTTCACAGTGGCTTTACTAACCCCTTCGTAAGAGTTATTATTTGTGCTTTGACTGGAGGGGATACGAATTTAGCAGGCCAAAAAATGTGAAATGCAGTCTGCCAGAATTTTTTATCCCCCTATAACTTTAGTGACAAAGAAACTTCTCCATGTAGTATTTTATCTTGATGTATGTACATGAATCATTTATACCAAGATACTCAAGGCCCAGTTATTTAGACTATACTAGTGTTAAATTGAGTGGGTTGAGATTTCTAAGACAACTTTCAGCGACTTCAAAATTCGTAGCAGAATCGTTTGGGTGGAGCTAGAATGATTAGTAATCGTAGGCCTAATTTTTATTTCACTCTGCTGTAAGCTATACTGATGTTTGTCATGCGTCTTATTTGTTTGTTTTGAGATTGTGCGGGTTACTGGTGTTTCTTGCACAAACAGTTCCTTGCGGGTAAATAGTTATTTTGAGTTGAGAAGCTTGACAGGAAAGGGCATCCAATTAATTGTGATGGAGTTGGGTTGGCTTATGCTTTGAGCTTTTATTGTGCTTTTTTTTTTTTCTTTGTTCGTTTGTTTGTTTTGCAGTCCTGTAATTTATCAATGCGTTAGCTGCCCTGTCAGGAAAATGAGAGCTCAGTGACTTGCCTATGTTTGTAACTATGTGTGCACTCGACCGTGATCACATTGTCTGCATTCACACATAACCCGTGAAGAAGTGTATTAAAGGTCATATAGCAGTTTGCTGCCGTGTCAGTGCATCTCAGACTCATGTTGATTAACACCTTTCTGACAGAGTGAAAAACAACACTTGAGTAGTTTAAGGTTATATGTGCAACAAAAATGATGACGGAATGAAAAGAAATGAAGGCAATGGGGAAGAGGAGGGGGAGAATGAGCTTGACATAATGACTGATGACTGCAAAAGTCCCACTGAGTGATGATTTGTTTTATGTTCTCTTGCAGATGAAATCTGTACTACAGCTGACTGCACGCAGTCAGGTAAGTAATGTGTGTGTTGTTTGTGATTTCTCTTTATTGTGTCATTCCAAAGGCTTTGGGGTTTTACTTTCTTTCCTCCAAGGAAGACACAATGGGGAAACATGATACCGCAGCAGAATCCAAGGGGTTTTAGACCACTAAGAAAACGGCCACTTCAAATATGAATATGTTTCCTCGCAGTCAAAGCAGTGCTCATACAAACAGTCCTGATTGTCCCAAATGTGTTGCATTGCAAAATGGTTATTGTTCTTGGATAATCAATGAAAAAATATTCACAAGAAATTGGTAGGGGGTATAAGCATGTGTAGCTTGTGTCGTAACAATTTGGATTTCGACATATCAACATATCTAAAAGATTAATTGTGTCTTTAATTTCAACCGTCCTTACCCCTGCACATCCCTCCAACATTTTCAGTATAACCTCACATCACTTTTATTTATCTCTGAAGAACTGTTTATTTGTGAAGGGGGGGAAACAATCCTGCATTAGTAAGTAAATAAACTATAACTCTACTGGCAGTTTACAGCAATAGATGCAAAATCATTTCTGATGCGTTTTGGTGAGCCAGTGTCCTAATTCAGTCAGATTTGACAGACAGCCTTGTCTCAGGGGATCTCTGAGCTGCTTCCTGTAATTTAATTGCAGTGTAAAAAAAAGAAAAAAAAAGTTAACAGATTTTCTCTGCTGGTGCTGAACTGAAACCAATTACTGACTTTACACTATTTCATCTTTGCAAATGTCTCTAAAACTTATGTTTCCATTAGTCTGTGAATAGTATCTTAATAAGTAAAAATGGCTTGGATTTTTTTATTTTATTTTCAGTGTTAAAATTGAAAAATTTTTAATGTTCTTTTGTAGCACTGCACACTTCTTCTTGCTATCAGGGAAGTGTGGAGTGTTTGTGGAGCACTCAAAGCTTTACAGCTGGTGGTCCATCATCTCGGATCCCTTTTTCTTCCAGGTTGTTCAACCTGCTAGAGGAGTCCTGACTTTTCATCTTCAGTTCTGTAATGTCAACATATTCTTAAAGGAATAGTTTGGTTTTATTTATTTTTCCTATATTTAGCCAGAGGGGTCCCAATGAACGATGACCTGGTCTAGATGGCAAGATAAAGCAGCAAACAGGTTCACATATAAAGAAAGGAAAATGTATTTTCATTTTTGATACATATTAAGTCCCATAGGGGATCGAAAAGATGGAAAAAAATAATTCCACATACAAAGTTTCCTTCGGTTTGATATGGAATAGACCATTAAAGGTGTTTTTTAAAGAAAGAATTAACTGGAAGCCCAATGGCATGTTGAAGCTTATTTAATGCAAATGTCATGTAGTTCATAAAAGAAGAAAGCAGTTTGAGTCAGCTCTGAGTGCACTTGAATGTTTGCGTTCTCACTTATAAAGCAAAAGCATTGAAAAGGCTTCAGCCAGCAAAAATATAGTTTAGCCCTTCATAAATACTTGAAACAGATCGCCTATGTCCAAATGAAAGCGCCTCTAAAACCTCATATAGAAATGGAAGTGTCAAGTCAAGCTGGTTGTTTTATTCATAAGTGTGTCAGTCTTCACTAAAATTCAATGTAGCACTTTTTGACCAATTAGTAGTCTCATACATAATCTCGCATCATATCAAAAAGATTAAATGAGCTACATTTACTCTAATGACATATAGAGAAAGCTTTGTGATACTTAGATGTGCAGGAATATTTTTTTAGTACCCTTCAGAGCCTGTTATTTGTTTCCAGTATTCAGCTATTCGGCTGCTGGCTGCATCTCTCTCTCTCTACAGCCTCATATCTGAGTGATATTGAACCTCTCTAATGCTTTGGATATTTCCCAAAATGTTATAGCAACATAAAAGGCATCACTGACCTCCAGGCTATGTAGTTGTCAAAAGACCTTGTTAGGCCCACACTAGAAGTGAAACATAATTAGTATGCTTAATGTCATACCTTAAGGGTGTTTTTTAGTCCATAATTAGGGTTTTTAGATTTCTCATCATGCTTCTACTCCATCTTAGATGTTGTCTCTTTGTTCCGTGGGTGTTTTTCCTCAGTTCTTAGTGCTTGTTTCCTCTCTATCTTTGCAGCGTCTCGTCTCATTGAGAACATGGACGCTACCGTGGACCCCTGTGACAACTTCTACCAGTATGCCTGTGGAGGATGGCTGAAAAAGAACATCATCCCAGAGACCAGCTCGAGATACAGCACCTTTGACATCTTACGAGATGAATTGGAGGTCATCCTCAAAGGTCCAACACCTACACACTCTTACACAATAGCACAAATATCTACATGCAGAAAGACCCCAATACAGGCAGACAGGTAGGCAGACCCTAAAGATATGTTTTCAAAAGTTTGTAATAACAAAATTACATTTGGTCTGTGAGTTGGGAGGCACTCCGGAGAAGTGATCCTTATGTTTTTTTAGTCCACCTTCTTTGCAAAGGGAGCGGAGAACAGATTGATTCAGTTGCTGGAGAATCTGATCTAAAGAGGTCTGTCCTTCAGGGACCGCAGCTCTATAGATATCACAGACGCCACAGGAGTTTGGCTTCACTTCTACCATGTGAGCTGGGACTTTGTCAGCAGAGTTGGCATTATCTGTATGCGTGTGGACATGCGGTTCATGTTCGTTTTTTATAAAGATGTCAACACACAGCGGTTAGCCGTTGCCCTTGTCTCGTGTGTTGTCTGCTTTTAGCATGCTTTAGAGGCTTGTTCGAATCCTTGTGTTTCAGTTGGTACAGAGAGGGTCACCTTAAACTGTGAATGTGCATGTGTGTTTTGGGATTTATGTTTGTATGCATTCGTGTGAAGGTCCATACTTCACCTCAAGTTGTCTGTTAAAAGGCCAGCCAGGTTCTCAGCGGAGAACACTAAAACTTTATGGAGGATAAACCTTCTGTGGACAACTGAACCTCTTCATCTCCAATAAATCACAATTTACAATTTACATCCCAGTCACTTTCACTTAAAGAAAGATGATGTGGAGTAGTTTTCAAAGGCATTGATTTGGATGGTTGGGAATGATTGTCTTGTGGAAATGGATTGTTTCTCCTATCTTGATGGAATCCAATATCAAAGGACTTGATAATATTTGCGCATTTAGGATTTTAGAAACATCAATCTTGCAGCTGGCAGCTCCACTGTGCTCTCTCTTCTTTTATTTCTTGAACACTCATTGTTTTCAATCAATATAACACTTGTTAAGGTTTGGAAATTGATTGTAATTTAGTCAGCATTTGCTTTTTTTCCCCGATGTTGCATGAAGTCGTGAAACTGAATCATAAATAATTCTATTGGTGTAAAACTCTCTGAATTTCCACCTCTTGCGCCTTCACAGGGATTTTATTGAACACAAGACCGACAAGCATTGCCTACATTTCAAAAAGTTCAGGGATTTTATGCAAAACAATGCATTTGAAGTTTTGTTTTTTTTTCAATTTTTTTTTCATGGCACATTGCTTTTGGACAATACTGAACTGTTCTTTTTCTCCTCTGTGCCAATCCCAATGCTCATGAATGTTGCATGCAGGGTGGAGGTGAAAGAGAAACAACATTTTCTAACGGGATGATTTTTAGGCATTATGATACTATATGTGCATTTATGTACACAGCATGTGTTTTTTTTTGTCAGTGTGGTGTCATTTTCCCTTTTTTTTGGTGGTATTTGCTGTGTGTGCGGGGGGGGCAAGAACGACAATCTGCAACTAAAGCGGAAACACTGGGCAAAGGGCAAAGGTTGCTGCTTTCCAATCTGACTTAATTGCTCTGAATTTGGTGTTTACCATCAGACAGGAATGAAACTTCCAGAGGACTGCTCCTAATCATTCAACAGCTTGAATCCCCACCAACCGTCAGTGTTGTGCTCATTCCTTCAGGCTGTCTTGCTTACCAGCGGAGATGGAATGTCTCAGACTGTACAGCGCGCCCACATGTTCAGGTTTACTTTGTGCCTGCCTTCCTGCATGTTTTCCAGAAAGGAATTAGAAGGAATAATTTGTGTTGATAAGATTCTTTATAATCTGAAATGGCACATGCATGACAAACATTCTCCTGTCCTGTCTTGGAGCTGCTGACCGACCTGCTCTCTTGGTAAAATTTTTGCTAGTAACCGTGTGGCAAGGAGCAGACCTCTACTCTTTAAGTAACATCAAACATGCAACCTGTGCTCTCAGTGTTTGCTGCTGCCACCTGCGTGGACACCTCCGTCCACTGATGGACAAATCCTTTTCCTGTCAACAGCTGCAAGAGTCTGGAAACACCTGGACACTGCAGTGCTCTAGGCTGCATGACTGCAATTAAAAAGAAGCGGGGGGACTGGATGCATATGTTCATGTGTGGATGGCTCTGAGCATTTGCGGTAGCTTGTAAATGCCTCGGATTGTTCTCTCCTGCCGTAAAAGGCCATAAACGATTCATAATGAGAATGTGTGCCCTGATTGTGACCATAACGGCCTGTGAGTTTAATTTTTCCTCCCACCCACCCCTCCCCCCCTCTCAGGTGTGGCATACTGTGCAATAATTTGCCCAATTGACCATGAGCATTTTAATTACTAATTACTTTGATTTAGGAAGAGGAAGGGAGCACAACAGGCAGGAAGGGATAAAAGAAATGTTCTTTTCTTTCTTTCTTTTTCTTTTTTTCTTTTTTCAGAAATATAAAAATAAAAAAAGGCTAAGGTAAAATGAAAGACAAGCAAGGAATGCGAGAAGAAAAAAATAGGTGTTGAGATACAGCCCAGAAAAAGGGGGCTTTGACGTGAAGTGAGGATGCTCGTGCGGGGGGGGTTGTATCGCTTCGTTGATAGGTCAGGGAATGTGAAACAGCATGTGGTAGTCATCTCCACGCTAAGCACACTGCTGCTCTTCTGCTTTTTGCATGATTTTTAGGTCTAAATCTCCCTGTGCTGAGAGAAGTTTAGCTGAGAGTGTGCAGCATAGATCATGTTTCTTGTAGAATTTGGCATAAAAAATCAGCTTGAGATGTGATGCACTTGCTTTAATAGTCTAATGACTATTACTAAACCAGTCCCTTTCAATGAGTTCTCAAGTAAAAATTCCATTTGAACAATTGTGTGATATCATAAACGCTATATGGCCAATTAAAATAATATAAATATTAACATTGAATAAAAATGAACATGAAGATTGAACAGAAATGGTGAATTCAACATGTTTTTGTCAGCTATGAATAGCTTAATTATGGAAGAGAATGGAGACATCCACTAAAGTAATCATTTCCCCCCCTGGTTTGTTGTCTTACAGCCAACACTTCACTGAGTACAAGACGGCTATGTACGGTGAAATTGGCCATGGGGATATTTTTTTTTGAATAACGAGACCTGCGAGTAGGGATGGGGGGTGCTACTTTCTCCACAAAGAGTTGCTGTCTCAAACATGAAATGGTTATTCTGTGAACACATATTCTGTGATCCTATTATTTATGTTCAATATTTTAGCTGCAGTCCTCCGATAACCCAAGTGTAAGATTTAACTTGCATTAGCACACATGCCCGTGCCACATTTGTAAAATGTTTCTGAAGAAGGTAAGAGAAATGCCGTCAAAACATTTTTAAGTCAAGAAATTAAAAAAATCTGAAATTGTCATCTGAATAAAATTCATACTTCTCTCACATATTGTGAGGGATTTATGGGAACATGATGGTCTAGTGAAAGAGCAAATCAGTAAAGTTTGCCTTGAGGTTTAGACTGAGTCAGCTCACCAAAGTCTTTTTTCTCACTAGCAGCTTATATATTTACTATCCAGACATTTTCTCTCCTCAGCTTTTCATTTAAGTCTGTCATACTGAATCCTGGGAATGCCAGAGAGATGGATGGTCATACCAACTTTCAACCAAATTTTCATCAGTTCTCTGAGCTGACGGGTGTTATTGCACCATCCTCTCTGTCATGTTTTGTTTTAATGTTTATTTTCCTTTTCAAGATTTTTATTTATTCTTTATTTTGCCCTGTTGGGTCTCATTGGCTCACTGCTGGCAGCTCACTCAGTACTCTTCCCCTCCAACTCCTTGAAAATTTCACACACTAGATGTTCAGTTAGAGACTGGAGCATCTCAAATCTTGTCCTTGGAGTGATTGGTGGCTGCTGGGTGTGTCCCCCCCCCCTCCCCTATTTTTTTTTTTTATTTCCCCTCCTTTGCCTCAGGTCTGAGCCATTTGTCAGTGATGTGAAGGCCATGTTTTAAAATCTTGGAGTATGAACTAGGCTCAAAGGACAATGCTGAGCTGGATGGCTGTTTTCATCAACACTTTACGACTTTTAGTTGGCACGGCTTCGAAGAGGGACGAGTCAAAAGTGCAGATCAGAGCTATTTACACACCATAAGGAGTCTTTCACAGAAGACAGAAGATGCTGCTCCTGAACTGGCTGCACAGCCTTGTACATTTGTATAATCTGTGACAGAACCTAAAACAAAATGTTTCAGGCAGGAGGTGCTGCTACAATGTTCAGTGTGTGTGTGTGTGTGTGTGTGGGTGTTTGGGGGGGGGGGGACTAAAACCCGTTTTGTTTTTTGTTTTGTTTTTGCTGTGTGATACAGAAAGGAGGCTCACATGGATCCCATGTCCAATCACCAATATTCAGAACTCTCCAGTTTCAGGGTTCTTAGAGAAAGTAACTAAAAAAAAACAAACAAACTTTATTTCCAAAGCCAGAAGTTCATTGCTGGTGTCTGGCAGGTATGCACACAGTGAAACTGAAAAGTAGGACTTGGTTTTTCTTGACAAGTTGAGTTTCCTGATAGACGGTGCTCATTTCACCGAGATGGGCTCTCTGCTGATGCAGCCTTTTCAATACCCAGTTGGACAAAGCGATAAGAAATAGCCACAGTTTTATTTATGCATTGCACCCTTCTAGAAAATCACCTCAATAATTTTTGCATGATTGAGTCCTTCCATTTAAATTGGTTCAACAGGTGTTTTCCCTTTTTTAAATCACACTAGGAATCACAAAAGTAGTTTTTTAAAATCTTTTTATTATTCTTTTTTATTTTGTTTCTCTTGCATAGACTAAGTGGAACTTTCATGTTCATGAACCCCCAAAGTACATCCCTTCTCCAAGTCTTTTTTTCGCCATCACTTTCCATTCAAAAAATGACGACCTTGAATCAAAAATGTCTTTTACACCAACAAAAATACCAGATCCATAAATGCTAATCTCAAACAAAATCAGTTTCATATGATAAATGGGAAAACAAAATGAAGCTTTTACATGTTCATTTGGGGAGTTTTTTTATGGAGATCCTCTCCTTTCCTGGACATTTTTTAAGCAATTTTTACTCAAGTGTAAAATCCAATGTTTCCTCACAACTGACTCAACTGATTTAAGTTTTGGCTTCATTTACTGCTTCTGCTTGTAATAAACTGCACATTTTCTTCATAATCACAGAGTTAAGTCTAAACTAGAATCACTGAAAACATAATATAAGGGAAATGGTTTGTGGAATGAGAATCAATCGGGGATAAAATGAAAATGCACAGAGGAGAAGCTTGGATTCTGTATCATGCCAGTCAAACGCATGTGGCATCTAAAACATCAGCTGGCACAGAATCCATTCACGAATGAATTCAAACATGCACGCACATGGGATGAGCTACAACTCTGCATGTGGCTGTGTGAAAAAGGGTAAACCTTTGCTGTGGCTAAACATTAGCACCAGGCAGTCAGTAATCCAATCTCGCACACACATGATCTGTGCCCTTTTGCAGGAAGCGCCCTGTGAAGGGTCTCTATCTCAGGACTTCATTACAATTAAATGAGCACATAAATAGTGCTTACATGGTAATGAGAAAATAGGGGGATTAGAGAAATGAAAGGGCAGCTAGGCTGAAGTGAGGTGCATTCATGCAAAAAGTCAAGCAAGTCGATTTTTGGGAAAGATTTCTTTTGAAGTGCAGAGAAAATGAGAGGGTTCATTATGAAAGTGAGTTATAAAGACTAGTGCATTCAGAAAATACCTTTTTTTTCTTCATGCTCTGTACTTCAGCATTTTTAATTTAATATAACGTTCTGAACACTACTTTGTGCTTCCAAATGTCAGCTTTAACTTGAGTATGGCTATGTCAATACTGAAGGAGCTGTCTAGGAGCTTTTCACACATCAAATTGGAAGGTTAGATGTAACTGAACACTCGGCTACAAAATGTCTCTTGGACAAATGTGTGTCTTGGCATTGGTTTATCCAGGAAAAAAGCCCCTTCATGGAACAGAGATTATTGCATGTGAAGACATACAAGTTGTGTGTCCAAACGAGTTATAATCTGAACGTTTAAGTGAGGGACCATAATGTGCCCTCGATTTAAAATAGAGGATTAAACGAGCAAAAATGTAGCTGGCTTCATTTTCAAACAACAGGTAGACAGTGAAGCACAAAAGGTTTTATTGCTCACATGAATCATCACAAGATGGTCTGCTTCCTAAACCTGAAACCTTCATGGACTAGTGTTTGTGATGTAGCAAGAAATGTAATGGCTCACATGTTAAAGCCCCACTACTGACCTTTTGCACCCCCTAATGGGGGCTAATCAGGCATTCATCTAGCATCTTGTCTCCTCTGAGCTCACTCTGTAAGGGTAAGATTGATGTTGATTTTTGTCTTATTTGTGGCTCTGTTTCTCTTTCTTTTACTCGTTTGCTCTGACAATGTCATCTTGCATTTCTTTGTTGAATCAGCCATGGTGCGCACTCAAAACCACCAATGTGTTGATATCCAGTTGCTGGCGTGTGATGTTACTGCAAAGCAAAATGCAGCTGTAATGTGATGCCCAGAGCTGGGGGAAAAGAAAGTTGTCGTTTCTTAGACTTGGGACGCTGGGCAACAAGGGTTCCAGGAACATACATAAGGAATGTCAGTGTGCCATCAAAAATGGTCAGAAGCCCAGAGTTTTAAAGTCAGAAAGTTGTGCAGTATTGCTTTAATCCTGCAGGTTTATAACAACTGTGGTCAGATGCACTTTTGAGTTGTCTTAAACTAGAATGAGAGATCGGTTTAAGGGAAATTATTTCAACACATTTTACCTTAAGTGCTCACCTGTACTTAAAAGTTGCGAAACAACCTGTGTAAGTAATGGTTTATTTGCCAGAGGAAGAAAACCCTTTCCTTTTGTGTGTATTGTAAACTGAGCTTCAGTTTTTTATTTGTTTTTGTTTTTTTTAACTGTGTACATGATAGTGGAGCATGTGAGTACACTCTTTACAATTCTGATAAAACCTTGTTCTGTAAAAAAATACACTAAACAGGCAGTTAAAACAAGTAAACCTTGCTCTAGATTTCTGTAGAGCGTTAAAAATTACACTGTTTGGTTTTGCTTTGATTTTGGCTCTGATTGTTACCATTACAGCAGTTTCCTTGCGCTTTATGTTGTATTTTCCTTTATTAGTTTATGACCAAAAGTTAACCGAATTCTTTATTGATCAATTTATTTATTTATTTCACATATTTCTGGTCCAAAAATCAAAAGCCAACTCTGGCATTGCTTTTTATTGTAGAAATAGCTTTTGGCTATAAATGAAAGCCATAACTCAGACAGAAGGCTTTGTCATTATATCATATTTGGTCAGATACTAAACAGGATTCTCACCTTGAAACTCTAGATTTTTCTAACTATACACACACACACACACACACACACACACACACACACACACACACACACACACACACACACACACACACACAC
>JBBBVU010000009.1:14745000-14760654 GCA_037177055.1 Atherinosoma microstoma | reverse complement strand
CTTTGATGCCAATATTTGTTACTTTAGTGACACCTTGAACATCTGAACAGTTGTTTACTTCTATGTAACAGCAAAAAAAAAAAAAAACTGAGCAGAAGGGTTTTGGTGGCAACATAAATTTATTCACTATAAAGCAAAAGCTGTTTAGTTTCACAACAGACAAAAAAAGATCCATTTACCCTCATATCCTGTGTGTGTGTGTGTGTGTGTGTGTGTCTACGTACGTACGCATTCATATCGCCTGCTGCTGACGCACATCGCCACCGAAAATCTCCATAACCAAACCTCCACGACGCATACTTTGCTCCAACGTGAGCTGCTTGAATTGCTTCATCGAACACTTCGTTTTCTCTCAATCACTCGCTAAACACTAAACCCTCAATTTCCTGCTACACTATAACATATTTATAGGCTTTTCTGGCACTGCCATCTACCGGATCAGGGGATGATTACACCAAATTTGATGATTGATGCTTGATTTTTACAGACAAACTCCACCAAAGTGTCCTGGTGCCGCAAAGCGCCATGTAACCGCTCCACGGCGCTTCCTCATTCGGTGGGACCGTCAATGTTAATAACAAAGTATTTGCGACAGTAACATTTAAAGTCTTCAAATGTTTCAAATGAAGTTACAGTTACGTTTGGATAGACAGAACGATGTTGGGTAGTTTTCTGTAATGACTGAAAAGAGACCTAAAGTCCAGGCTGCAGGGGGACCATCTGGTTGTGGCCGACTTCCCGTATCATTGCCTTTTTGCTGCCGCCACTCTTGAGTGAAGCGCAGTATAACCGGGAAAGGAAGTTGAGACTCGGTGTTAGTTTTTCAAATTAAATTATTTACAGAGAAGTGTCTCATTTCCTGAATACAGTTTTACCCTCTTCATACTTGATATTGATATAAGCTGACTTAATGACACACTGCAGAACTTTTACAATTTTCTCTCCTATCAACGGTTAATTCGGCATCCATCTTGCATCCTACCTGTATTGTGAGCTCTCTCCAGCCACTAAAACAGTCTTATTTTGACTCCCTTATCTCTTGCTCTGTATCTTTATCTTAGTCGTCCTCTCTTTCTTCGATAATGTCGTCTTGCATTTCTTTGGTGAATCTGTCAAGGTGCACGCTCATAACGGCTGCTGTGTTTATATCTTGCTAGTGAAACGGTGTGTAAAGCGAAATTCAGCTGCAGCGTTATGCAACGTCCCTGATGTGAAAGTTGTATAGTGCGGTTTCTCAGCCTCAGGATGCTGCTGAGCAGCGGCGACTCCTGAACTGAGCAGAATGGATCCATCTAATGAGTCCAGAACACAGTGTTTTAGGTTTGAAAAGTTACAGAGAGCGTCTTTAAATTAAAACAGACCTTTCCATTTCAGTTCAATGGTCCCAGTAGTTTTCCATTTCCAAACAATCAGCAAGATTGTTTCTTCAATCCTTTTTATGAACTTATATGATTGAATTACAGAAAACAATTATGAAATTATTACTGTAGTTGGAAACAATTCCTTTGATTGAAATGAACTCAAAACAAATTGACTTTTATGTGAATATATTCTTCTGTATCCCCTTGAAACTATAGCCCCATCATCCATTTAATTTGTTGGTCAAAATAATCCAATTTCTCAAGAGGTCAGCATTGCTTGGTAAACATGATTGTTTTTATAGTTTTTCTTTCTCGAAGCATTCAATGGGTAATTTGTGTTTTCTGCTAAATGGGATGGAAAAAATAATAGCTCCTCACTGAGTGTCTGTTGGGCATTTCTGACACGTTTGGTAAGGACCTTTTGCACTCATCATCTTTAGGCAGACTGAAAAGTATTGTGGATATTTGCAGTTTTGTGCAGATTTCATGAACCTAAGCCCAGGTTATTATCTAAGTCGGGACAGTTAAATGAAAAGGAAAAAATATTTCAGAGGATCTTGGAGGACATTAAATGTATAATGCCAACAAATTGAGCTTGTTTATCATTGTCCATCATTGAACCAATAGAAGAAGACTACCAGCAGAAATGTCAGTATTCTAACATCTCATACACACTTTTATGGACACCGTTTTACACTTCACCTGCAGTTGCGCTCAATACTGCTAGAGGTTACGTATTCTTTGAATGCAATTATGGATCATGAACAAACCACCCATGGGGTGTTAGGGGAAGAGGACTTTGCTTAGGAACTAAATTTTATCTTTCCCTTTTTAAGACAAATTATCATGTTTTAGGGATGCTTTTTTGAACAGAACTATTTGGTCCAGTTTTATGTATTCTCATGCAATTCATAACATTTGCCTTTACATGGATGTTCATTTTACATTCTAAATTAAAACCATTTATATAAATGCATTGTTGTTTTGCTACCATTTAAATAGATGCAACTCTGGTATGTTTGTTGAAATAATGTTTAGAGGGTAGCGTTTACCACAGCTCTAGTTTGTGTATCGTGTCATGACAGCAGCCTCTCAGCCTCACCATAATGTCCTAAATCTTTAGTTAAAACTTGGGCAATAGATGCTTTAATTGCTATTATTCGTGCCAAGTTGCAGTTGTAGAACATCTGTGTCTTGGCCTTTTTCCCCTGTCAGTTCAATTTAGCTTTGCTGTGAATTGGCACAATGCAAATGGTCATCTCTAGGCACTTTTTTTTGTTTTTTGTTTTTCAACCAAAATTCCTTTTACCATTATAAGCCCATCTTTACCATTAAAATCTGCTGACAATTCATTTCAGTTAATCTTTACATCCCTGTTATAACCCAATCAATGTCTTTACAAGTAAAAGCTGCCTCTGTAGGTGATGATGGCTGGATGTAGGCATGTGGTGTGAAGTTATTCAGTGTGCTTGCATGATGACAATGTTGAAGATATCTGACAAAAGAGGCAAATTTAATGGGTTTGTTCTTTCCCCCAAGTTCCATGAAATTCTGAGGTTTTCAGTAAGGCTGACAGACAAACCGGAACAGGCATAAAACTTTTCCTGAAAAATTGAAACCAAATGTTTGTTTCACTGAAGTTCAACAAACAAATCATGAGGGTAATTCTTGGAACAAAAGTGTGGTGTGTTTTTTGTTTTGTTTTTTTAAATGTAAAACTAAAAAAACTTGACAAACTAGACAAATAGATGTGTAATTGAATCCATCTGAGCTGAAAAATTGAGTTTTAATATGAATTACGGAGTGAGTTGTTTTTTAAGATCAATTATGATTATAGTATGAAATTGGTTTATTTTTTTATCTCTTCTATACTATGACTATTGGTTTCAAAATTATAATTGAGGAAAAAAAATGTTGTCTCTCTTATCTTTTTTGATCCCAACTTACAGTGACATGAGTGATGTCTTATGCACTCAGGGGAGAGTTTCTTGTCAGCTTTCTATGTAATTTAAGATCCATCCTCTTTCCTGTATTGATCCTGGTGCTGCTTTGAGATGAAGAGTGTGATGGTGTGTATCTGGTGATGGAACATTTGAGATAACACTGAGTGACAGGCAGTGCTAAAGTCATGTTTAGATCTGTGAAGCCTTGTCAAAGCCAAAAGGTTGCCCTACTTGCACGATAATCCTCTCTGATGAGAATTTTCAAAGTTTGTTTTGGAGACATGTTTTTGTTGCTTTCTTCTTGAGAGAAAAATGCAAAGCGTGATGGTGCAAAAATTCAGCATGCCTGAGTCTGAAGCTCACTAATTAATATCTTTCATCAGATTTATTCAAAGTAAATGGTTAAAAAAAAGTGCCAAAAACTGTGGAATAAGTGTTTACTCATAAAAAAACAGATGCATGCATGTTATACCAGAACAGTACAGTATCCCCAAGCAGAAAATCCTCCTTGCATGGGAACATCTTTACTCAAAGTAAAATGAATTCCCTGGAGCACGAGCCTGCAAAGATGGAATGCTCAACCCTCCTTACAACAGCTCATTACTGGTGCTCACTCATCAAGTTAACTTTGGAGACTTTGTAGGAGAGGAGAGGAGAGTGGCTGGTGTCTACCCTTTTGATTGACCATCAGCTAAATTTACCTGTAAGATCCTTGTAGTATGAAAATGATGTTATACTTTTACACAGATAATTTTTTTAATGAACCTGAATCCAGGATCTAAAGGTCATGTCCTGCCTGCAGTATTCCCACTGTCAGTCCTGCTTTACTACTATTACCATTACTGATGCTGTACTACCACCACCAGTTGGGTCTGCTTCTTGGACAATACAAAATGTACAACAGTGGTGACAACAAGGGGAAAATGGTCAGGACATCACTATCCATGACTCATTCCTGCACCTTGCTTGTGGGAATGCTGTTGTTTTCGTGGTGGCATCACTTCACCCCACAAAGCTGCTTTTTATATTTTGGATATTGTCTGCTTGTATCAGATGTTGGCATTTTATGTGTGCAAGTTTTGAGGCAAATGAAATTCAATACAAACTTTCAAAACTGATTAAACAAAAATATATATATTTTAAGTGAGCTTTAAGTCATGATTTTATTAAGAACTAGACTAGCTTTTCATGTAAGCTGTTTGTTGCAGCAATATATTGAACAAACAGATCTAATTAAACTATTAGCAAGCTCCCATAAATACTTTGCCATAAACATTTTTATATTTTCAGTTATGCAAACCATTTATAGATGGAGCACATGCTCATATACCATCAAAACAGTACATATTTTATAAAATTCATTGCATGCAATTTCACTGCTTGAAAAGCATGGTTGGTTTCAGAGATGTTGGCTAGTGAATGCTGGTTTTTGCATCATATTTTGTCTATTGAACAAAAGCAACAAGCAAACTTAATTTAATCCAAAATCCTAGTTTTTGTATTCTGTGAAGTCAGAAGGAGGCTGAGAAACTGGTACATGCATTGTTCTGAAGCACATAATGCAGCGTTATGTGGCTGGAAAACCTGATTGTGTCAGCATGCTATGAATGCAGAGAAGATGCACTGTCTAAAATGTTAAACCAGCTGACACCAATGATTCAGGGAATCTTAAGTATTACCCCCCCCCCCCAGGAATTGCTTAAACAGACCAAAGCCAAACGGTAATGCTAGAGACCCCAATTAATCTCCATTAACACTAGTCTAAGTCTAACATTTTTCATAAATTCATGAATTTATGACACTCTTTACATATAAATCAATAGAATAAGTTTATGTAAATGTACAATGACATTCATTTTTAAACAGTAAAATACACAATGTCTGTTCCTTTATTCTAAGCTGTCATAAACAATTGCAACAGCAATCATGAGTTCAGCTATTTACATCCATTTTGCATGTACTGGAGGTTTATTACAAGGCAGTTGGACTTAAGAGATTTACATCATGTAGTATTTATTACAAAATCTCTATAAAGCATTCACACTGTTACTGATTTAAAACACTACCAAAGTCTCCTGGCTCATGTAAAGAGAAAAGACTGATGAACCAAAAACTAGAAAAAGTAACAAATTTGTCTCTGTTCAAGGGCTTAAAGAAATTATCCATCTTGTCTATTATGACATTTGTTGTACAAAATGATTCATCTTCTCCAATAGTCTTCAGCATAGCTAAGCATAGCTGTCTCCTCAAGTATCACCAGGTGTTATGGAGCAACACATCAAAGCATTTGGATAGAAAACCATGTGCTGTAAATTGTAACTAGTAACAACTTGCTGGTGTGACATTCAGACTAAACAAGCTGTTTTCTCTTTTCTTCTGAAAGGGCCCATTGCCTACCCCAACCCCCACACCTCCCACTTTTCGTGATAAGCTTATAAGAGGTTTGAGGTTACTAGTATAAAATAAATTTGTGTTTCAGTAGCAATCAAACACAAACGGAAGCTGAAATTGAGCTGATGTTTGATGCACAGACTGTCTATCTTAATCACAAAAGCCGAATCGGTTGTCTTTCACAACAGTGGTTTTGCTCAAACTCTAAAACTGGAGACGTTTGAATGTGGGTGGACGTTAGACTGAAGCTTGATGATGTGAAGATTTAAGCTCATTGTTATGTTTGTTGTTAAAGTGACCATCTCCTGAGGGAAATGTTACTCCATTACTCTACAATATGCAACTGAGTGCCCTGGGGCAACACATAGGAAGAGTGCACTGGTCCTCTCTCAGCTGAATAAGTTTACAACCCCAACACTTATCACTCATTTTGATTAGCTGTCTACCGTAGAACACTATCTAGCCTTAGGCTGAGCTAACTGGCATCCATATGACCACAACAGGTGTTGAAGAAGCAATGAACATGGGTAATAAAAACGAGCAATGGCATTCACTCTTGTTTTCAAATGGCCTTTTTACTACCTCCCCTTCAGATTTGTGACTCCCAGTAGACAAGGAAGTACCTTTTTATTTAAGTAAATATACTAATACCACTTTGCAAAATTACTCTGATAGAAGTAGAAGTCTTGTGTTTTAAAATGGTTAAGTATTAGTATTATTACAAAACTTGAGACAAATATTGAAATGAGACAGAAAACCAAAAAAACATTTAACACTGTCATTTAGTTCACAAAATTATGCCAAAATGCTGAATCAATGTGTGGTGACACAAAGTACACCCTATGATTCTTTTAAAAGTGTTTAACTGCATATGGCTGCAATAATGTAGAATAATTGTTTACTGACAATGTCAGTCTCCATTGTTGAGGAAATCTGGCCAGCTTCTTTCAATAGAGCTCCGGTTCATGAAAGTTGAAGGGCTGTGGGCATTTTTTTTGTGCCCAGCTTTCTTAAAGGGAGGGTATCATGTCATTTTCAGGCACAAACAACCTTTTTATAGCACTATCAAATAAATGTGTTGCCTTCAGTTGTTTTGAAAATGCTGTATATAGACAAAAACAACTCAAAAGAAATTCAACTTGCAACGTGTCATGAAGCCTTGAAAATTCGCGTCTGTGTTTTTAAGATTCTCCGACCCTTTCTGACATGCATGTTGCTGCAGCTGAGTGGGAGGGGGGGAGTAAGGAGTGCTCTGCCGGAGCTGAACTCTGCAAGGGAGGGGGAGGAGCTTTGCAGAATAGGAGGTGCTATGCAGTAGCAGCCGTTTTTGCTCCCCTCAGTGGCTTCCACAGGAAATTCAGGGATTTCTCAAATATGCATGAATGAGTGAAAGCAACCCGCAGGGCATGTTTTTGGGGAGGGAATGACATAACATGATAAAAGGCTAAAAAAAAGTGAATTTTGCATGTTACCCCCTTTAAGGTCTTGCCACAGCATTACAATAGGGGTTGAGGTCTGGACTTTTTAACTGGGTCATCTCAACACTTTGATTCTTTTCTCTTTCAGCCATTCTGATTTGCTGCTGTGCTTTTGATCATTGTCCCGATACATGACCCACTTTCAGCCAAGCTTAGCTGGCAGACAGACGATCTCCCATTTGACTGCAGAACACTTTGGTATACAGGAAAGGTCATGGCTGACTCAATAACTGCAAGATGTCCAGGTCCTGTGGTTGCAAAATAACCCTAGATCATGAACCCTCTACCACTGTGCTTCTCAGCTGGTATGGAGTGTTTTGTGCTGATGTTTTTTGTTTGTTTTTTCACAAATGTGGTGCTATAATTTATGCCCAAACATCTCCACTGTGGTTTTGTCTGTCTAAAGGACATTATTACAGGAGTCTTGTGGTTTTGCTGAGATGCAAAGTTGCAAACCTAAGACATGCTATAGTATTCTTTATAGAGAAAAGGGGTTTTCTTCAACAACCCTTTCAAACAAACCATATCATGAACCTGAATGTTTAACATGCTAGCCGAGGCCTGCAGAGTCTGAGATAGCTCTTGGGTCTTTTGGAGTTTTCTGATAGTTTGCACATTCTGAATGTTTCAACAAATGCTTACCAAAGGTCACTGCTGATGTGTTTCCTCCTCGGCTTTGTATGCTTCTGAATTCAGAAAAAAATGAAATTCAGAAAAATAATGGAAAAAGTGGCCTCCTTAATGATTATAAAAATATTTGCAGCTTCCCTTGAGCACATTGTTTCAGCTATAATTATACGAACTGGTAATTGATAATCTATATAATCATTTAATTTATCTTCATATTACATTTAAAAATGCTCCTTGATTGGTTACATGTCTACAGCTAAAGGGTAGTGGAATAGAAAAGGGAAAATGGCATAAAAAGAAGACTTAAGTTATTTACATTTCTATTTTGAGACAGTTCTGGAGTATAGGGCATTTTTCCCCTATCCACCCCTGGTATGTCTTGTTCATTTTACACATCCTTTGCTATGATGCCAATGCTCGGAGCTCAGGATCTTTGTCAGTTTAGATGTTTAGACATTTTATCCAAACCTTGTAACAACTGCCATATGCAAAATATCCTCCCAGTTCTTTTGCTTTTCAGGAGGCAACAATATGTTTATGGGGAAAAAAAGAACCCCCCCTTTTTAAATACATTACTTTTTCCATTTAAAAAGCAATGTCTCTTTTGTTCCTGAATGCATTCTATTTGGAAGCTTGTGAAACTCTTTTCTGATTGAACTTTCTGACGCGAGGACAGACAAACTCCCTCAATTTAGAATAATTAAATGCCTTTAAAGCAACACTCTTTTGAACCAAGATGAAAACAACTTCACATCCTACTTGCAGTTATTTACTCCCCCCAGTCCACATTACCTCAAGTACTCATTCTTTTATATTTGTTTCATCCTTGCTCTGTTTATGCTGTTTGCAGGTGTCCTTGAAAAAAATGTGGAGGGGGAAGCTGCTGCACTCACCAAGGCTAAGACTCTTTATAAGTCCTGTACCAATGAGAGTGAGTCAGCAGGCATAACATGTTAAAATCTGTTTTTGTTTTTTTTTGTTTTTTCTGCATTGAAGGTTATCTGTGTCTCATTCAGTTATTGTATTGCCAAGCCATCATTAAAACACATTAGTTTTAAATGTAAGAGTCGCTGTCTTCCAGCTTTACAGCATTAGATGGTATAAACAAAGGGTTTCTTTAAAAGTACCCTGGCTTGGAAGTAACAAAAGAAAACCTTCTGAAATCTCCCTAAAATTGATATGAAATTATATGAAACGCTTTTACAATTGATTGGTAAAATGATTTTATGCTCCCAAAAGTAATGTTTTTTCTTGTGCTTGTATCTTTGCTTTAAGGTTTAATTGAGCTCAGAGGAGGAGCACCTTTACTGGACATGCTACATGACATATTTGAGTGGCCCATAGCCGTGGACAACTGGGAGACCAAATTTGGTACAGGAGAATCTTACAGTATAACATTTATTGGATTTATTCCTTTTAAACTTCTTCTTCCATTTTATTTCTACAGGGAAAACTTGGAGATTGGAGAATGTCATTGCCAGGTTAAATGAGAGATATGGAACTCAACTCTTGGTGAACTTTTTTGTTGGCACGGATGACAGAGATTCCAACTCGCATATCATTCATGTATGTGCACTTATGTAGCTGGAAAGCCAATGTCTGTTTATTCATGTTCATACGGTTACTTTAACATAATTCATCCAACTTTTTTTGCTTCCTATGGTTTGCCAGTTCGACCAACAGACAAGCCTTGGCCTCTTGTCCAGAGATTACTACGCTTGCAATGGTCCCTATGCAGAGGTGTGCTTAAATTTCCCATACATATACATGCACTTGTAACATAATTAAAGCACTATGAAATCAACTCCATGTGTTCATTTGGGTCAGTGCCACTGAGTCTGGTTACAAGTCTCCTGGAGTTTGTTCTGGAGAACCCAGTGCCCAACAGATGAGGGCATCTGCTACAACATCAGCATCATAATGATTTAACTTTGCTTATTTTGCACACTTTATACAGTTAACATGATCTTTTAAGCAAGTGTGCATGTAATGAAATAAAACATGCCCTGAGGCAGAAAGTGGTGATTAAAATCTAAGAGGAAAAACAGAAAATTTGGTTCTGTCCCAATCCAGACCAGATGTTATGTGGCGGAAACAGACATCCTCTGCTCTGGTTTTATTTTACAGTTCACTATTGACTGTTGATTGGTATGCAGAAAGCAGTGCCTACAGTAACTACACTAGGCTGGTTGAGTATATCTGTGGATAAGTACATGGGGTCACTTGTGGTTTTGTTTAAACAAACATTAATGAGTTTGTGTTTCACAGGCATGTCGGGCCTACGAGCAGTTTATGATTGACCTGGCTAAGCTGATCCGCTCTGACAGAGGACTGGGCATAAATGAAACCAGTATTCGCGAGGAAATGACACGAGTTATGGACTTGGAGAGGGACATTGCCAATGTAAGTAATGCATGCTTACAGAGAACAATGAAAATAAAATATATATTTTGGCTTTTTGGAGGAAGAGGATCTAACTTCAGCTATGCATCAGCTCCATTTGGCTAATTTGCAAAGCACCACTGGGACTGTGCAATTGACTAAAAACATAGAAGTGATTCAAACCATTTCTCAACTGGCTTACTTGGCCTATAGTTATATGAGGAGCGGCACACTGAGTAAGCAGAGTTTGCACACCATTTAAATTGCATCTCAGCCAGCACATATATATGCTGGATGCTTCACTGACCTCCAGTGGCATATATGCCAATCATTGACATAAACACAACAGGGTTGTTTGGATGGCAAGCAATTAAGAAGTATTAAATGAATGAAGTCACTGACTCTGCAGAATACTTTTTAATTGTGGATTGTAAATTAACCAGAGAATGTTTCTTTGCCTCTGTGGCATGTTTAGTCAACGATTTGTGAAGTCATTAACCTTTGGTGGCTCTGGTAGATCATGGTTGTTTCAAATCCCTGGCAAATGTATTCCCCTACATTTCAGAGATGAGCTACTCCCGCACCACTTCCCATCACCTTTGGCCAGCTTGTACGCTCGTGCTCTGACAAAAATTGGACCTAGTCATCTTTTATTTGGGTTCATCCATTGAGCCCTTGTATGTTAACTTTCAGAACTTGTGTTGGCGGCAGCTCTGTTGAAAACTGACTGCTTAATATTTTCTGACCGCTCTGTTATAAAGCATGCTATGAATCATCTGTCTGTCCTGCAAACAATGATACTCATTGTCCATAGGGAAAATGAGAAAATATTACCTTGAATTATCTCCTCAACTTCACACATTACTTGTCTTTTATAAGCTACGTGACCCTCATGTCACCTGCTTGTAGCCCAAACTTCTGTCAACGTGTCAGAGACGAGCTATTGACCAGTCTGATCCCAACATGACTTTTCAAAGACGTCAACAGGTTTCTGCTCTTCAGCTTTGTCATTCTGGGCTGGTCTCTCCTCTGGCTCGGTCTCTGCTTGGCGATGCTCGCTGACATGCTTCACTTCCCCTCCATTCGGCTGCTCATTTTTATAAGCCAGTCAAACTGTTCGAGCTCTGACATTTACAGACTTGAGGCCTTTTGGGATGCTAAATATGTTTGATGCGTCTGGAGCTGCACTGAAAGTGTACATGTGTCAGGAAATAACAGGGCTGTGATGGCATTCTTGATTCTTTTAGTCTCTGTCTTGCTCTTTTTGAGGCCACTGATACTCCAGAGGATAGGAACAATCCAGTGTTGCTTTACAACAAGATGGAAATGGGGGACCTAAACGCCAACTTTACCCTTGAGGTAGAATCACAGGTAAAAATAAACTCTTTGCCTGTCAGATTCTGTTTTGCATTTTACCTTTCTTTCCTCCACATGTTTTTTCTCTCCTTTTTGTGTGTTTTTACCCAACCTGAAGGTATTCAACTGGAGTTACTTCACAGCTAAGATAATGGATACTGTCAACATCAGCATTCCTGACACAGAGAAAATCATAAACTATTCCCCCAACTATTACAGAAGACTCAACCTTGTCTTGGCTAAATACACCAAGAGGTGTGTATGTTCATGAGTACGTAGGTGGGATTGAGTGTAGCTTTGTGTGTGAGCTTTGTGTGATTTGTCTCCTCTCAGGGATCTGCAGAACTACATGGTGTGGCGTTTCGCTATGAACATGGTGGTGGGCCTGAGCAGAGCTTACAGAGACACAAGGAAAGCTTTCCGCAAGGTACAGCAATTACACTGATGTTGACTTTGATGTTGACCATTACTTAAAATACTTTTAAATGAACTGAAACCTTTTGTTAGTTATTTTAATTTTTTTCCAAAGTTACGTTTGAACAGATTTGAAGTGAACATGCATTTTTTGGAATGTGTCCGCCCTCTCCAAATGTCAGCTGTGCAACTTCAGCTGCTACATGAGAGACTTTGAATTCATCAAGTGTGCTTCAAATTCTCTCTACAAAGAGGACAACTTCCGTGGCTGCTTCTTAGTACACAGGAAATAATTGTCAAGTTCCAGTGGGTCCGTCACATGAGCATGTGTGGCCAGCATCCATCTGTCTTTGATTTGAACAAGTGTTAAATCCTTTGGTATTGTCTTTATGTGGTGTTGTTCAGCTGTATGATGTGTGAGACTGCTGTGTCTCATGAAATGTTCAACCAGGGCTCCAAATTCCATACAGTAAATTCCCGAAATCTCTCCACTGAAACGAATCCAGCCGTCTGCAGTAAAACGAGCATGAACACCTAGCGTTACATAAACGGGAATCTTCCGCTGCTGTATTTAGTTGACAAGCTTAGCAGTTGAGTCTGGTTGGTTGTTGTTAAAAAGAAAGATGGCTGCTTTGTGCAAAGATGACCAGCGGCCTTATCTTGATTAATTTCTATACCCTGTTCTGTTAAACCCAAAATACCAAACACCACTTGTCCATTTAGGACGGCTTGTATTGCTTGTTTCCTGTATTTCTGCAACAACATGGCAATCATAATATTAGCTTATTTCACTACGAGATTTCAAGGGTATCCATTAGGTCAAGCTGATACTAGAGTGCCCTCTGCTGGTTTATAAGGCAATATACTTGTAACGGTCTGATTCGTGTGTGTAGATGCAGCCTACGGTCCTAATCACTTTGTGAATTGAGGTCACTGAAAGTTTCCCGTTGTTGGAAGAGATGTTTGAAAGTAAAAGAGAAAAAAAAAGGCCAGCTCTGTTTTTGTTTGGTTTTTTTTCTTAAGAAATATGATTTTAAGATTAGGTTTTCTAAACCAAAGTACTGAACAATAAATTGAACAGCTGATTAAGACAAGTGCTCACAACCATCATAGTGGGCAGTTTTCATGCAAAATGACTTTTTGCACAGACACAGAGCCTGCTGGGGATACCAACTTCAGTGCTGCCAATGTTGACTGTCATTGTCAATGCTAGTTTAGAACCTCATGAGTACCCACGTGACACTTGAAAAAGCTGTTTGATTCTGTTGCTTTGCCAGCATTTCATCTTCACAGCGGAGTGTTTATCTAACCAGCCAGCAACCAGTTAGATGGATGAGCTGACAAAGTTTGTTCACATTAACAAATTGTTTCGATTTTCAGCAACTTCTAACCAATTTAAAGTTTGGAGTCCAACGGTTCATTCAATATAAACCTGCTTTTTCCTATGGTGTATTTTCAGTCACATAGGCTTGCTTATCAAGTTTTTTTTTTTTTTTCAGAGTCCTTCGTTAGAGTGACAGGATTGATTAAACAGCCAAAAACATGCTGCAGGTTAGACTTGATCGACTCAGTTTGACCAAACGCGTTGGATTATTTTATTACATGTTTTATTCCCAGTCAAAATGATGGATACTGTTATAATATAAACACTTGATTGCAGGAGCAGTTTGATTGATGATGTATTTGCTCCAACGATCCGGGGGCCTGTGTCTGTTAACCTTTGATCAAGTTGCTGTTTCTGCCATTTTGCATCAACCATTTTTCAAGAGACAGAAAGTTCTTACCTGGCCCTTTTGCTCAGTAACTCCATTGAGTTGTTAAGCACAATAATGTCTTGATGCTTGTCTGCATGCTACCATATCTTTTTCTTTTTATTCTGTTATGGAACAAATTAATATAAATATAAAAGTAAACTTGGTTAAATAGGAGGTAAAATTGGTCTTTTTTTTAATTGCATTCATTACTGACTGACACAGAGTGTAAGTACTTAAACCGGGCTATCAGTCAAGCCCTAATAAACTAACTCATTGTCACCTCCAACTTGTTACTCCTTAATCAGGAACTTGCACTGTTATTTTTTTAATGTGCAGGGTATCCTCACAGCATCATTATTATACGCAGGGCCGTTCAAGCTAACAACACAGCTGCTATGATATGTTGTTGTGGCAATGTGGAAAATGTTGGTAAAGCTTTTCAATACAAAATGTATTTTAACACCCAATCATAATGTTTTCCTGACCTTAAACCAGCTAATGTGCAATGAAGTAGTATTAAAATAGCTGAAAGTAAAAATGATTACCAAATGACTGAAAAGAAGGAAGTATAACAGTCCAATACTGCTCTCCCATGAGTAGGAGTAGTTTGGATTTGTTGATATTGACAATAATTGCAATAATCAAAACATATCTAACATCTAGATTTAACCTTAGCTGATTTTATTTGTGATATATCCTGGCAGACCAACTTGGATGACATTCTTCCACCTTCCCTCCATTATTTTGATTCTGTCCAATAGCAACTTGTCTTTCTATGGTGTTCATTAACATTTCCTGTCAGTTTTACCATTAGTGCACAACAGCAGATTGATAACTGACAGTATGCAGCCCGAGGAGTTTCCTGTGTGTTTAAGTGATTGTGAAGAGGTGCCTACTGCACTAAAAAACACATGCTGTCTGACTAGTTGTCGGCATGTGACAAATTAGAAATGAGAATACTTTAAAGTATATTTTTCACTCGGATTACTCATCCATATTTTTTGTAAATTGTTAAAGCTCTTCCCTCATCTTCCCAATCATTTCCCTACTGCTCCATTTCTTATAGTCCAAAGTATAATTGAAATGTATTGCGGGCATGCAAATAAAGAATTGCCATGAGCCTCTTTAACCAATATGCTGACTAGTTAATCTTTCATCTCTAATTGATCTGTGTCTTGTTGCTTTCCCTGCAGGCTCTGTCAGGCACAACTTCAGAGGCAGCTGTGTGGCGGCAGTGTGCACTTTACGTTAATAACAACATGGATAATGCTGTCGGACGGCTGTATGTGCAGGAAGCCTTCTCTGAAAAGAGCAAAGAACTGGTCAGTAGAGAACAAAATGTGCTTTGGACTTATAGATCTATGTAGATTGAAAGATAAAAAGCTATTACCAACAGCTTTACTAGTGCCATGTGTGCGCTTAATTGGATGCTATGCTCTCTCCTTTATTGACATTTTGAACTGAAAACATTGACATGCATCTGCAGGGAAGCCCAAAAGTAGTGTGGGCGTTTATGTATTCAGTTATTAATGCCTACCGCATGAAAACATGTGTTTCAGGCTCAGCTGACTAAGTGTGTTTTGTCACTTTTGTGTCTTATGTTTCTACTCCAGTCCTGTATTTTTATGCTTGCATCCACCAAAAGCAGCTGAACAAGGTGTCCTTGTTATCATGCTCACACCACCCACACTGTAAATCTCAACTTTGTTTGTGTGTGTGTGCAAGTTTGGCACGTGGCTGTGTGTGTGTGCAACAGATTGCATGTGTGAGAACCTATCTGTCTTAATTCTAAGTGTCTCAGATACCATAAATATCTGTCATCCTCAGGGTGTTTGCCTACTCTGGCATTTAGAGCTCATTTCCAACTCCCTGCCGTGTGTGTGTGTGTGTGTGTGTGTGTGTGTGTGTGTGTGTGTGTGTGTGTGTGTGTGTGTGTGTGTGTGTG